>CM061749.1:111784614-112188837 GCA_030979885.1 Lolium multiflorum
TAGTATAATATGCTTGTCCCAAAATATGATCAACTGTGGTATAACTTTGATGCTTTTATCTTTGACAAATTTACTTCTAGTCTTTCTATGAACTGCAGAGGTGCCTCGGCATTTATTTTGCTACAAATACAGTGCTTGTGATACCACTTTATCATATCCTTCTATGAACATTGCAATCCTGCTTATTGAAGTACTTCATGATGCTTGTTATTAGTTTGTTGGTATCTCTTTTATGATTGACACAGTTACTAGATGACTTTATTTGCATGTACCTTATTATGAATTACTTAAGCACTTGCCATATCATGAGAATATTTACATCATATGAACAAATGTGTTCGTGAAAGTTCTTTTATCGCACTCAGTTGTCACTGCATTGCTTGAAGACAAGCAATAAGCTAAGCTTGGGGGAGTTGATACGTCCAAAACGTATCTACTTTCCCGAACACTTTTACTATAGTTTTGCCTCTAATTTGTGTATTTTGGATACAACTAACACCTGACACCGTTTTCAGCACTGCTCGTGTTCTGCTTTTGTGCGTAAATCCAACTTCAGAAAATCCTCGGAATTTATGAAAGGCCCTATTTTCCCAGAATACCGACGGAGCGGCAAGCCATGTGGGGGCCCGAGGCCCCCACACACTAGGCCGGCGCGGCCTGTGAGGGGGCGGCCACTTTGTTGTGGCGCCTCGGCGGAAACTTCCCCACGCTCCTTTCGGACTATATACGCCTCGACCTAAAAAAAAACGCCAGTGGGCATGTCGAGAGCCTGAGAGACCATCCGCACGCCGCCATCGCGAACTCGCCCCGACCAAACTCCGTTCTCCGGCACCTACGGATTCGGAATCGGAGGGATCTTCACCGCCATCACCACCGACGTCTCTCCATCGACCAGCCATGTTTCCATCCATGTGAGTAATTCCCCCGCCGTAGGCCGAAGGGGATGGTAGGGATTGGATGAGATTGATCATGTAATAGTCACAAGATTGTTATGGCATGGTGCCTAGTATCCGTAGATGTTACTTTTATGATATTGTTGCAACTTGTTATGCTTAATGCTTGTCACTAGGGCCCGAGTGCCATGATCTCAGATCTGAACATGTTATTATTTCATCATGATATGCATTGTTTTATGATCTTACCTCCAAGTTGTATACACATGTCGCTGTCCGGAACCAATGGCCCCGAAGTGACAGAAATCGGGACAACCGGAGGGGAAGGCGGTGATGTGAGGATCACATGTGTTCACGGAGTGTTAATGCTTTGCTCCGGTACTCTATTAAAAAAAGTACCTTAATTTCCAAAGAGTTTCCCTAGAGGCCTAGGCTGCCACCGGCTGGTAGGACAAAAGATGTTGTGCAAGTTTCTCATTGCGAGCACGTACGACTATATATGGAACACATGCCTATTGATTGATTAGTACTTGGATACCATTTTATTATTACCTGCAAATGCCCTACCATGATTGTTATATGAATTCTCTCATCCATGCAACGCCTGCTCATCCGTCCTCGTGCCTGCGTATTTTAATCCCCTATTTACTATAATCACTATCGTTATCTTTATTTCACGTCGTTATTTCACTATTCCTACTGCTATAAAACTGTTGTTACCGATAAACTCTTGCGAGCAAGTCCGTTTCCAGGTGCAATGAATTGACAACTCCGCTGTTAAGGCTTACAAGTATTCTTTGTCTCCCCTTGTGTCGAATCAATAAATTGGGTAATACTTCCCTCGAAGACTCTTGCGATCCCCTATACTTGTGGGTCATCACCGTCGTGCTATCGTCCATGCACGAGGAAGAGATGAGGACGAGCTCCTCTCGTTGATATTTCAACGAAGAGGTAAGTTGGGCTGGGCTGGGCTGTTGTGTGGTGATGGTGTTGGGCTGATGGTGGGCTGCGGTGCTGGCTGTTCAGCCAGGTGAGATCCAGGTGAGTTTTTCTCTCCTCTTTTCTTTTTCTCATTTCTTTTTCTGTTTTTACATTTGCCCATTTAAATTCATATTTGAATTCTATTGTATTTGCAGGTGTTTTTATATGTTAATTCCATTTGGATGTTGTGTAATGACTATTACACCACTATTCTATTTGAACATGTATTTTATATTGGATTATATTACATACTTGTGGATTATTTAAAACAGCAAATAGGCATGAATTGATATCCTCATTTTAATTGCCTTTTTATTATGAATTCAATTTAATTTAGAAATATAAGAGTTGATACTTTCTTCTCAAGGTATTTCTGAAGTTGTTGTTATGTCTCATTTCCTATTTGAGGAATCAATCACTTGCATGTTATTTCATGTGAACAATATTTTATTAGGGTTTTGTAGGTTTGATGATAACCCATATCAAAATTAACATTAGTGTTATGGTCTATTAACACTTTGAAATACCTAGAGTAGATATTACTCTCCTCAAGGTTGGGTCTTAATTATATAGATAAGTGGTTGATAATCACACTTATGGTTTTAATTATAAGATGTATCACAAGAGTTTTCCCAGGTTTAATAATTGTAGCTTAAGATTTTATTAATGTGCCATACTAGGGTTCTAATGATATTTACCTAATGGCAATTGGTTTGAATCTCAATTATGGCCTAGATTTTAATTGTGATCACCTTAGTGATACACAAACAAGAATTGAGGTAGGGTTTAGGGTTTTACTTGTGATCATCAATTAATTCACAAGTTAGCTTGATATGTGGGCATAGGTTCTATATGTGGCTTAACACCATATTACTTTGGCTAGGGTTTCTCCTCCTTAATAATGATAAGATGGTTACTTGCTTCATATCTTATGTGCTTTTATAATTACTAAGGATGTGAGAATTTGTTTTATCTTCTACCAATTAACTTCTATTATTATCTTCAATTAATCATTAAAGTAACTACAGTGGTTATAGTTCTTTTTATAGTTAACTTTGGTCATATGGATGGATGGTTTCTCACCATATAAAGTATAGAGTTTGAGTCTAAGGTTTTTCTTAGGTTCTTTAATTGAGGAATAAATGGAATATAGATGTGGTAGGATTCTACTTATTCTATTAGGATTTAACTTATCCTCACATACTTCAAGAGCATGATCATGTATTAAACATGATCAACTTGTTCTTAATTACTCTACCTCAAGTTCTTAGGTTAATGATCATTACCCAATGGTGATGATCATGCATGGTATGGGCTTCCCAAAGTATCACTAGAAGTGTTTGTCTAGGGTTATACCAATTACCTCTCTCACTCCACAAGGATTTGGACTAATATCTAGGTTTCTACTCAAGGGATGATGATATTATTAACTAAACATGTGGTTTGCCTAAGAATTCTACCTTGCTATCTTCTGTAGCTTGTTCTTCAGGAAATCTGATAAACCTGCTTCTTGTGGTATGCCTCCACCTCCTAGCTGCTTCATCTTGGTCCTATCTAAATTATGGAGTGGCCCAACTCTTTGGTTTGCTTGTATCATGGTACAAGATGATGGAATGAATGAGGTAGAGGGTTCCTTTTATAGTCTTGGGCATGCTCTAGTATCATGACACATAGGTGGTGACTCTTGTTTTGATTTGATGAGTAAGGTGCTTGGTTGTCATGCTCTCATCCATATCAATCCTTTAAGCATGAGGTGGCATAGCTTAGGATTCAAGCTATGTAGATATTTTCATCCTATGTGGCATGGGTATTATCCTCTCATTTGATTTGTTTTAGGATGGCCAAGTGGCTTTTGTTACTAAATATCTTGTGAATGATTTTATGCTTGTGGGTGAGTCATTATATCATATGTGATTGTATTTATATTGTAATTGGGATCAACATGTCAAAGACAAGGATTATACCCCAATTTTGAATGGTGATGTTTGATTTCCCAAGGCATGATCATATGAGTTTCAAAATACTCATAGTTTATTTTATTCAAATAGTTTGAACTATAATTCTTAATGTAAATGAATTTAGTTTTGTGATATTCCACATATTTATTAAGTTATGATTAAAATAACAAGGTGTGGCTTTTATGCACTTAGGTCCTTGTGTTTTACCATATTTTGTAATTAGTTTTAAAGTGAATTAAATTATACCCCAAGGTAGTTGCTCAACTTGTAAGTATTAATAATTTAGAGTTTGTTTCTTATCTCTTTGATGGGTATAAACCTCTCCCATCTCTAGGGTTTAATGATAAGCTTTTGTTGGTGTTAAATTCAAAAGTTTAGTTCAAGAAATACCATGAGTTTCATGGTAGGAATATTTATTTGTTAAAGACATGGAAAAGATAAGTCAAGGATGGTTTCTTAATTTGTAGTTGAGTAGATGTTCATATGTTATGGCAAGGATTACCATATTATGATCTTTTATAAGATCAAGCAATTGATCCTTGATTAATGTGTTATTGTGTTGATTTTAGTTCCATTTGATCTAACTCCTTAGATCAAATCATCTCTACCCAAAACAATGTTTTAGCAAAGTCACATTGAGGTTTATAGCGCTTGACTTGATGAGCTACTTCAATTCCACCAAGGTCAAGTGAAACTTCAGTTACTGTGACTGTTTTACTTTAAAGCGCGAAAATTCCCCGGATTTTCTATGCATGAATGTAATGCACACATCTGTTTCCTCTATATTTGTAACCCCAAATACTGGGATATTACAGTCTCTACCCCTTAAACTAAACTTCGTCCAAGTTTGATCTCTTCCACGCTTTGAGTGTGGATCCGACTCTGTGCGACTACAACATTCCTCGAACTCCGTGGTGATCTCATTGGATATAATTGAACATATCCCTTGTCCAGATTCTCCCTGGAATCCATTAGTGTTTGCCTCTGAACAATGGTTTCTTCCTTCGATTCCATGATTTCTTTCAATACTATAATCTTGTTTCCTTTCTCATTTAAGGTTCAATGATTGGGACTTCTTCTGGTGCTGCTAGTCTTAACTGAAGACTAATTTGATAACATATTCCTAATTGGTGAAATAGGTCTTTGTTTTCCCTTACCACCAAAACTACGATAATGGTACTTTGTAAGGTACTTACCATGGAAATGGTCTTGATGGTTTATTTCCCTAAGAGTGGATTAGACTCATTTAGTCCATCCAATCATGGTTTATAGTTGATACCTATAACTATTTTGGCTCCTTTAGGTTCCATGAAAGGAATCTTTCAATTAGCATTTAGTTTTGGTATGGTCAATCTTCTTCGGTCTTTGGCCCTTTTGAGTTGTATTAGGTCTCTGATAATACCTTCATTCAACTTCTTTATCCATGACTTACTTGAGCTTTCGTACTTCTGAGTAAATATTACTCACTTGCTCAAGTGATAGTCCACTTCTTACTTCCTCGAGGTATAAACCTCGGCTTCTGGTCTGACATCCTTCTGAAAGTAGTGTCCAACAATCTTATGAAAATAAGATCGAACTTCCTCTCAGTTCAGATCTTCTTCTATTTTGCTCAAAGTATTGAGTCATTGTACATTCAACTCAGTCTTTACTCTACCCCTTGGAGTTTTGTTATGGTCTTCAACACTTATTCTTCCAACCATTGGACTTATGGTTAGAATATTGGTCTAGGTCTAGTTTATGGTTTGTACTCTTCTAAGGTCTTGCGAAGAATATCTGTGGTGTATCCACTCAGTTGTGGACATCCAACGTGAATCCTTCGACTGAATGTTTATAGGTCATAGTTATTTAGCTGACAAGATTGTATTTGTTCACAATTTCTCGTTACAAATAATCCAATTGTGGACTACTTGATAACAATTGTGGCTATTTGTTATCTAGAAATGGATTCTATTATAGGTTTTGACCAATTGGTCGGGACCTCTTCTACTCTATCTCGCAGTATTGATCATATACCAACTGTGGTCTTCTGATACCAACTGTGGTCTTCTTATATCTGCTAGATTTTATAGGTCATCTTCCTTTTCGAGGATTTATTTTTGCAAGAAAACCACTGGCTGACACTATGAATATAGTATCCTAAGTGATTTCCCATGCATTCCCTCTTTTATAATGACTATGATTCTACTTCTACTCCTCCATAATCACCATATTTCTCATCTTCATTCTTCTCCTGTACTAAAGTACTCCTCTGTTGAGGCTAAGCATGAGTTTTGGATTGGTACTTCCTTCAGAGTATTGTGGTTACTTCCCACAATTTTGCTTCCCTTTACTGATGATCCTTCATCTTGTCTTCAGAATCTTCACAATTCGTCACTTCCTCACACGAATACCATTACCCTCTAGATCTATAGCATCAAGTAAAAGCTTGATATTGCAACATGCACTTGCATATCAAAGTCAAACTTCATGTATGGATCTAGTCAATCAATGAAAATCCAATAAAATCCAAGAAAATTCAGCTTTGTGTTTATAATACACACCATCATAAGCCTAAAGGTAATAGTTGAGTAAGACATCTCTAAACATCAGGCTCTGATGTGTAGTATATAACACCACATAAGATAGGTTGATATCGTGATACTTAGCACAATATGTGGATTTCTACTATTTGTCTTGCCATTTACCTGAATTGCACAATTGCAATGAGATAAACTTGAGACAAAGTGGTTTGGGATGATTAAGGTGAACCTAATTTTCTCTGGAAGTACCACTTAACTTCCATTTTGTTGAGGACTATATCACATGATATATCTAGGTTCTAACATGGTTACTCTTATCACATAACTATTGGAATATAGCTCCAATACTTCCTAGTGTTTCTATCATAAGACTATGGTCATGATTTGCTTGGCACACTTCCCATGGTTTTGAAACACAATCTTACACTATTGATGAACAACTAACTTCTTATTGTACTCCTCCTATATATTTATGATGTTCTACTTCATCACATAATGATTCTCAAGTGAATCTTATATGATTACTATTTCTATCATGTAAGTAGACATATTTTATTCCTATCTCTCTTCCTTACCTCCCATGATTGACTCATCATGGTCTATACTACCTCATATCGCTTATACTGATTACTTAGTATCAGTTGTTTCACAAGTTGGATAGATTTTACTTACCCATTACTTGTATTGGTAGACATCTTCTAGTAGGACATCTACCTTATCTTTATCACTTGATATTACTCCTATTACAGGTCTGGATAACTTTTACTTAACCATAATGTTGGTATACATCTTCCAATAGGATATCTTCCTTATGGTTGTATCCTCTCTTTGGACTACCATGTATTGTATACCAATTGTGGTCTACTCATCTATTGTTTTAAGACTTCAATGGTGTGCTACATGACTGGGATTAGCTAACTTCACTTAGGAAAGATAGGTAAGAAGTTGACTCAAGGGTGTCGATTATTCTCAAGTGAATATCCATCTCAAGTCATAAGAAGATTTGGTTTAGCTAAGACCACTTCCTATAGACACTACCAATCCTATAGGTCTCCTTTAAAGGGTTTTAATCCTAAGGTCAAAGCATTTGCTCTGATACCAACTTGGTGACCTGCATACCACTGCATGGTGTAGTATGCAAGTCTGATATAACACCAATGAAACACCGTTCCACTAGCATTACATCGCTCAGAGTGGTACAACAGAAACATATGCGGGTCCAAGGCATGTCTATAGAATTACACACAGACTCTGTTACATAAGATCCTCACAGCCTCCTACTTTACAATGAGGTAAAACTGCAATTAAACTCCAGAAGAACGACTCGTAGTCTAATCCTATCACGAACTCTATTTGTAGAGTATTTAACTGGCTATAGAGGTTATGAATAGATTCTAGCTAAATAGGAGCTAAGTTTAGGAAGCTAGTTCCCTTCTATTGCTAATCTCGGTTTCTCCTTGTTGAATGTGGTAACTGACTCCTCTAACAGGGTCCTGTCTCTTGAAGTAGTTGTTGACTCCTCGGCCTTCGAGTTGCAATGTAGATCCTCCTTCTATGCCTCCATATCTAAGCAGGGGATTTAAGAGTGGGATGAGTACGAGCGTACTCAACAAGTTCATTATAGGAAAGAGGTGTTTAATGCACTAGCTACGACCATGGACCAGAAAGTCCAAGGCTATGCAGGTTTTTGTAATCATTTCTTCAAAAGGTTGCTTTTATTCAAGAGCTATGTCCGTCTTCACCGGTTGACTAGAACTTCATGGAGTTCCTTCCTGCCGCTTCGCAGTTCCAAATCCCGGAGTGATCGGTCACAGGTACACTCTGCAGAGGTGTGTTGCTTTACCCATAAGAGATCTTAACCTTGGTGCCAACGGGGGCGACCCGTCCACACTTCCTTTGTGTGAGGCCGGTATAAGGTCCTAGCCGCTCATATTCCTCCGCTACCTCGCACACCCACCCTTTGTTGCATACCCCGACCCTGGGTCCTCGTCGGTCCTCTTATACCAATTAAGGATGGACCCCGACCACGACAACAGTTGGGACTCGTTAACCAAACTCCTTCGCCGGTAGCTGCAACCCATCATAGACCACATTACCGTGGGGAATTAGAAGGGGATCCCCACCCTCAAGTTGTTCCGCAAGCCAAACCACACGGTAAGCACCTATACCGTGTGGAATTAGAAGGGGCTCCCCACCCTCAAGTTATCGCAAGACACAACTCACGGTAAGCGCATCCGTTGATGTACGAGAGGTGGAAATACAATTGGCTACTCCATCCCACTCCATATCTTATGGTTAACACGGGTATTACGGCACAAGAATCACTGGACGACATTTGTTGTTTAATCCTAGATGGATATAAACCCTTGCAATTGAACCTCCACCATATCAACACATACCATGGTTCCATTGCCCACCACATAGTCATATTCATAGTTATGAAAATAGTATTTTTGCTTTTCATGCAAGAGTGATAAACATAGTACTTTGCAAGTAATTTGGTAAAAATACTCAAATGACATGAGCAAGCGATGAACTTGCCTTTCTTGACTGCAAGATTATGCAGGCAAGGTCTTCGATACGCAATAACTCCAAATTCTGAAATAGCATCATCGTCCGGTAAGGACGATGTTTAAAAGATTGGCAAGGATGCAATAATGCATAAGTATGAGATGCAATCGATCTAAGCGTGACTCTAACCCCGATGATTTAGGATTAGTGAGTTGTAGTGATTTGTTTAGGGTGTGTTGCACTTTTAGAGTGATTCACAAACAAGGTTATTATTAAGGTTTGATTACTTGCTATCATGTACAAGTTATATAATAAAGCATAGTAATCAATTGAGCACACAAGGAATGATAATGGGCATAATGTTAACATGCAAAGGACAGTTGTCAGTTTTAGTAATATATGGCATGGTTAATGGTTACTTATTATATCCTTCAAAAGAATAACTTTTGAAGAACATGTTCTTTAATAAAGAACAAGTATGATAATTAGGTTTGTGGGTTCTATGGTTTACTATGGTTCTAATTGGTTTCTAGAGTAAGGATTAGATGGATCACAACAATGTTGGATTCATCATCAGCTAGGGCTTGTAGGGTTGAGTTAAGCCTAAGCATCTTAAGCAACTGGTTATACATAGGTGCTATCAAAGTTGGTTATATCTTATTGGTGATAGATAGCTAGGGTTTATAGATCCTATTAGGAAAGGTTGTTGGCTATTTCATATTTTCTTCAAAAGAATAACTTTTGAAGAACATACTTCTTAATTAATAAGAAGTATATCAATTAGGGTTGAGGTGGTCTAGGTTTTATTATGGGATCCACTTAAATAGGGTATAGTTGGCTCCTGGATACTATGGTTCATAAGTATCTAATACTAATAGGGTTTAGTGGAATATGGTTAGGTAATGCACAATATTTGGCATAGTTGTTATTGGAGTTCATCGCAATGGTGTGATGCTAAATAGGGTTAATGAAGATGATGGTTTTGGTAATAGGATTTAGGGTTGGTCCTATCTGATCATCTAGACATGAACACATGTAATATCAATATATTAAAGATGGGTCTCTATTATCTTATGAAGACATGGCAATTGTTTAGTTGCTACTATGGAGCTATGAATGAATCAGAGTATCATGATCACATGTTCTAACCTAGGGTTTAGGTTTAGAAGCAATTTAGGGTTCATACGAAGTAATGGAGCTAGGGTTCTAAATGGCATTAGGGTTTTAGTGTTCACATGAAATTATGAAACCATAATGTTATTTATAATGGAACTAGGGTTTCATAATTACTATTTAGTTCTTAGATTAATAACTTGTTTGCAAAGTTGAAGTTATTAGTAACTTTGAAATAAAAATAATATTGGATTTATCATTTTATTATTTTTACAGATTTTAATAATTAAGGTAATTGTTAATCAGGGTTTAAATCCTTTTAATAAGGATTTAATACAATAAATAAATAAAGAAACTTAGTTTTAATGTATTCTTTATTTATTTACTGGTTTTCTTTAATTTGGAGAATTTTTCCTAATTATTGAATTTTAATTCAATTAAGAATAAAAAGGAAATGCTTAAATAACATTTATTAAATAATTAATTTTTTATTAAAAATAAAAATTTCATATTATATTTTTATTGAATAGAGTTTTCTTTTCTATGAATTTTAATATCTTATTTTAACTTTTCTGAGTTAATATGAATTTTCTAAATTCTTTCAAAGTTTCTGGAATAATGAAATTGTATTAAAATGAAACTAAGTACTAAGGTTACCCGGACAGAACACCCACACAGTCAATGACTGGTGGGGCTGTGTCCACCTCACCTGCCACGGGGCACTTGACCAAGTCAAAATCGCCACCGTGGCGAGGAGGCTACTGACCGGCGGCCAGACGCGATCGTCGCCGGCGATCCAGGGCGCGGGAGGATGGGCGACTGGGTTCTTTTGAACCAGCACGCCGAGGCGAACTAGATGGTGGCGGCGCCGCTCCGAAATGGTCGCCGGAGCGTGCCCGGCGGCGAGGTGCTGCGGGGGCACATACGGGCTAGCGACGCGGGGGTGCTACGGCATGCAATCGAGCTCAGCGAGCATGCGAGAGAGGTCAGTGGCTCACCAGGAGCACGACGCACATGACGGCGAGGCTTGCCGTGGCCGGGTTCGCCGGATTTCATGGCGCCGGTGACGGAGAAGACGAGCTCAACGGCGAGGCTACAGCTCGCCCCGGCCCAACTCCTGTTGCACCGAGAGCATGTCGAGGACGGTGGAGATGATGGTGGTCGCGGCGAGGCTCGGGGTGGTCTCTATCGACGGCGACGGCTGGAGTCTGTGGGGCTAGGGTTTTGGAATTGGGGAAAATGTGAGGCAGAGGAAGAAGAAAGCGAGCTAGAGTTCGTCTTGAGCCTTTATACGGCGCTAGGGCACGCCTAGTCACAACGTCGAGCCAGGGGTGGTCGCCAGCGAGAGGGAGGAGTGAGCACGCCGTCGTGCTGTCGTCCATGCACGAGGAAGAGATGAGGACGAGCTCCTCTCGTTGATATTTCAACGAAGAGGTAAGTTGGGCTGGGCTGGGCTGTTGTGTGGTGATGGTGTTGGGCTGATGGTGGGCTGCGGTGCTGGGCTGTTCAGCCAGGTGATGTCCAGGTGAGTTTTTCTCTCCTCTTTTCTTTTTCTCATTTCTTTTTCTATTTTTACATTTGCCCATTTAAATTCATATTTGGATTCTACTGTATTTGCAAGTGTTTTTATATGTTAATTCCATTTGGATGTTGTGTAATGACTATTACACCACTATTCTATTTTAACATGTATTTTATATTGGATTATATTACATACTTGTGGATTATTCAAAACAGCAAATAGGCATGAATTGATATCCTCATTTTAATTGTCTTTTTATTATAATCAAATTTAATTTAGAAATATAAGAGTTGATACTTTCTTCTGAAGTTGTTGTTATGTCTCATTTCCTATTTGAGGAATCAATCACTTGCATGTTATTTCATGTGAACAATATTTTATTAGGGTTTTGTAGGTTTGATGATAACCCATATCAAAATTAACATTAGTGTTATGGTCTATTCACACTTTGAAATACCTAGAGTAGATATTACTCTCCTCAAGGTTGGGTCTTAATTATATAGATAAGTGGTTGATAATCACACTTATGGTTTTAATTATAAGATGTATCACAAGAGTTTTCCAAGGTTTAATAATTGTAGCTTAAGATTTTATTAATGTGCCATACTAAGGTTCTAATGATATTTACCTAATGGCAATTGGGTTGAATCTCAATTATGGCCTAGATTTTAATTGTGATCACCTTAGTGATACACAAACAAGAATTGAGGTAGGGTTTAGGGTTTTACTTGTGATCATCAATTAATTCACAAGTTAGCTTGATATGTGGGCATAGGTTCTATATGTGGCTTAACACCATATTACTTTGGCTAGGGTTTCTCCTCCTTAATAATGATAAGATGGTTACTTGCTTCATATCTTATGTGCTTTTCTAATTACTAAGGATGTGAGAATTTGTTTTATCTTCTACCAATTAACTTCTATTATTATCCTCAATTAATCATTAAAGTAACTACAATGGTTATAGTTCTTTTTATAGTTAACTTTGGTCATATGGATGGATGGTTTCTCACCATATAAAGTATAGAGTTTGAGTCTAAGGTTTTTCTTAGGTTCTTTAATTGAGGAATAAATGGAATATAGATGTGGTAGGATTCTACTTATTCTATTAGGATTTAACTTATCCTCACATACTTCAAGAGCATGATCATGTATTAAACATGATCAAATTGTTCTTAA
This sequence comes from Lolium multiflorum, assembly GCA_030979885.1. NCBI lineage: Eukaryota > Viridiplantae > Streptophyta > Magnoliopsida > Poales > Poaceae > Lolium > Lolium multiflorum. Next base: position 111,797,291 of record CM061749.1, read on the forward strand.
TTACTCTTCCTCAAGTTCTTAGGTTTATGATCATTACCCAATGGTGATGATCATGCATGGTATGGGCTTCCCAAAGTATCACTAGAAGTGTTTGTCTAGGGTTATACCAATTACCTCTCTCACTCCACAAGGATTTGGACTAATATCTAGGTTTCTACTCAAGGGATGATAATATTATTAACTAAACATGTGGTTTTCCTAAGAATTCTACCTTGCTATCTTCTGTAGCTTGTTCATCAGGAAATCTAATAAACCTGCTTCTTGTGGTATGCCTCCACCTCCTAGCTGCTTCATCTTGGTCCTATCTAAATTATGGAGTGGCCCAACTCTTTGGTTTGCTTGTATCATGGTACAAGATGATGGAATGAATGAGGTATAGGGTTCCTTTTATAGTCTTGGGCATGCTCTAGTATCATGACACATAGGTGGTGACTCTTGTTTTGATTTGATGAGTAAGGTGCTTGGTTGTCATGCTCTCATCCATATCAATCCTTTAAGCATGAGGTGGCATAGCTTAGGATTCAAGCTATGTAGATATTTTCATCCTATGTGGCATGAGTATTATCCTCTCATTTGATTTGTTTTAGGATGGCCAAGTGGCTTTTGTTACTAAATATCTTGTGAATGATTTTATGCTTGTGGGTGAGTCATTATATCATATGTGATTGTATTTATATTGTAATTGGGATCAACATGTCAAAGACAAGGATTATACCCCAATTTTGAATGGTGATGTTTGATTTCCCAAGGCATGATCATATGAGTTTCAAAATACTCATAGTTTATTTTTTTCAAATAGTTTGAACTATAATTCGTAATGTAAATGAATTTAGTTTTGTGATATTCCACATATTTATTAAGTTATGATTAAAATAACAAGGTGTGGCTTTTATGCACTTAGGTCCTTGTGTTTTACCATATTTTGTAATTAGTTTTAAAGTGAATTAACTTATAACCCCAAGGTAGTTGCTCAACTTGTAAGTATTAATAATTTAGAGTTTGTTTCTTATCTCTTTGATGGGTATAAACCTCTCCCATCTCTAGGGTTTAATGATAAGCTTTTGTTGGTGTTAAATTCAAAAGTTTAGTTCAAGAAATACCATGAGGTTCATGGTAGGAATATTTATTTGTTAAAGACATGGAAAAGATAAGTCAAGGATGGTTTCTTAATTTGTAGTTGAGTAGATGTTCATATGTTATGGCAAGGATTACCATATTATGATCTTTTATAAGATCAAGCAATTGATCCTTGATTAATGTGTTATTGTGTTGATTTTTAGTTCCATTTGGTCTAACTCCTTAGATCAAATCATTACTACCCAAAACAATGTTTTAGCAAAGTCACATTGAGGTTTATAGCGCTTGACTTGATGAGCTACTTCAATTCCACCAAGGTCAAGTGAAACTTCAGTTACTGTGACTGTTTTACTTTAAAGCGCGAAAATTCCCCGGATTTTCTATGCATGAATGTAATGCACACATCTGTTTCCTCTATATTTGTAACCCCAAATACTGGGATATTACAATTACCGCCGGTGGCTGCTGCATGTAGGGCACCGGGGAAGGCAACGGGTACACCATGGGTGGTGGTTGGCGGTAGGCTAGGGCTTGCGGCGCAAGCAAAGGTAACCACAACAATGGTATTGGCGCCACGCGCAAGGCCTCCACGGGCGCTCTTAGGGCATCCTCGTCCGAGAGGCCTGGAGGAATGACCGCCTAACATAGTGATGGCAACAACACCATGTGTACCAACTCGTTGGGACTCCAAGTGTATAGTGTTGTAGCAAGTGTATTTTCCCCACAAGGGTGACTCGAGAGTTTATATCGAACGAGAGAGAGAGAGAGAGAGAGAGAGAGAGAGAGAGAGAGAGAACCTCTTTTTTCTTTTCCTCTTCAAGCAACCTACAAAATAAAGTATTTGCCTTGTGTCCCCAACTTCACCGTGTGGTTGTCAAGCACAAGATTTTGTATTAGTAAGCTAAAATAAACTTATAAATAAACAAGGTAAAAACAATCTATAACCAGGCAAGAAGGTAAAAATAATAAAGTAAAGGTATTTTGGGGGTTTTTTTTGAATTTTCTAATAGTAAAAGTGTTTTTGTATTTTTGAATTGATAATTTCAGAAAATTTAAAGTGTTGAAAAGGTGTTTCTAATAATAAAAAGTGGATCGGTATTCATGGTTTCACTTGTCTACTCTCTCATAAAAGTGTAGTGGACATAAATAATTCATAAGCAATATAATATTGATAAACTTCATTATGTGAAAGATTAGTATTTATATGGGCATCATGTCCTATCTTAGAGATGATGCAATACATCTCTCTTATACTCCTCCAAAAGGAAAAACTCCATGCAGTCTAGAATTAAGAATTAACATCGATATTGTTAGGTACTTTGACATGATATTTGAATAATAAATATGCTACCTTGAACAAACAAGATCATTTAGATGTCACATCATTCACTTTATCTCTAGCAAGCTACCAAAAAGGTAAAAATCATAGAAGATCTTGAAGTTTGTGTTAATATTCAATCACCACCACCATGTTACTCCAACTAATACACACGTTGCCCCACAATACATGCTCTCTCATACAAGTTGGATCAAAACAAACACATAAGAACATGGTACATAATATGCATCTATTCATACATCTCACACATAATAGAATTCCAATCTCAAATATGAACTCATAGAACAAAGATACACAACAAGGGAATTACATAGATGACCATAATCATGTTAGGCTACTCATATGGTACTAGATCATTAATAGAGCAAGAGAGAGAGAGATCAAGCAACTGGCACAAACCCATAGTTCAGATGTGGACTACTCCCCCTTCATCATGGTCATGTTGGTGTAGATGTTGGAGAGGGTAGAGATCCCACCGGTGGAGCCTCTAGTTGTGTTTCCCCCTCCAATCTTTGATGGTTCCGACTCTATTCCGGTGTTTCTGTGTTACGTTCCGCCTCCTTTCCGAGATGCATTAGGGGACCATTATATAAGAGTTTTTAGGTCAGGACTTCGAGGTAGGGATTTGGATGGATGGTTGAAGATGCTCGAGGAGAGAAAGAGCATGGGTGACGCGGCCCCCTCATGGGTCGCACCACCTGGTCTCTTTCGGGCCTCCGAGCCCCGCTCGTGAGGTTCCAGTGCCCCAGGTTATCGTCTTTGTGAAATAATAATACTCGAAAAATCCCAGGTCAATTTGACTTTGTTTAGGTTCCTAAAATTTGAAAAATACACAAAACAAGGAATTCTTGTTATGCAGAGTTATAACCAAAAAAAGGGGGATCATTAGTAAATCCCCTAAATCAATATAAAACATGGATATAACATTATATAAGATGCAAATATATGTAAATATGGTGTATCAATAAACTACAAAGTTCATACATGCATTTGACATGCATCACATAGCGAGGATGCACTTGGGGCGTCGGCGTTGGAGGCTGCTCCTACGAGGCCTTGAGCATTGCCTCGACTCCTTTTTTACAGACGCCTCCATCTCGCCAGAAAATTCATCACGACTTACTGGTAAGTTTAACGACCACTGGTACGGGCGGGTCCGGCCGTACCGTCCACCCGTATCGACGTCGCGAAAACTCCAATCAGCTTAGAAAACTGTAAAGACCTCGAAAACGCAAGTGATAAATCAAAAATCTAGAAACTTCAAACCAATGAAATCAAAGAAAAACTCTCTTATAATAGATAGTAGTAAAGGGTACTGTATTTTCTAGATCATCATATTGTTCCTCTCCTTCTTCCATACATGGTGGGTAACAAATGCTTGCTTGCACCATCACAAAGAATAGGAGGAACTCCTTCATAATAATGAAGCATACCAGGTGGAACAAAGACCGTAGATATGCTACAAGGCAATGCTTCTTTGTCAACTAGATCTCGTTCTTCAAGCTGTTCTTCACTTCTTTGTATAATCTGCAAATCAAATTCTTGCAAAAGAGAAATCCACCGGATCATCCTGGGCTTAACATCAGTCCTTTCAAGAATTTCTTTCAAACCCATATGATCTGTGTAGACTCTAACTTTTGAGTCAGTGATATATGATCTAAACTTTTCACAGGCGAACACAACTGCAAAGAACTCTTTTTCTAACAAGGGATAATTTATTTGTGCATCATTTAGAGTCCGGCTAGCATGATGTATGATATTAACTTCATCACCATCCTGTTCGCACAAAGTCTCTCCAACTGATTCATGGCTTACTTCACAAAGCAAATCAAAAGGTTTCTTCCAATTAGGTGGTTGTATTATAGGAGCCTTAAGTAGAGCCTGCTTAAGAATGTTGAAAGCATTAAGACACTCAGGGACGGAGCCGGGGAGGGGGGACGAGCGGGGGCGAGACCCCCCCTAACGATCCGATCTTTCCTTAATAGCGATCAGGGAATTCGCTAATCTCTGCCTCTGGCGAGCATGTTCGCCCCCCCTATCCGCGTGTAAGGATCGTGAAGACAGCCTCCAAGGCCCTTCAGGTGCATCTTCTATGAGCCCATCTATGAGCAGGTACAGGCCAGATAAAAGATCAGTAATGTAGCACAGCTAGGCCCAACCATGGAATCTTAGAAGTCCATCCGGAAGTAGTAACAACAGACGGCCAGGGAGCGCGCACACAGGCGACACAGATCAGATCGTGTTTCGACGTTTCGTCTCTGCTGAGTTGGGCGTCTACCTGACGGCTGGTTCCAATCTATGTCAATCCATCGAATCAAGATGATCAGAACTAAAAAGTGGGCGGCAATCGATAGCCTGGCTGCACGGGCGCACGGCAGGCAGGCATCGCGGATGGGCATAAGCAACTAGGAGGCGAGGAAGCAAGTTAGATGTAACTCATCTCTCTAATTTTGATTGTGTCTTTTTTAGTTCTTTGATCATTTCTGAACATCAAATTAATTTATGCCTTAAATGATAATCGGGATTTTTTTATTGCCTATTTGTACCTGTGTATACATGAAGATGATCAGGGCTAGATTAATTTATAAGTTAGCATAAAATCTTCAATTTGCTTCTATGGAAAGTGATTGATTTATGAAATTTGGTGTGTCCTTCTTTTCATTGCAAGATGACTTACTGAATAATAATTGATAGACTAGAAAATAAAATTGGTCTGATGGTCTCGTATAATGAGGCTATAGAATCGTCTGATAATCATTATTGTAAGGGGCTAAAATAGAAATTAAGACCTTGTTTTGTATTGTGATGTTCCATCTCCGCAATTGTTCTTCTAATAAAAACAGCATGCACCTAGGCGTCTGTAAAGAAAAAAATCGCATCTGCTACCACTATCTCTTCACTTCCTCTCATGTTCGCCCCCCTCATGGTGAAATCCTGGCTCCGTCCCTGAAGACACTTTTCATCAAACTTAAACTGAACATACTTTTGTAATAAGTTAGTTAGGGGTCTTGCTATCTTAGAAATATTCCTAATGAATCTTCTGTAAAACCCAGCATGACCAAGGAAACTTCTTATACCTTTGACGTCTCGTGGAGGTGGTATTTTCTCTATGGCTTCCACCTTTGACTTATCAACCTCTATGCCTCTTCCCGAGATCTTGTGCCCAAATACTATCCCTTCTTGAACCATAAAGTGACACTTCTCCCAGTTCAAGACTAGATTAGTATCTTCGCATCTCTGCAACACTTTATGCAAATTACGCAAGCAGATGTTAAATGAAGTTCCATATACGTAGAAGTCGTCCATGAAACACTTCCATTATATGCTCAATATAATCAAAAAATATAGTTGTCATGCATCTTTAAAAAGTAGCAGGAGCATTACATAATCTGAAAGGCATTCTTCGTTAAGCATATAATTCAAAAGGACAAGTAAAAGTTGTTTTTAATTGATCTTCCGGATGAACAACTATTTGGGAGAACCCAGAATATCCATCAAGATAACAAAAATGCGAGTGCTTAGCAAGTATTTCCGGAGTTAGATCTATAAAAGGAAATGGGTAATGATCTTTTCTAGTTTCCTTATTCAATTTTCTAAAATCAATGTCCTACTACAGTTCTGGTTGGGACCATTTCATTATGTTTATTTGGTACTGCGATAAATCCTCCTTTCTTAGGAACACAATGAACATGACTCACCTAGTCACTCTCTTTGACATGATAGATGATACCTGCATCGAGAAGGTAGATGATTTCCTTTCTTACCACTTCCTTCATCTCAGGCATCAGTTTTCTCTGAAAATCTGCAACTGGTTGGGCTCCATCCTCCATGAATATTCGATGAGTGGGTACTGAGGGACTGATCCCTTTCAAGTCATCCAAAGAATACCCAAATGCCTTATGATGCATTTTAAGTACCATCATTAACTGTTCTATTTGTCTCATCTAAAAATTTGTATTTTAAATCTGGAGGAAGATGTTTCAGTTCTGGAGGTGGTAAATCTTCATCTCCCTTTCTTTCAGGTGTTTTATATTTTTCCTTAGTTGAATCATCAGTTATAGGGAGAGATTCTAAATATTCCTCAGTATCATTTTGACTTGATCCTATAATATATTATCTTCATTTCCAAGTAAACTTACCTCTAAATAATCTTCAGGAGTATTATAAAGTATTGTGGAAAGAGTAGCAAGATCAACTTCCTCCTTGAAGTGTTCTTCTTCAACAATTGGTTTATGAGTGAACTTCGAGAAATGGAAACTCATCACTTCCTCCCCAAACTTAAGAGAGATAGTTTCTTTCCTGCAGTCAATATTAGCTCCTGCAGTGTTTAAGAAAGTCCTTCCAAAAATGATTGGACAATGAGAATCAATTGGCATATCAATGACAACAAAATCAATGGGATCAGTGTAGGGTCATATTGTAATTGGTACATCTTCTATTACTCCCATAGGAACTATAAGAGTCTTATCAACTAGCATTATTGTCATATATGTCTTCTAATTGTGAATGCTCAAGTTCATCTTGGGTACCGAAGTAAAATCTACAGGGAATAACATTAATGGCTGTACCAATATCACAGAGTCCATAGTAAGAGGATCCACCAAAAGTGCAAGGTAAAACAGGTTTGCCCGCACTTTTTTGCTTTGACCATACCTTCTACAAACTGTGAGGCTTGGGAACCTATCTCAATTATGTTTCAGTGTGCAAACATAGCTAAAATACCTTATTTTGTCACCTCACTCTCTCCATTTGTAGCTTCATGAGTAAGTTCCTCATTACTAGTTTTTAACTCTTGTGCTCTTACCTTTCTTTCCTACTCTTCCTTTTGTTCAGCAAGAAGTTGAGCTCGGATGTGCCTTGCCGATGTCATTGGGAAATATAGTGGCTCGTTTTAAGACGACATTTCAATAGGTACCACTTTGGGTACTTCGGCTTCCACTTGCGTTGCTTCAACAACTTGAGGTGACGGAGTGTAATGGTGTCATTCATTCTTGGGTACTTTAATGAATTACGTAAAATCTTAAAGAACATATAATACCATAACATCATCAAGATTAAGATCATTAGCCATTTCTTTTAGTTTCCCGGTGTTTTTATAAGAATTTAGATAGTAACATTCAATTTCTATTTCAACCTCACTTCCAAGATTAAAACCCCATGATACTCTATTTCTATGAACTTTGTCTAGACGTATCCAAACTTACTCGGCTGTGAGTTCCATAAAAGATCCACCGGATAACAAATCTAATTCTCTTTTATTATCTTGTTCTAGTCCTCCATAAAAGACATGTAAAACATACCAAGGTGGTAAATCATGATGGGGACATTTTTGAACAGTACCTTTGAACCTGAGATAGGCTCTCATTAAGATTTCACCGCGGCGATTCTTGAAATTGGTTATATCCCTTCTTGCTTACGCGGATTTAACTTTGGGGTAGAATCGAAATATAAATTCCTTCTTCAGATTCTCCCAAGTATCAATCTTTTCTACAGGGCAAGATCTATACCAAGATAATGCAATATTGGTTAGAGATTGACTAAACAATTTAATCTCTAGTTCATCATCAGTATAGTTTATCAATTTGATTGTCCAACACAACTCAGTAAAAGAATGCAAATGAGTATAGGGATCCTCATCGGGATCATCTCCTGCAAAACTATTCTCCTTCATAATAGCAAAGCGTGGATGAATAGAATATTCAATGTCACTCCCGTTGGGGAATTCCTTAACAAACCCTCGGTTGAATCTTCCGAGATATTCAGCTGCATCAAGCGTATTCATAAGCCAGCCATGGTACTGCCTGAAACTATCAAACAACTTTAGTAAAACAATTATAGATAAGCTAAGCTCCCCGGATACGGTGCCAGAAAATAGCTTGATGACTGCAAGAACACATATCAGTTGTAGCTAGTTTCGAAATAAGAGTATCGAACCACGAGGAGCTACTAGTAGTGATCTTAATGCCCCTTGCTAATTTCTACTAAAGATTACTTAATAATTGTTTTCTAATATCAAAATGAATAAAGAGGGTGTTGTAAATGGTTGCACGAAAAGTAAACAAAGCAGTAAAAATGTTATATAAAAAGGTTGGAACTTTATAAGACAAAGTGTTCTCAGGGATTATTGGGTCCACCTCTAGCACTAGGACTCATGTTAATTAAGATAAAATATTCTTTCAAGCATGTTGTGTGTGGGAGATCTTGGTAATAAGATGCGCCTAGAAAGCCATCGGTCATTGCATCTCTAAATAACCACAACATCTAGCCTTCTACAACCACATATTGACTAGTGCTATTAAGGGGTGTACCCCATGGTCATCGATATGAGCTTCGTGAATCCCTCTTATCCCCCTTATTCATGTGTCAAAGCACCAATACGGTAATGTCACTTCTCGCCGTTCGCTTTACCACACTTCTAAGAGTAGTTCCCTCTCAAGACCAATAGACAATATTACATGGTGCACAACATGTAATAACAAGAGAGAAACCTAATACACATTAATACTTAAAACCATAGATCATCTTAGATTCATCTCATATTCATGCGAGGGTTTCTACATCTCCCCAAGAACTAATACGACTACTCAGACATGGAGACAATCAAGAACATCATCGTAATCTTGTGGAATGAATTAAATGAATGGAACGAATTCGAATACAAATCCATAATAGCAATCAAGATTACAACTATGGTTGGAGTATGATGATGATAATGGAGGTGCAGCGGTTGATGATGATGAAGGGGATGATGCCTTGTCCTCTGAGGATCCACGTAGCAGCCCGAATGTTGTCTTCTCCAAAGTTCCCTCTTGAGATCTGATCTGGACGGTGTTTTTCGGTTTCACGGAGTTGTGTTAGTATGATCTCTGTTGGAGATATGCCCAAGAGGCAATAATAAAGTGGTTATTATAATATCTTTGTGTTTATGATAAATGTTTATATACCATGCTATAATTGTATTAACCAAAACATTGATACATGTGTGTTATGTAAACAACAAGGAGTCCCTAGTAAGCCTCTTGTATAACTAGCTTGTTGATTGATAGATGATCATGGTTTTGTGATCATGAACATTGGATGTTATTAATAACAAGGTTATGTCATTAATTGAATGATATAATGGACACACACCCAAATGAGCGTAGCGTAAGATCAAGTCATTAAGTTCAATTTGCTATAAGCTTTCGATACATAGTTGCCTTAGTCCTTCGACCATGAGATCATGTAAATCACTTACACCGGAAGGGTACTTTGATTACATCAAACGCCATTGCGTAAATGGGTGGCAATAAAGATGGGATTAAGTATTTGGAAAGTGTGAGTTGAGGCATATGGATCAATAGTGGGATTTGTCCATCCCGATGACGGATAGATATACTCGGGCCCTCTCGGTGGAATGTCATCTGATTAGCTTGCAAGCATATGAATAGTTCATAAGAGATCACATACCACGTACGAGTAAAGAGTACTTGTCGGTAACGAGGTTGAACAAGGTATGGAGATACCGATGATCAAACCTCGGACAAGTAAAATATCGCGAGACAAAAGGAATTGGCATCGTATGTAAATGGTTCAATCGATCACTAAGTCATCGTTGAATATGTGGGAGCCATTATGGATCTCCAGATCCCGCTATTGGTTATTGCTCGGAGAGGAGTCTCGACCATGTGCATAGTTCACGAACCGTAGGGTGACGCGCTTAAGGTTCGATGTCGCATAAGTAGATTCGGAATATGAGATGGACGAATGTTGTTCGGAGTCTCGGATGGGATCCAAGACATCACGAGGAGGACCGGAATTGTTCGGAAGAATTCTGTTGTGTTATATTTCAAGAAAAGTTGTTCTGGAAATATTCTCGGAATTGGACGAAAAACAGAATTCTTATTTTTCTGTCACGTAGACGGAGTCCAAAGGGGAGAAGGAGAAAGGCCAGGGGTGGGCCACACACCACCTGGGCGCGGGTCCCACCCAGGCCGCGCCGGGGTAGTGTGTGGGCCCACCAGGCGCCGGCCCTAGATGTGTTTCGTGAAACCCTAACCCTACCTCCCGACTATATATAGAGGGGTAGTTTGGCCGGCCATTGCTGCTCCGTACGCAACCCTAATTTGACACCTCTCCCTCCTAGTTTCTCCTGCTCCGGCTTAGGCGAAGTCCTGCAGGAATTCTTCTCCACCACCACCACCACGCTGTCGTGCTGCTGGGATTCCGTGGAGATCTACCACACCTCCGCTGCCCGCTGGAACGGGAGAGGAAGGAGCTTCATCGACACCGTACGCGGACGAGTACGGAAGTGCTGATTGCAGCACCGGGGACGATCGTCTACACCAACAACGATTAATGGAATCTTCGAGGGTTAGTCTCATCTCCATATCGTTGCTTCGATCTTGTAGATTAGATCTTGGGTGTTCCATAGATTAGATCTGTTGGTTTTATTCGCCTTGCGGTAGGAAATTTTTTGTTTTCTATGCTACGAACCCCATCGGTGGTATCAGAGCCATGTCTATGCATAGATCTGTTGCACGAGTAGAACACAATGGTTTTGTGGGCGGTGATGCTTTTGTTGCTTTAGTTTGTGTACTTTGCATCTTGCGGGATGGTGGGATGAAGCGGCCCGGGCTAACTTTACATGACCGCGTCTCATGAGACTTGCTCCACGCTTGACATGCAACTTGTATTGCATAAGTGGCTTTGCGGGTGTCTGTCTCTCCCACCATAGTGAAGATTACAATTTATACTTTCTATTGTCAACACTAGTATCACCGTTGTGGTTCATGTTCGTAGGTAGATTGGATCTTACTCGAAAACCCTAAACCACGTAAAATATGCAAACCAAATTAGAGGCGTCTAACTTGTTTTTGCAGGGTTTGGTGATGTGATATGGCCATGATGTGATGATGATTATATTGTTGGAGATATGCCCAAGAGGCAATAATAAAATGGTTATTATAATATATCTTTGTGTTTATGATAATGTTTACATACCATGCTATAATTGTATTAACTGAAACATTGATACATGTGTGTTATGTAAACAACAAGGAGTCCCTAGTAAGCCTTGTATAACTAGCTTGTTGATTAATAGATGATCATGGTTTCGTGATCATGAACATTGGATGTTATTAATAACAAGGTTATGTCATTATATGAATGATGTAATGGACACACCCAATTAAGCGTAGCATAAGATCACGTCATTAAGTTATTTGCTATAAGCTTTCGATACATAGTTACCTAGTCCTTATGACCATGAGATCATGTAAATCACTTATACGGAAAGGTACTTTGATTACATCAAACGCCACTGCGTAAATGGGTGGTTATAAAGGTGGGATTAAGTATCCGGAAAGTATGAGTTGAGGCATATGGATCAACAGTGGGATTTGTCCATCCCGATGACGGATAGATATACTCTGGGCCCTCTCGGTGGAATGTCGTCTAATGTCTTGCAAGCATATGAATAAGTTCATAAGAGACCACATACCACGGTACGAGTAAAGAGTACTTGTCAGGAGACGAGGTTGAACAAGGTATAGAGTGATACCGATGATCAAACCTCGGACAAGTAAAATATCGCGTGACAAAGGGAATTGGTATCGTATGTGAATGGTTCATTCGATCACTAAGTCATCATTGAATATGTAGGAGCCATTATGGATCTGGATCCCACTATTGGTTATTGGTCGGAGAGAGTTCTCAACTATGTCTACATAGTTCGCGAACCGTAGGGTGACACACTTAAGGTTTGATGTTGTAATAGTAGAACTTGTATATGGAATGGAGTTCGAAGTTTTTGTTCGAAGTCTCGGATGAGATCCCAGACATCACGAGGAGTTCCGAATGGTCAGAATAAGATTCATATAGGAAGTCATTTTATATGTTTGAAAATGATCCGGTGCATTTATGGAAGGTTCTAGAAGGTTCTAGAAAAGTCCGGAAGAAATCACTAAGGAAGGAAGAGTCCCGGAGGGACTCTGTAACATCCCAAGTTTTCAACAAATAATAAAGCAAGTGAGATTTCAATTACTCAAAATTCACAACTAACAAAAACTTTTCTATGCATATAGTGCCACATATAGTGTTGTGCATCTAAGTGATTTTCTTTTGTGCTATTACCATGATGAGTGTTAGCATTATTCATCTATTGCTATGTGAACACTAACCAAGATCACAAAACCCTAAATTGAGGAGAAATCAAGAAAAGAAGAAAAACCCATTCATCACTCACATACACCATATGTCAAAATGTAAAAACTTCACCAAGGCCATAATTGCTTGCTTCCTTGCTTCTAAAAAGCTTTAATATGATAAACTAACACAATTGTATCATTGGATCATGAATCAAAGCAAGAGAAATCAAGAACTCATCATACATATGATAATGGTCACTTGGGTGAAAAATATTTTCTTCACCACTTTGCACCCCTGTATTTCTTAAAACCTAAACTAAACTTTGTCAACCAAAGCCATGTCATCCAAGACCATGTCAAGGTGAACACTTTTCATGTTGACCACCATGGCTAGAGTTGACTAGGTTGACCAGAATTAAATTGACAAAAGAGGATCTGAGAATAAAAAGAAGATCATCTCAAATTTGAAACTTTGCAATTCTTTTCCAAATTGAGTGCCACCACCACCATTACATCACTATAATTATATAAAAGAGATTCACCAAAAAGAATTTCGAAATTTGAAAATTTTCTTCATGCGGCCATTGTGTCGAACACTTGGCAGGCATAAATTCAGAAATGTGTTACATGCATTTGTCCAGCAGTTTCTTCCCTAAACCCCTTTGCAAACGTGATCATTAGCTAGTTCTACACCCCCTGCCTCTAGCCCAGTACTTGCATGGTCGATTAAAGCCAAGGAAAAACCCTAAACTATGCACAACTCCACCATGCCGGCCACTTTGGCATCTCCACCACCAGCCAGCATTTTAACCCGTGCCCTTGTCCTGGAGCATCTACAATGCATAAGGACACCAACGGTACCGCTCACTCGATCGATCGTGCACGGACTTGATCAGAACAGCCACGCCAAAACCATGCCAGTACCGTGCCCATGCCGCGGTGAGCGCGCTCTGGAGCGCGCCAGGACGCCGTGCACTCGAACGCCGTCGTCCTCGCCCTGCATCCCTACCATGGCCTCGAGCATCCACTCCACTCCCCCTACGAGCTAGACACACTCAAGCACTGCCCAGGGCCTTGTCGCCGTCGTCCTCGTCGTCGACGTACCGCGGGTACCGTGGCACTCATCACACGCGCCCGATCCATTCCGTCGCCCTTTTCTCTGCACCAATACACGTTGAGCATCGCCAGGACACCGCCTAGCCGTAGCCGTCCTTCACTTGCCCCTTGGAGCGCCAGAAGCGCCGCGCCATGGCCGTGCCCTTGCAGCACGCTCGGCCTCCTCCCTCCCTCTATAAATACCGACGATCGGCACCCTCACTCTTCACACAATCTCCTCCCCTCTCCTCACTGAGCATTCCTACACAGTCAATTTCGCCAGAGCTCGCCGGAGCTGCTCGAATTGCGAGCTCGAGTCCGCCGGAGCCCGCGGAAGCTCTGCTTCAATTGACGCCTCCCCGAGCTCCACAACTGCGCCAGTAGCTTCCTCATCGACCACCACTTCTCCGCGCACCTTGCCAGAGACCTGCAACGGCCTGGTAAGCCCTCCGACCCCCTACTGGCGCTCTGAGTTCGCCGGAATCCCGCCGGGGACGACGACGCACACCAACCGTTGATCCTCCTCTTGATCCAACGCTTCTCATCGCTCGTACCGCTTCGGCGTGTTATGAGGCGCCGACAGGTGGCCCCCACCCTGTCAGCGCAGCCCGCCCGCACCAGTTGCTTGCTGGGCTGCGAAGTGAGTTTAAAACTCGTTTCGGCCCGTTAGCTTTTCCCGCCAGGCCCAAAAATTCAAATGGAATTAATCCAATTAGTTTAAATTCAAATACTGCTGCTCACTTCCAATTTGAATAATTAGAAATCTGCCAAACCAAATCTAGCAAACTTTATATCGTTGGAAAGCTCATGAAATTATCTAACTAATGCCACTGGCCTCATGTCCAAATTCGTATTAATTTTTAAATGATAAAAATATCAAGGCAGAGCCTTTTCTAACTTCAAATAATTATTAAAAATAATCTATAAATGATTTTAAGTTGATTCCAATTCCAATAAATCACAAATGATGTTCTCTAATTGATTATGCAATAATATAGTCAGGTTATTTGCATGATCATGGACTAGATCAACTAAAATAGCTATGTAGTTAATTCTAGAACCATTTAACTTGGAATTTAAATTTAATAAATAGTATGAGAGCTACTCTCTCACTTAAATCTTGATCCTAGGTAATATAACCAGGGGGAATGACCTAGGCTAATGAACCCCTGATAAATATTACTTAGAGATTTTAATGCATTTAAAATAATATTATGATAACATGTGTAGTGTAGCTCTTTAATTAAATTAGACTCACATATAATAGATATGAAATGTTGACTTGGGTCAACCTATATTTCATACCTGATTATTATATGGAGAGATTAAATCTTATTACAAAGTAAAGAGAAGAAATGAATTTCTTTAAGGATCTACCTATCTAAATTCAAGAAATAGGAATAATGAGAGGAAATTATTTTTCTCATAAATAAGAAATCATCAAATAACTCACCATGCCATGTTTGATTGATAATAGGACTAGAGTGTGAACTCTTTGAGTGTTCCTAGTTTAGCATATGAGTTTGGTTTAGTATTTATACCTCGTATTCGTATATAGACGCTAGTAACGAGGATTACCAAGAGGAGGAGGCCTACTCCCAAGAAGAGGAAGAGCACTTTGATCACTACTCAGCTCAAGGCAAGCTAACCCTTGCTAAATACAAATGCTTAGCTCTACAAGAGCAAAGGCATCATCACACTTTACTTTTATGTATTACCTATCCCATGTTTTTATTTTACTTTGGTTTACTTATTTCAAAGTACTTTTGATTTATGAGTTACCATGTATAGAATAAAACCATACTTGGTTTAGATGAGCACTACTCAAGCTAGATAGCACCCCTCATATAGTTGCTATTGCTAAAGTATTAAAATTTGACTACTCTAGATGGGAACAAGTGGAGTTTGAAATGAAAGTAAAACCTTGGAATATGACCAAGAGAAGATGGTGATTTTTGATATAAACTTGATATGGTTTTGAATGCGATACCTTTCCAATTATACAAGTACCCCCACAATACCTGATTATGGGTAGGGCTTAACTAGAAACTTGTGTATTTTAGTATGGGTTCCCTCTAAACAAGCATCATAGGGGTTACGCCGAGGCTGCCTCCGTATGTGAGAAATGATGTGAATATGAGGTGAATGTACGACCCAAGCCCTGTGCAGTTCCCGGGTTAACAGTTGGTTCTCACCGGGAGGCCAAGCTCATGGGGAGAGGTGCCTATACTAGGACATATAAGTGAAAGGTTATGATTGATGATCCGCGTACTGAGTTACGATGATTCGGGGTTATCCTCGACGGATGAAATCAATAGTTGTGGCACAAGAGTACAACCTCTGCAGAGTGTTAAACCTATTCGAATAGCCGTGTCCGCGGTTACGGACGGTTGGAAGGGCCATACTACTTCCGTTATCAGGATTTATGTTGAAATAATAATGGTGATTGATGAATTGTCTTGAATCCCAAATGAATGGTGGGAATGACACTAATGTTCCCACTTGAGTTAGTCTATTAAATAATGAGGATTTTTATTAAATGTTTATTCAAAGAAAACTTGGCTTTATGCAAATAAACTTAGAGCTTAGTACCCCTTTATTACAATACATTATGCTTTACCTTAGTATTAGCTTGCGAGTACTTTAAAAGTACTCATGGCTTTGCCCTGGCTATTCAAATGCCAGACTATGAAGAGGAGCAACAGTATCAGGATGACGGACAGCAGGACGTCTATGATAACTAGGATCGTCTTCTAACGTCAAGCGTTGCCTGTGGAATTATGAGTCCACTACTACTACGCTTCCGCTACTTATGTGTGATGTTGAACAATCTATTTGTGTAATATTGGATCATGTGATCCATTGATGTAAGACCTTATGTGTTGTAATAAATGATGACTCTGAACGACTTACTATTATATCTCGCAAAAACAATCTTCCTGGGATTGCGATGTATGATATAATAGGGCATCCGGACTTAAAAAGCCGGGTGTTGACAAGTTGGTATCAGAGCCATTGTTTGACCTTAGAAGACCTTAGTTAGAATGGACGTCCAACAAACTTAGTTTAAAATAAAATAGTTATGAAAATATACTCATACCCTTACCTTGAAAATTCTTTTTCAAAATAATCCATTTCATTGATTATTACTTAAAATTTTGAACACTGACAATTATTAACTTATTTGTCACTCCCTCTACAGATGGATCCCATCATCCCGACGGAGCCCTTTCTCCAGACCCAAGTCTACGACTTGGCGAACGGGGGAGACTTGATCTTCGAGCGAGATCTGTTCGCTCTCACCGACTTCCTCGGACGCACGCCTCCCGTGTTCTACGGGGGTCAGATCTCGGACAACGGCCAGCTCCAATGGCTGATCATGGCTAACCTTCCGGGAAAGCCGGAGTCGCCCATGTTCCGCCAGATCCAGTTCTCGCTCCGCGAGAACACTTGGGTGGATGGACTCGCCCATGCTCTGCAGGAGTCTCTCGCTCGTCTGTGCGGGCAGAACTCGCTGGCCATCGAAGGGGAACGCTTTGCGCACTTCGCAAGGCACTCCTGGTTGGTCTGCCCCTCAGCCTGCCGTACCACCCCTGCTGAGGCACCATGTGGACCACCTCGACTACATGCTGTACGAGACTCGGTCGGCGCTGAGCGACTCCCGCTCCGCCGCCAACCACACTCAGCAGCAGCTGAACCAGTACGCG
Source organism: Lolium multiflorum (assembly GCA_030979885.1). NCBI lineage: Eukaryota > Viridiplantae > Streptophyta > Magnoliopsida > Poales > Poaceae > Lolium > Lolium multiflorum. Next base: position 111,814,636 of record CM061749.1, read on the forward strand.
GAGACCATCAAGGTCATCGCGAAGGAGCGCAGGACTCTGCGCCAGCTGGTCGCGAAGAGGGATGCCACCATCCACCGCCTCAAGACCAAGATCGCCGTCCTGAAGGAGACCATCTCCACTCAGGTGGAGCAGCTCCAGATCCTGGAGGGAGAAGGCGAGGGGGAAGACATCCAAGGGGATGGCTACTCCTACGTCAGCAACGACAACGACTACGAGCCGGAGGAGGAGGGAGACGACGACTTCCACCAACCTGCCTGCCGGGATGGACACCACCTTCCCGCTCCGCATCGATGGATAGCCTCCATCCTCTCCTTGAGCACCGCGTAGCCTGAGATGTATCGGTCCTTTGTATTCGCCCCTTGTATCGTAGCTTGTTGAAAGGGTTCTTCAAACCCTCCGGAATGTTGGCTTGTAATAATTGCTACCTTCATGACTATGTTAGTATGTGTAATATTTTTATTATGAACCATGTTTTAAATAAATGTGAGTTTACTCCCCAAAAATTAAGCCATAGAAATTGTCCCTCTTATCTTATGATCCATATCTCTGTTCAGATGGCACATTCCAATCGCAACGCCAATCCGGATGCGCTGACGCAGATACTGCAACAGATGTTGGCTGAACGAGAAGTTGATAGGACTGAAAGGCAGGCTAACTTAGCTGTACTTCAACAGTTAGCACAGAACAACCAAGGCCACGGGAACCATGATCACCCGGGCTCCAAGTTGAAGAACTTTCAGAACACCAACCCACCGGTGTTTAGCAAGACAGAGGAACCCCTTGATGCGATGATTGGCTCCAGACAATGGAGAACAATCTTGAGGTTGCCGGAGTGGAGGCAAATGACAAGGTGTTGTTTGCCACTCACTATCTGGCAGGACCTGCACGTGCCTGGTGGACGAGTGCTCGCGCATTGAATGCCGGGCAGCTCATGACTTGGGCAGACTTCAAGCTCAAGTTTAGCAAGTACCATGTGCCACCGGGTCTCATCAAGAAGATGCGGGATGAGTTCCGCGAGTTAAAGCAAGGCCGTCTGACCGTGGTAGAATACCGCGACAAGTTCCTCACCTTGTCAAGGTACGCCCCGGATGAGACTGATACCACCGAGAAGAGGAAGGAGAGGTTCTTGAACGGACTGCACGATGAGATGCAGACTGTGTTGGTCAACATCCCTTTGCTGACCTCGAAGCCCTTGTTGACTCCGCCATCCAGATGGAGGGCAAGCTGAACCAGGCCAACGAAAACCGCAAGCGTCGCATGATGCACCAGAGTGGGCCCAGCAACAACTCCAAGTTTCGCCCTGGCTCAAGCGGAGGCTTCACCCCCAGAAACAACAGGCCACCGGCACAGATGTCGCGCCCGGTTATCAGAACCGGAGCGGAGGAAACCCCAGGACGGGAGGACACCCCCACAACAGCAACAACTTCGTCCACCACAACAACAACTTCAACCGCGCCCCGACAAGAGCCCCTGCCAATCCCAACACCAACACTGCTCCAAGGACTGGGAGCAATGCTGTCCCTGTCGCCCCCAAGGACAAGTCCACCATCAACTGCTATGAGTGCGGTGTGTTGGGGCACTTCTCCAAAGAGTGTCCCCAGCGACTCGCCAAGATGGCCGCCAACACCACTGGCCCTGCTCAGCAGCAACGCCGTGTCGCCAACAACAAGAAGTTCGCCCCCAACAACCCGAACAACCGCAGCGGCCGCCTTTTTCACATGAGTGCGGAAGAAGCTCAGGAAGCCCCAGATGTCGTTCTGGGTATGTTCTCTGTTAACTCAATACCTGCAAGAGTGCTGTTTGATTCTGAGCATCGCATTCATTTGTTACGGAAGAATTTGCATGCACTAGTAAGATTCAACCCATCAGTTTGAAGCATGTCATGGTAGTGCAAATACCTGGATCAACAACTAAAGCTAGAAAAATTTGCAAAGATGTTCCTATCAGAATTCATGAAATAGACTTTTATGCCAATCTGATTGTTTTGGGAACAAAAGGTTTGGAAGTAGTACTGGGTATGGACTGGATGTCCAAACATCATGGATTGATTGATTGTGCCAAGAAGGCCATCACCATGACTAGTAGCACCGGAGTGTTAGTTGAGCACATCTCAGAAAAGCTGCCCAGAAAATTTACCTGCAACCAGAGTTTAACCAAACCCACCCTGGATCAAATCAGAGTCGTCTGTAGATACTCTGATGTGTTTCCGGAGGACCTACCGGTATGCCCCCGGATCGGGATATCGAGTTTATCATCGAGTTAATCCCCGGAACCGGACCTATAGCCCAGAGAGCTTATAGCATGAACCCGGCAGAATTGGTGGAACTGAAGAAACAACTGGATGATATGTTGGCCAAAGGTTTGATTAGACCAAGTGCATCACCCTGGAGATCACCAGTTTTGTTTGTGGACAAGAAGGATGGTACGATTCGTTTATGTACGGATTACCGCAAGCTCAATGATGTCACCATCAAGAACAAGTATCCCTTGCCCAAAATAGAAGACCTGTTTGATCAGTTGACCGGTGCCACCGTGTTTTCTAAGATTGATCTTAGGACAGGTTACCATCAGCTGAAAATCCGTGCATCGGACATTCCCAAAACTGCCTTCACCACCAGATATGGATTGTACGAGTACAATGTCATGTCATTTGGATTGACCAATGCCCCCGCTTACTTCATGAATCTCATGAATAAGATCTTCATGAACTTCCTAGATAAGTTCGTCGTTGTCTTCATCGACGACATCCTGATCTACTCCAAAACTGAAGAAGAACATGAACAACACTTGGAAATGGTCTTAGAGACTCTTCGGGAACACCAGCTGTATGCCAAGTTCAGCAAGTGTGAGTTCTGGTTGAGGGAAGTAGGATTCCTGGGACACATCTTGTCCGCAGGAGGAATTGTCGTTGACCCCTCAAAGATAAAGACCGTTGCAGAATGGAAAGCCCCAACCACCCAGACCGAGGTCCGTGCATTTCTCGGATTGGCGGGATATTACCGTCGATTCGTTGAAGGATTCTCAAGCATAGCCAGGCCAATGACCCAATTGTTGAAAAAGGACAAGAAGTTCGAATGGACGAACAAGTGTGAAGAGAGCTTCCAACAGCTCAAGAGCAGACTGACTTCAGCCCCAATACTGATTATGCCGGACATCACCAAACCCTTTGATGTGTATTGTGATGCCTCCAAGATTGGTCTTGGATGTGTGTTGATGCAAGAAGGCAAAGTGATCTCGTACCTGTCCAGGCAACTGAAGCAGCATGAACAGAATTACCCGACCCATGACTTAGAGCTAGCCGCAGTAGTGTTAGCCTTGAAAGTATGGCGTCATTACCTCATGGGTAATCGATGCGAGATTTATTCGGATCACAAGAGTTTGAAGTATATCTTCACCCAGAAGGAACTGAACATGAGACAAAGGAGATGGTTAGAGTTAATCAAGGATTATGATATGGATATCCACTATCATCCGGGCAAGGCCAATGTGGTAGCAGATGCTTTGAGTAGACTGCCGTGTCAGTTAAACTCCATGATTGCCGAGGAACAACCTAGCCTTCACCAAGAGTTTGAACAGTTTAGAATGGAGCTCGTAAGTGAAGGATTTCTCGCTAGCATTGAACTTCAACCCACTTTGATTAGTCAAATCAAGGAAGCTCAGAAGAGCAATGCAAGCATTGACGGGATTAAGAGCCAGCTAGCAGCAGGAAAGGCACCGGGATTCACTGTTGATGAAGAAGGAGTACTTTGGTACAACGGACGCTTGTGCGTGCCGTCAGATTCGGAGTTGAAACAAGTGATTCTAAAGGAAGCCCATGACACCTTATATTCTATTCACCCCGGAGGTACTAAGATGTACCAGGACTTGAAGGAACAGTTCTGGTGGCATGGGATGAAGCGAGAAATCGGGAGTTACATCGCCAAGTGTGACATCTGTCAGAGAGTCAAGGCAGAACACCAACGACCCGCAGGACTGCTACAGCCCCTGCAGATTCCCGAATGGAAGTGGGATTCCGTAGGAATGGACTTCATCACCGGATTGCCCAAATCTAGTAAAGGGAATGATTCTATCTGGGTAGTGGTCGATAGATTGACCAAAGTCGCCCATTTCATCCCCGTCAAGACCACCTACCAAGGACCAAGACTTGCAGAGTTATATATCTCACGGATAGTCAGCCTGCACGGAACTCCGAAGTCAATAGTATCGATAGAGGATCTCAATTCACCTCCAGATTTTGGCAGAAGGTACATGAAGGACTCGGAACTAGGCTGAACTTCAGCACAGCCTATCACCCACAGACGGATGGACAGACTGAACGAGTAAATCAGATACTAGAGGATATGCTGAGAGCATGTGTGTTGGAATATGGATCCAAGTGGGAAGACTGTTTGCCGTACGCAGAATTCTCGTACAACAACAGCTACCAAGCCAGTTTGCAGATGGCCCTTTGAAGCTCTGTACGGAAGGAAGTGCCGTACCCCTCGAATTGGTCGGAAGTTGGAGAGAGTCAAGTTTTTGGACCAGATATTCTCCGAGAAGCTGAAGAGAAGGTTCACAAGATCCGTGAGTACCTCAAGACCGCTCAATCAAGACAGAAGAGCTACGCCGACAAGAGACGCCGAGAGATGACTTTTGAGATCGGAGATTTCGTATATCTCAAGGTGTCCCCTCTTAAAGGAATGCAGAGATTCCAGCTTAAAGGAAAGCTCGCACCCCGTTATGTTGGACCTTTCAAAGTCCTGAGTCGCCGAGGAGAAGTATCCTATCAGCTGGAGTTACCAGAAGAAATGTCAACGGTGCACAATGTGTTTCATATCTCGTTACTCCGGAAGTGCTTGGAGGTACCTGAGAAGACCGAGGTGTTCAAGAACATTGACCATCGTACTGTGGATATCAACTCAGATCTAACCTATCGCGAAGTACCTATTCGCATTCTGGAGGAAGCATTCAGAACCACTCGTACAGGAGTATCAAGTTTCTGAAGATACAATGGAGTAACCACACAGAAGAAGAAGCCACTTGGGAAAGAGAAGACTTTATGAAGACTGAATACCCCAATCTCTTTAGTACCTAGTTTTCTCTTTAGATCTCGGGACGAGATCTTTTGTAAGGGGGAAGGGTTTGTAACATCCCAAGTTTTCAACAAATAATAAAGCAAGTGAGATTTCAATTACTCAAAATTCACAACTAACAAAAACTTTTCTATGCATATAGTGCCACATATAGTGTTGTGCATCTAAGTGATTTTCTTTTGTGCTATTACCATGATGAGTGTTAGCATTATTCATCTATTGCTATGTGAACACTAACCAAGATCACAAAACCCTAAATTGAGGAGAAATCAAGAAAAGAAGAAAAACCCATTCATCACTCACATACACCATATGTCAAAATGTAAAAACTTCACCAAGGCCATAATTGCTTGCTTCCTTGCTTCTAAAAAGCTTTAATATGATAAACTAACACAATTGTATCATTGGATCATGAATCAAAGCAAGAGAAATCAAGAACTCATCATACATATGATAATGGTCACTTGGGTGAAAAATATTTTCTTCACCACTTTGCACCCCTGTATTTCTTAAAACCTAAACTAAACTTTGTCAACCAAAGCCATGTCATCCAAGACCATGTCAAGGTGAACACTTTTCATGTTGACCACCATGGCTAGAGTTGACTAGGTTGACCAGAATTAAATTGACAAAAGAGGATCTGAGAATAAAAAGAAGATCATCTCAAATTTGAAACTTTGCAATTCTTTTCCAAATTGAGTGCCACCACCACCATTACATCACTATAATTATATAAAAGAGATTCACCAAAAAGAATTTCGAAATTTGAAAATTTTCTTCATGCGGCCATTGTGTCGAACACTTGGCAGGCATAAATTCAGAAATGTGTTACATGCATTTGTCCAGCAGTTTCTTCCCTAAACCCCTTTGCAAATGTGATCATTAGCTAGTTCTACACCCCCTGCCTCTAGCCCAGTACTTGCATGGTCGATTAAAGCCAAGGAAAAACCCTAAACTATGCACAACTCCACCATGCCGGCCACTTTGGCATCTCCACCACCAGCCAGCATTTTAACCCGTGCCCTTGTCCTGGAGCATCTACAATGCATAAGGACACCAACGGTACCGCTCACTCGATCGATCGTGCACGGACTTGATCAGAACAGCCACGCCAAAACCATGCCAGTACCGTGCCCATGCCGCGGTGAGCGCGCTCTGGAGCGCGCCAGGACGCCGTGCACTCGAACGCCGTCGTCCTCGCCCTGCATCCCTACCATGGCCTCGAGCATCCACTCCACTCCCCCTACGCGCTAGACACACTCAAGCACTGCCCAGGGCCTTGTCACCGTCGTCCTCGTCGTCGACGTACCGCGGGTACCGTGGCACTCATCACACGCGCCCGATCCATTCCGTCGCCCTTTTCTCTGCGCCAATGCGGGTTGAGCATCGCCAGGACACCGCCTAGCCGTAGCCGTCCTTCACTTGCCCCTTGGAGCGCCAGAAGCGCCGCGCCATGGCCGTGCCCTTGCAGCACGCTCGGCCTCCTCCCTCCCTCTATAAATACCGACGATCGGCACCCTCACTCTTCACACAATCTCCTCCCCTCTCCTCACTGAGCATTCCACACAACAAGCCAGAGCTCGCCGGAGCTGCTCGAATTGCGAGCTCGAGTCCGCCGGAGCCCGCGGAAGCTCTGCTTCAATTGACGCCTCCCCGAGCTCCACAACTGCGCCAGTAGCTTCCTCATCGACCACCACTTCTCCGCGCACCTTGCCAGAGACCTGCAACGGCCTGGTAAGCCCTCCGACCCCCTACTGCGCTCTGAGTTCGCCGGAATCCCGCCGGGGACGACACACGCCAGCCGTTGATCTCCTCTTGATCCAACGCTTCTCATCGCTCGTACCGCTTCGGCGTGTTATGAGGCGCCGACAGGTGGCCCCCACCCTGTCAGCGCAGCCCGCCCGCACCAGTTGCTTGCTGGGCTGCGAAGTGAGTTTAAAACTCGTTTCGGCCCGTTAGCTTTTCCCGCCAGGCCCAAAAATTCAAATGGAATTAATCCAATTAGTTTAAATTCAAATACTGCTGCTCACTTCCAATTTGAATAATTAGAAATCTGCCAAACCAAATCTAGCAAACTTTATATCGTTGGAAAGCTCATGAAATTATCTAACTAATGCCACTGGCCTCATGTCCAAATTCGTATTAATTTTTAAATGATAAAAATAACAAGGCAGAGCCTTTTCTAACTTCAAATAATTATTAAAAATAATCTATAAATGATTTTAAGTTGATTCCAATTCCAATAAATCACAAATGATGTTCTCTAATTGATTATGCAATAATATAGTCAGGTTATTTGCATGATCATGGACTAGATCAACTAAAATAGCTATGTAGTTAATTCTAGAACCATTTAACTTGGAATTTAAATTTAATAAATAGTATGAGAGCTACTCTCTCACTTAAATCTTGATCCTAGGTAATATAACCAGGGGGAATGACCTAGGCTAATGAACCCCTGATAAATATTACTTAGAGATTTTAATGCATTTAAAATAATATTATGATAACATGTGTAGTGTAGCTCTTTAATTAAATTAGACTCACATATAATAGATATGAAATGTTGACTTGGGTCAACCTATATTTCATACCTGATTATTATATGGAGAGATTAAATCTTATTACAAAGTAAAGAGAAGAAATGAATTTCTTTAAGGATCTACCTATCTAAATTCAAGAAATAGGAATAATGAGAGGAAATTATTTTTCTCATAAATAAGAAATCATCAAATAACTCACCATGCCATGTTTGATTGATAATAGGACTAGAGTGTGAACTCTTTGAGTGTTCCTAGTTTAGCATATGAGTTTGGTTTAGTATTTATACCTCGTATTCGTATATAGACGCTAGTAACGAGGATTACCAAGAGGAGGAGGCCTACTCCCAAGAAGAGGAAGAGCACTTTGATCACTACTCAGCTCAAGGCAAGCTAACCCTTGCTAAATACAAATGCTTAGCTCTACAAGAGCAAAGGCATCATCACACTTTACTTTTATGTATTACCTATCCCATGTTTTTATTTTACTTTGGTTTACTTATTTCAAAGTACTTTTGATTTATGAGTTACCATGTATAGAATAAAACCATACTTGGTTTAGATGAGCACTACTCAAGCTAGATAGCACCCCTCATATAGTTGCTATTGCTAAAGTATTAAAATTTGACTACTCTAGATGGGAACAAGTGGAGTTTGAAATGAAAGTAAAACCTTGGAATATGACCAAGAGAAGATGGTGATTTTTGATATAAACTTGATATGGTTTTGAATGCGATACCTTTCCAATTATACAAGTACCCCCACAATACCTGATTATGGGTAGGGCTTAACTAGAAACTTGTGTATTTTAGTATGGGTTCCCTCTAAACAAGCATCATAGGGGTTACGCCGAGGCTGCCTCCGTATGTGAGAAATGATGTGAATATGAGGTGAATGTACGACCCAAGCCCTGTGCAGTTCCCGGGTTAACAGTTGGTTCTCACCGGGAGGCCAAGCTCATGGGGAGAGGTGCCTATACTAGGACATATAAGTGAAAGGTTATGATTGATGATCCGCGTACTGAGTTACGATGATTCGGGGTTATCCTCGACGGATGAAATCAATAGTTGTGGCACAAGAGTACAACCTCTGCAGAGTGTTAAACCTATTCGTGTCCGCGGTTACGGACGGTTGGAAGGGCCATACTACTTCCGTTATCAGGATTTATGTTGAAATAATAATGGTGATTGATGAATTGTCTTGAATCCCAAATGAATGGTGGGAATGACACTAATGTTCCCACTTGAGTTAGTCTATTAAATAATGAGGATTTTTATTAAATGTTTATTCAAAGAAAACTTGGCTTTATGCAAATAAACTTAGAGCTTAGTACCCCTTTACTACAATACATTATGCTTTACCTTAGTATTAGTTTGCGAGTACTTTAAAAGTACTCATGGCTTTGCCCTGGCTATTCAAATGCCAGACTATGAAGAGGAGCAACAGATATCAGGATGACGGACAGCAGGACGTCTATGATAACTAGGATCGTCTTCTAACGTCAAGAGTTGCCTGTGGAATTATGAGTCCACTACTACTACGCTTCCGCTACTTATGTGTGATGTTGAACAATCTATTTGTGTAATATTGGATCATGTGATCCATTGATGTAAGACCTTATGTGTTGTAATAAATGATGACTCTGAACGACTTACTATTATGTCTCGCAAAAACAATCTTCCTGGGATTGCGATGTATGATATAATAGGGCATCCGGACTTAAAAAGCCGGGTGTTGACAGACTCCACCTCCCCATGGTCGGCCAACCCTAGAGGGAGGAGTCCAAGGTGGACTCCACCAAAGGGGCCGGCCACCCCCCTTCATGGAAAGGTGGGAATCCCACTTTGGTGGGAGTCCCACCTTGGGTAGGTTTCCCTACTACATGGAAGGTTTTGGAATCGGGTCTTATTCGAAGACTTGTAGTCCAATACTTGGGGTTCCACCTATATAATGAAGGGCATAGGGGAGGGGGCCGGCCACCACAAGCTATAACCTGGCCGCCCCCCTTGAGTGGCTGATGACCCACAAGTATAAAGGATCGCAACAGTCTTCGAGGGAAGTATTACCCAATTTATTGATTCGACACAAGGGGACAAAGAATACTTGTAAGCCTTAACAGCGGAGTTGTCAATTCAGCTGCACTGAAACAGACTTGCTCGCAAGAGTTTATCGTAGTAACGTTTACAACAGTAGGAATAGCGAAATAATGTGCGGTGAAATAAAGACAGCAGTAGTGATTATAGTAAACAGCAGGATTAAAATACCGTAGGCACATGGACGGATTAACGGGCGTTGCATGGATGAAAGAAACTCATGTAACAATCAAAGCAGGGCATTTGCAGATAATAATAAACGGTATCCAAGTACTAATCAATCAATAGGCATGTGTTCCATATATAGTCGTACGTGCTCGCAATGAGAAACTTGCACAACATCTTTTGTCCTACCAGCCGGTGGCAGCCGGCCTCTAGGGAAACTATGGATATTAAGGTACTCCTTTTAATAGAGTACCGGAGCAAAGCATTAACACTCCGTGAACACATGTGATCCTCACATCACTACCATCCCCTCCGGTTGTCCCGATTTCTGTCACTTCGGGGCCATTGGTTCCGGACAACGACATGTGTATACAACTTGCAGGTAAGATCATAAACAACGAATATCTTCATGAATCAATAACATGTTCAGATCTGAGATCATGGCACTCGGGCCCTAGTGACAAGCATTAAGCATAACAAGTTGCAACAATATCATAAAAGTGACATCTACGGATACTAGGCACTATGCCCTAACAATCTTATGACTATTACATGACCAATCTCATCCAATCCCTACCATCCCCTTCAGCCTACAGCGGGGGAATTACTCACACATGGATGGGGGAAACATGGCTGGTCGATGGAGAGGCGTTGGCGGTGATGGCGGCGATGATCTCCTCCAATTCCCCGTCCCGGCGGAGTGCCAGAACGGAGACTTCTGGCTCCCGAGACGGAGTTTCGCGATGTGGCGGCTCTCGGAGGGTTCTGGCGACTTCGACTTCTCCCGTGCGTTTTTAGGTCGAGGCCAATAAGTAGTCCGAAGGAGAGCGTCGGAGGCCGGCCGAGGGGGCCACACCATAGGGCGCGCGGGCCCTGCGCGCCGCGCCGCCTGGTGTGGGGCCCTCGGGCCTCCACTTGATTTGTCCTTCAGCTCCGTCGATGCGGGAAAATAGAGCCTTCTGTCAAAATCCCGAGGTTTTTCCTGAAAGTTGGATTTCGCACAAAACGAGACACCGAACAGTTCTGCTGAAAACAGCGTTAGTCCGTGTTAGTTGCATCCAAAATACGCAATTTAGAGGCAAAACAATAGCAAAAGTGTTCGGGAAAGTATATACGTTTTGGACGTATCAACTCCCCCAAGCTTAGCTTATTGCTTGTCCTCAAGCAATTCAGTTAACAACTGAGCGATAAAAGAACTTTCACGAACACATTTGCTCATATGATGTATATATTCTCATGCTATGGCTAATACTTAAGCAGTTCATAATGAGATACATGCGAATGAGATCATCCAACAGCTATGTCAATCATGGAGAGGTGCCAACAATTAATAATAAGCATCATGAATCATGTATATAAGCAGGATTGCAATGTTCATAAGAGGATATGATAAAGTGGTATCTCGCTTGCCCGTATTTGATCGGCAAAACATAAATGCCGAGGCACCTCTGGAGTTCATAGAAAGACTAGAAGTAGTGATTGTCAAAGATAAAAGCATCAAAGTTATACCACAATCAATCATATTTTGAGACAAGCATATTATACTAAGAATGACAGTTGTGCTCTCAAGATAGTGCTCAAAGAAAGAATGGAGACACAACATAAAAGTAAAAGATTGACCCTTCGCAGAGGGAAGCAGGGATTAACATGCGCTAGAGCTTTTCATTTTTTTTAAACAGGAGTAAAATTATTTTGAGAGGTGCTTGTTGTTGTCAACGAATGGTAATGGGTACACTAACTACCTCGTCAACCGGACTCCCAAGAGCGGCTCCCATGAAATTTTATTTTTGAGCGGCACTCCTTCCAACCTTGCTTTCACAAACCATGGCTAACCGAATCCTCGGGTGCCTGCCAACAATCTCATACCATGAAGGAGTGCCTTTTTATTTTAGTTTTATTATGATGACACTCCTCCCCACCTTTGCTTACACAAGCCATGGCTAACCGAATCCTTCGGGTGCCGTCCAACAATCACAAACCATGGAGGAGTGTCTATTTAAGTTAATTAATTGGGACTGGGAATCCCATTGCCGCTCTTTTTTGCAAAATTATTGGATAAGCGGATGTGCCACTAGTCCATATGAGAGTCCGTCAAAAGTAAATGACAAGGTTGAAAGCTAAACACCACATACTTCCTCATGAGCTATGAAACATTAACACAAATTGAGAAGCATTTTGAAGGTTTTAAAGGTAACGCATGAGAATTTACTTGGAATGGTTTGAAATGCCATGCATAGGTATTTATGGTGGACACTTTGGAATAACTTGGTTTTCATGTGTTTGGAAGCACGAGCAGCATTCCCGCTCAGTACAAGTGAAGGCTAGCAATAGACTGGGGAGCGACAAATCAAGAGAGCAATAACTGTCATAATCATGCTTGCGGCAAAATAAATTAACGGAGGCATAAAAGTGATACAAGAACTCTGAAGCAATGTAAATCATTGAGGCTTAATTGACTTTTGTTCAGTCATATGCATGCGTGAGCATGTGCCAAATCGATATAAATGAATTATTCAGAGGAGGATACCACAATATCATACCTATCTATGAATAAAACAATGCAAGCAAACATCCATGACATGCTACTCATATTAATAAATTGGAGCTAAACATGAGAGATCATGAACTACTAGACTTTCTTAAATGACATATACCTCACATGAACCAACTAAGCATGCTCACATGGATGAGTATATGTACAAAAATGAAAACAAATAGAGTTCATACCAGCCTCTCACCACAATCAGATTGTCGTAGATCGTCATTATTGCCTTTCACTTGTGTAGCTTGGATAATATGAAATGAAAACCACGCTCCAGCCACCGAAGACCATTGAACTCATGATGAACTTTACAAACCAAAGAAGAACAGCAAATATTTTTGGTGTTTTCGAATTGGAAACAAGAACAAAAGAAACAAGCAAACAAAGCAAAATCTTTTTGGGTTTTCTCATAGCAAACCAACGATAGCAAATAAAGTAAACTAAGAGCAAAGAACCAAATAAATAAATGGTGAAGAGAAACAACAGAAATATTTTTGGTCTTTTTGTGTTTTAGGAAAGAAACAAAGTGAAAACAAGAGAATGTAAACTAAAAGAAACACAGAAAAGCAGGATGACAGAAATCTGCCAAATCCTGACAGCAGTACAGAAATCGAAATTAACAAAAATCTTCCATTGCTCAGCTCAAAAAGTGTTCAACTAATGAAAGTTAGATAACAACCTGGGGCACATGCTCAAAAATTGGCAACTCAAAATAACGTTCTGGCTGTGCGCACGAATTTTTTGGTAACAGCCCAGAATCTGTTTTTGGACAGCACTTCCCAAATATCATCTCCCTCTCATTAGAAAACCACTCTAAGAAACTAAACAAGTATGTACAAGTATCCAGCAACCATAATATGCAAAGAATGAGTGATGCCGGTATACCTCTCCCCAAGCTTAGGCTTTTGGCCTAAGTGGAGTTCATTCCCATGGTCCCCATGAAGTGGTGTCTCCGTAGTACGACGAAGAACGACCCGGTTCCAGGTATGTGCTGGAGGAAACGTCGGGGTATGTGACGGTGCAGTCGTAGGAGGGCTCGGCGTCCTCGGAGTCATGCTGCTGGTGGAAGTCTTGTATCTTCATATGCTCCTCCACCTCCTCCTTAGTGAGCGACCATGATTGCCTGTCAATATTGAACAAACCTGGCTGGGGAAGAGGGATTTCCTTCTCATTCCCGTCAGCAAACAACATTCTATAGACCATATTATCTATAGTGGAATCAGTAGTAACAAAATGATGACTCTTCATAGCAGCAATATCTAGTCTCCTAGGGGTTAATGGCACATCATTAGAATCAAGAGGAAGTCTTAAATGTGTTAAAATGCGCAGTGCAATAGTTCCTCCAAAAATAGGCCCCCTGCTAGACAGGCGGCGAGCAATAAGAGAACCAAGATGATAAAGTGTCTGTCCAGTAAGTGCAGCATTCAAGAAAGCAAGATGATAGCTAGAGATATTGCTAGTATTTTCTCTACCCAGAATGCTAGTAGCAATGTAATATGCAAAATATTTAATGGCGGGGAGTTGAATGTTTCTTATCTTCCCGCGCTGAATGGTGCGGCAATCATCTTCGGTGATCCCTCGATAGAGCTCCAACAGGTCCCGGGGGTTGTCATCAATCCTCCTTGCTGTACCTACAGGGGCAATATCCAATGCACGACAAAATTCTTCCAATTCCATAGTAACAGGATTATCATAGATCTTGAATGCAACTGTCGGCTCGTATTGCGTGTTGTGGAACTTGAAGCTCTCAACGAAAATTTTGGTGAGCATGTAGTATTGCTCCCTTTCATCTCCCACGTAGGTGGCTAAGCCTGCCCTGTTGACAAGGGTGAAGAAGTCATCCAATATCCCTGCATTTGTCAGAAAATCATAACATGGGAAGGATGAAGCATTAGGAGCCCCATTGTCCTCCTCGGGCGCGAAGCTAGGCGCGATGATATCCTCATTGTAGGATCGCCTAATCTGAGTGGACGCCCTCGAGGGCCTACCGGTGCTGGTTGTTCCTTTCTTGAACAATTCTCCAAATTTGAATTTCTTCATCTTCCTCTTCTGAAATTTTCAACAACCATTATAAAATTTGATTTCAAGGTATATAATTGAGGGGAACTACTATAGGAACTTGCTAGAGTACTAAACATGCATCAAAACTAGTTTCTACCACTTAGAACAAGCATGCAAGCTCACTAAACATGTTATCTACAGCAGCAAAATATTCAAGATATACTCAACCAAACAAAATTCTAATTGGACAATCAAAGGAGTCACATACCAAGGAGTAAATGTGCCAAATTTCAGACAGAAATCTGGGCTGAGCAAGGAGATCGAGAAATTGCGAGTTCTTGAGCAGAAACGCGAGTGAGAGGAACTTGGTGCGAGTTTTTTCGGGAGAGAGAAGATGCTGGGAGGAAGAGATGAAGGAGTGGGGCAAGGAGGGGCCCACACCACAGGGTGGCGCGCCCACCTCCTTGGCCGCGCCGGCCTGTGGTGTGGCACCCTGTGGTGCCCCACAGGTCATCCTCTGGTGCTCCCAGGTGCCTCGTCGAAAAATAGGACCAATGGTGTAATTTTCGCGAATTTTTGAAAACTTTGAAATATGCACATTTCTGGGTATTAAATTAATTATTACTGCGCAGGAAAATGATTTCCAAAATCTTAAACAACTAAAGCATATTGCAAAACAAAAAGTGCTACAGCAAGTAAAATAAGTGGAGAGAGAAAGAAAGAAAGAAATGTTGTTTAGCTATCTTATGCATTAAAATATACTTGTTAACAAGGTTGATCAAGTCTTGCTACCAAATAAATTTTATATGACATAAGAAGAAATAAACCTCAAATCAATCATGTTACCTTATATTGAATTGATATGGATCCAATCACAAGAGTTTGATATTCTTCTTTAGGCTCATATATAGGACAATCAATGGATCCCACTTTGATAGTTTTCACATTAAAAATTGTATTAACTCCACATACTTTATCAATCCTCTTGGGAAAATAGACAGTATGTTCCTTATCATCAACATTGAAAGTAACCATGCCT
Organism: Lolium multiflorum; assembly: GCA_030979885.1. NCBI lineage: Eukaryota > Viridiplantae > Streptophyta > Magnoliopsida > Poales > Poaceae > Lolium > Lolium multiflorum. The sequence continues at coordinate 111,830,088 of CM061749.1, forward strand.
TTATTGCAATCAATAACAGCCCCTGCAGTATTAAGAAAGGGTCTTCCAACAATAATGGACATATTATCATCTTCAGGCATTTCCAACACAACAAAATCAGTTAATATCAAGCAATGTTGAGTAACTTGAACAGGAACATTTTCACATACACCAACAGGATAGCAGTAGATTTATCAGCCATTTGCAAAGATATATCAGTTGGTATTAACTTATCTAAATCAAGTCTCTTATAAAGAGAGAAAGGCATCACACTAACTCCCGCTCCCAAATCACATAGAGCAGTTCTAACATAATTATTCTTAATAGAACAAGGAATAGTAGGTATACCTGGGTCGCCCAACTTCTTTGGAACTTTGCCATTGAAAGAGTAATTAGCAAGCATAGTGGAAATTTCCTCATTGGGAATTTTCCTTTTGTTAGTAACAATATCTTTCATATACTTTGAATAAGGAGGCAATTTAATAGCATCAGTCAAAGGGATTTGCAAAAATAAAGGTTTCATCCAATCACAAAATTTATTATAATGTTCCTCCTCCTTTGATTTTAGTTTCTTAGCAGGAAAAGGCATTTGCTTTTGAACCCAAGGTTCTCTTTCATTACCATGTTTCTCAGCAATAAAATCTTCTTTAGTGTACTTTTTATTTTTAGCAGGCTTTTCAGGTTCTTTTTCAATTTCTTCTTTATCAGGAGTATCATCCTTATCATTATCTTTATCATGTTCATTACCACTTTCAGTTTCAGCATCAGAAATAGAAATACTATTAGGATCATTAACAGGTTCAGAGGATTCTACAATATTCTTATGTTTCTTTTTCTTTTTCTTAGATGGAGCACTAGTTTTAATTAGTTGAGAATCTTGTTCAACTCTTTTGGGATGCCCTTCAGGATATAGAGGATCCTGGGTAGAAACACCACCTCTAGTTGTTACTTCATAAGCATGTTTTTCTTTAGAATTATTTCCCAACAAGTCATTTTGCACTTTAGTAAGTTGATCAATTTGAGTTTGAACCATTTAAAAATGTTTAACAAGTATCTTAACATCATTGGAGGTTCTCTCCACAATACCATGCAATTCACTAATAGCTCGAGAATTTTCCATTAAATGATTCTCTACTCTCATATTAAAGTTTTCTTGCTTAACAATATAATTATCAAACTCATCTAAGCATTGAGCAGGAGGTTTTGAATACGGAATATCTTCCCTAGTAAAGCGTTGAAGCGAGTGTACCTCAATCATGGATGAAGGGGGAGTTATCTCACATAAATCTTCTATAGGAGGTAAATTCTTCACATCTTCAGGTTTAATACCCTTCTCTTTAAGAGACTTCTTGGCTTCCCTCATATCTTCATCATTTAATTTAATCATACCCCTCTTCTTCAATATCGGTGTCGGGGTTGGTTCAGGTGTAGACCAATCATCATGATTCCGGCCTATTTTAGCCAATAATTCTTCAGCTTCGTCTGGAGTTCTTTTCCTGAAAACACAACCAGCACAACTATCTAGGTATGCCCTAGACTCAATGGTTAGTCCACTATAAAATATATCAAGTAAATCATGCTTTTCCAAATCATGGTCAGGCTAAGCTCTAATAAGAGAGCAAAATCTCGCCCAAGCCTCAGGCAATTTCTCTCCATCTTCCTGGTCAAAATTATAAATTCTCTGCAAAGCAGCATGTTGAGCACTAGCAGGAAAGTATTTCCGGAAGAAAACATCGAGCAATTCTTTTGGACTTTTAATAGAACCAGGAGGCAAATTATTATACCAAGTTTTAGCATCATCCTTTAATGAGAAAGGAAAATTTTTAGCGACAAAATAAGTACGCATCTTAATATCATCAGAAAACAAGCCACTAAGAGTAGATAACTCAGTCATGTGTTCAACAGCACTTTCTTTTTCAGTACCACAAAAGGGTGTTTTCTCAACAATAGCTATATGAGATAGATCAAGAGAAAAATCATAATCTTTATCCCTAATGTTTATAGGAGATGTGGCAAATTTAGGATCAGGAGATAGTTTATATCTAACAGCATGTTCTGCAAGCAACTTTTTAATTTTTCTTGCATCAGTAGTAGCATTGCATTTTTCAATAAAATCATCATCAAGCTCTACATAATCTTCATCAAGATCATCACTAGAATATTCAACAGACTCAGGTGAATTAACAGGTGTAGCAGCATTTTCATTAGGAGTTTCAGTATTTTCAATTTGTCTAGACTTAGCAATTGTAGCATCTAGAAAAGATCCTAACGAACCATCATTATCAAGCACAGCAGAAGCATTATCACAATTATGAGAGGAATTTTCAGATTCAGCAGAAGTACCAGCATTTGAAGCTTGTGGTGGTGAAACAAGTTTACTTATCACAGATGGTGAATCAAGAGCAGCAGAGGTACTCAGAGTTGTACCTTTTCTTGTAGTGGATGGTAATATGGCGATCTTAGTATCGCGAGGTTTACCCATGATGGAGAATTTGCAGCGAACAATATCAATCCAAGTGAACTTCCAAATAAAGCTATGCTCCCCGGCAACGGCGCCAGAAAATAGTCTTGATGATCCACAAGTATAGGGGATCGCAACATCTTCGAGGGAAGTATTACCCAATTTATTGATTCGACACAAGGGGAGACAAAGAATACTTGTAAGCCTTAACAGGAGTTGTCAATTCAGCTGCACCTGGAAACAGACTTGCTCGCAAGAGTTTATCGTAGTAACAGTTTATGGCGTAGGAATAGCGAAATAACGCGGCGGTGAAATAAAGACAACAGTAGTGATTATAGTAAACAGCGGGATTAAAATCTGTAGGCACAGGGACGGATTAACGGGCGTTGCATGGATGAAAGAAACTCATGTAACAATCAAAGCAGGGCATTTGCAGATAATAATAAACGGTATCCAAGTACTAATCAATCAATAGGCATGTGTTCCATATATAGTCGTACGTGCTCGCAATGAGAAACTTGCACAACATCTTTTGTCCTACCAGCCGGTGGCAGCCGGGCCTCTAGGGAAACTACTGGATATTAAGGTACTCCTTTTAATAGAGTACCGGAGCAAAGCATTAACACTCCGTGAACACATGTGATCCTCACATCACTACCATCCCCTCCGGTTGTCCCGATTTCTGTCACTTCGGGGCCATTGGTTCCGGACAGCGACATGTGTATACAACTTGCAGGTAAGATCATAAACAACGAATATCTTCATGAATCAATAACATGTTCAGATCTGAGATCATGGCACTCGGGCCCTAGTGACAAGCATTAAGCATAACAAGTTGCAACAATATCATAAAAGTGACATCTACGGATACTAGGCACTATGCCCTAACAATCTTATGACTATTACATGACCAATCTCATCCAATCCCTACCATCCCCTTCAGCCTACAACGGGGGAATTACTCACACATGGATGGGGGAAACATGGCTGGTCGATGGAGAGGTTGGCGGTGATGGCGGCGATGATCTCCTCCAATTCCCCGTCCGTCGGAGTGCCGAACGGAGACCCGGCTCCCGAGACGGGTTTCGCGATGTGGCGGCTCTGGAGGGTTTCGCGACTTCGACTTCTCCCCGTGCGTTTTTAGGTCGAGGCCAATAAGTAGTCCGAAGGAGAGCGTCGGAGGCCGGCCGGGGGCCACACCATAGGGCCGCGCGGGCCCCCTAGGCCGCGCGCCTTATGGTGTGGGGCCCTCGGGCCTCCACTTGATTTGTCCTTCTGGCTCCGTCAGTATTCTGGGAAAATAGAGCCTTCTGTCAAAATCCCGAGGTTTTTCCCGAAAGTTGGATTTCTGCACAAAAACGAGACACCAAACAATTCTGCTGAAAACAACGTTAGTCCGTGTTAGTTGCATCCAAAATACACAATTTAGAGGCAAAACAATAGCAAAAGTGTTCGGGAAAGTAGATACGTTTTGGACGTATCAGTGGCCGGCCACCCCCTCCCAAACCCTAGCCCCTTCCCTCCTCCATAGCTCCCGCGTGCTTTAGCGAAGCTCGCCGGAGTTCTCCACCGCCACCGACACCACGCCGTCGTGCTGTCGGATTCAAGAGGAGCTACTACTTCCGCTGCCCGCTGGAATGGGGAGGTGGACGTCGTCTTCATCAACAACCGAACGTGTGACTGATGTCTACGTTCCCCCTCCTTTCCTGTAGACAGTGTTGGGCCTCCAAGTGCAGAGGTTTGTAGAACAGCAGCAAGTTTTCCCTTAAGTGGATCACCCAAGGTTTATCGAACTCAGGGAGGAAGAGGTCAAAGATATCCCTCTCATGCAACCCTGCAACCACAAAGCAAGAAGTCTCTTGTGTCCCCAACACACCTAATAGGTGCACTAGTTCGGCGAAGAGATAGTGAAATACAAGTGGTATGAATGAATATGAGCAGTAGTACGGCGCCAGAAAAGTGCTTGCTGGCGTGTAGTTGATGGTAGTAATATTGTAGGAAGTAAACATGCAGTAGTAACGCAGCAGTAGTAACTCAGTAAAACAGTAACAAGCAGTGATAGCAGTATTTAGGAACAAGGCCTAGGGATTAGACTTTCACTAGTGGACACTCTCAACATTGATCACATAACGAATAGATAAATGCATACTCTACACTTTTGTTGGATGATGAACACATTGCGTAGGATTACACGAACCCTCAATGCCGGAGTTAACAAGCTCCACAATAATGCTCATGTTTAAGTAACCTTAAGTGTAAGATAGATCAAAACGACTAAACCAAGTACTAGCATAGCATGCACACTGTCACCTTCATGCATATGTAGGAGGAATAGATCACATCAATATTATCATAGCAATAGTTAACTTCGCAATCTACAAGAGATCATGATCATAGCATAAACCAAGTACTAACACGGTGCACGCACTGTCACCTTTGCACACATGCAGGAGGAATAAAACTACTTTAATAACTTTGCTAGAGTAGCACATAGATAGTAGTGATACAAAACTCATATGAATCTCAATCATGTAAAGCAGCTCATGAGATCATTGTATTGAGGTACATAGGAGAGAGATTAACCACATAGCTACCGGTGCCCCGAGCCTCGATGGAGAATTACTCCCTCCTCATGGGGCAGCGGTGATGAAGATGGCGGTGGAGATGGCAGCGGTGTCGATGGAGAAGCCTTCGGGGCACTTCCCGCTCCGGCAGGGTGCCGGAACAGAGACTCCTGTCCCCAGATCTTGGCTTCGCGATGACGGCGGCTCGGAACTTTTCTCGTATCGTGGCTTCCTCCGTATGGGTTTTAGGTCGGGGACCTTTATATAGGCGAAGAGGCGGCGTCGAAGGGGTAAGAGGCGGGGGGTAGGGCGCGCGGCCAACCCTAGGCCGCGCCGGCCCCTCTGTGGGCTGTGGCCCCCTGGTCCTTCCGGGTGTTCTGGAAGCTTCGTGGAAAAATAGGAACACGGGCGTTGATTTCGTCAATCCAGAAATATTTCGTTACTAGGATTTCTGAAACCAAAAACAGCAAAACAGGAACTGGCACTTCGGCATCTTGTTAATAGGTTAGTTCCGAGAAAATGCACAAATATGACATAAAGTGTGCATAAAACATGTAGGTATCATCAATAAAGTAGCATGGAACATAAGAAATTATCGATACGTCGGAGACGTATCAGCATCCCCAAGCTTAGTTCGTCCCGAGCAGGTAAAACGATAACAAAGATAATTTCTTAAGTGACATGCCATCATAATCTTGATCATACTATTTGTAAACATATGTAATGAATGCAGCGATCAAAACAAAAGTAATGACATGAGTAAACAATGAATCATAAAGCAAAGACTTTTCATGAATAGTACTTCAAGACAAGCATCAATAAGTCTTGCATAAAAGTTAACTCATAAAGCAATAATTTAAAGTAAAGGCGTTGAAGCAACACATAGGAAGATTAAGTTTCAGCGGTTGCTTTCAACTTATAACATGTATATCGCATGGATATTGTCAACATAAAGTAATATAACAAGTGCAATATGCAAGTATGTAGGAATCAATGCACAGTTCACACAAGTGTTTGCTTCTTAAGGTGGAGAGAGGTAGGTAAACTGACTCAACATAAAAAGTAAAAGAAAGGTCCTTCAAAGAGGAAAGCATCGATTGCTATATTTGTGCTAGAGCTTTGGTTTTGAAAACATATAGAGAGCATAAAAGTAAAGTTTTGAGGAGTGTTTGTTGTTGTCAACGAATGGTAGCGGGCACTCTAACCCCCTTGCCAGGCAAACCTTCAAAGAGCGGCTCCCATTTTATTTTATTTTTGGGTGGCACTCCTTCCAACCTTTCTTTCACAAACCATGGCTAACCGAATCCTCGGGTGCCTGCCAACAATCTCATACCATGAAGGAGTGCCTTTTTATTTTAGTTTTATTATGATGACACTCCTCCCCACCTTTGCTTTCTCAAGCCATGGCTAACCGAATCCTTCGGGTGCCGTCCAACAATCACATACCATGGAGGAGTGTCTATTTTTGTTAATTAATTTGGGACTGGGAATCCCATTGCCAGCTCTTTTTGCAAAATTATTGGATAAGCGGATGAAGCCACTAGTCCATTGGTGAAAGTTGCCCAACAAGATTGAAAGATAAACACCACATACTTCCTCATGAGCTATAAAACATTGACACAAATAAGAGGTAATAACTTTTGAATTGTTTAAAGGTAGCACTCAAGCAATTTACTTTGGAATGGCGGAGAAATACCATGTAGTAGGTAGGTATGGTGGACACAAATGGCATGAATATTGGCTCAAGGATTTTGGATGCATGAGAAGTAATTCCTCTCGATACAAGGTTTAGGCTAGCAAGGTTATTTGAAACAAACACAAGGATGAACCGGTGCAGCAAAACTCACATAAAAGACATATTGTAAACATTATAAGACTCTACACCGTCTTCCTTGTTGTTCAAACTCAATACTAGAAATTATCTAGACCTTAGAGAGACCAATTATGCAAACCAAATTTTAGCATGCTCTATGTATTTCTTCACTAATAGGTGCAAAGTATATGATGCAAGAGCTTAAACATGAGTACAACAATTGCCAAGTATCACATTACCCAAGACATTATAGCAATTACTACATGTAGCATTTCCCGTTTCCAACCATATAACAATTAACGAAGCAGTTTCAACCTTCGCCATGAAAATTAAAAGCTAAGAACACATGTGTTCATACGAACCAGCGGAGCGTGTCTCTCTCCCACACAAGGATGAACTTATTCAGAGAACTAAGATAACAAAACAAAAACAAAAATAAAAGCACACAGACGCTCCAAGTAAAATACATAGGATGTGATGGAATAAAAATATAGTTTCACTAGAAGAAACCTGATAAGTTGTCGATGAAGAAGGGGATGCCTTGGGCATCCCCAAGCTTAGATGCTTGAGTCTTCTTAAAATATGCAGGGATGAACCACCGGGGCATCCCCAAGCTTAGACCTTTCACTCTTCTCGATCACATTATATCACCTCTTCTATTGACCCTTGAAAACTTCTGCCACACCAAACTTCAAGCAAACTCATTAGAGGGTTAGTGCATAATCAAAATTCACATGTTCATAGGTGACACAATCATTCTTAACACTTCTGGACATTGCACAAAACTCTGAAAGTTAATGGAACAAAGAAACTCATTCAACTTAACAAAAGCGGCAATGCGAAATAAAAGGCAGAATCTGTCAAAAACAGAACAGTCCGTAAAGACGAATTTTAAGATGGCACCAGACTTGCTCAAATGGAAAAACTCAAAACTAATGAAAGTTGCGTACATATCTGAGGATCACGCTCGTAAATTGGCAGATTTTTTCGAATTTTCTACAGAGAATTGTGCCCAGATTCGTGACAGACAGCAATGCTGTTTCTGTGCAGCGATCCCAAATATAACATCAACTTTGACATAGAAACTTTACTTGGCACAAAAACATGATAAGGAGAGGTTGCTACAGTAGTAAACAACTTCCAAGACTCAACAAAACAAAAATTGCTGTAGTAAAATAAACACATGGGTTATCTCCCAAGAAGTTCTTTCTTTATAGCCATTAAGATGGGCTCAGCAGTTTTAATGATGCACTCGCAAGAAATAGTATTTGAGGCAAAAGAGAGCATCAAGAGGCAAATTCAAAACACATTTAAGTCTAACATGCTTCCTATGCATAGGAATCTTGTAAATAAACAAGTTCATGAAGAGCAAAGTAACAAGCATAGGAAGATAAAACAAGTGTAGCTTCAAAAATTTCAGCACATAGAGAGGTGTTTTAGTAACATGAAAATTTCTACAACCATATTTTCCTCTCTCATAATAACTTTCAGTAGCATCATGAGCAAACTCAACAATATAACTATCACATAAAGCATTCTTATCATGAGTCTCATGCATAAAATAATTACTACTCCCAACATAAGCATAATCAATTTTATTAGTTGTAGTGGGAGCAAATTCAACAAAGTAGCTATCAAATATAGGAGGTATATTGTAATCATAATCAAATTTATCCTCCATAACAGGTGGTAACAAAAGACTACTATCATTATAATCATCATAAATGGGAGGCAAAGTATCATCAAAGTAAATTTTCTCCTCAATGCTTGGGGGACTAAAAATATCATGCTCATCAAAGCCAGCTTCCCCAAGCTTAGAATTTTCCATAGCATTAGCAACAATGGTGTTCAAAGCATTCATAGTAATAACATTCCCATTAGCATGCATATAAAGTTCCATGGGTTTCTTAATTCTTTCTTCAAACACATCATGTCCTAATTCAAGATAAAGTTCATAAAGATCTCTCATATTTTTGTTGTTTTCCATTATGCCTAACTAGTGTAAACAAGAAACCAAATGTCGCAATTGCAGAGTCTAAAGGAAATAGCTTCGAGTACTTACAACGCCGGAAAATAGCTAGTAGCCGAGGTCCGGAGTGTGAGTACCTTTACCTTTCCTCCCCGGCAACGGCGCCAGAAAAGTGCTTGATGTCTACGTTCCCCTCCTTTCCTGTAGACAGTGTTGGGCCTCCAAGTGCAGAGGTTTGTAGAACAGCAGCAAGTTTTCCCTTAAGTGGATCACCCAAGGTTTATCGAACTCGGGGAGGAAGAGGTCAAAGATATCCCTCTCATGCAACCCTGCAACCACAAAGCAAGAAGTCTCTTGTGTCCCCAACACACCTAATAGGTGCACTAGTTCGGCGAAGAGATAGTGAAATACAAGTGGTATGAATGAATATGAGCAGTAGTACGGCGCCAGAAAAGTGCTTGGCGCGTAGTTGATGGTAGTAATATTGTAGGAAGTAAACATGCAGTAACGCAGTAGTAACTCAGTAAAACATAACAAGCGATAGCAGTATTTAGGAACAAGGCCTAGGGATTAGACTTTCACTAGTGGACACTCTCAACATTGATCACATAACAGAATAGATAAATGCATACTCTACACTTTTGTTGGATGATGAACACATTGCGTAGGATTACACGAACCCTCAATGCCGGAGTTAACAAGCTCCACAATAATGCTCATGTTTAAGTAACCTTAAGTGTAAGATAGATCAAAACGACTAAACCAAGTACTAGCATAGCATGCACACTGTCACCTTCATGCATATGTAGGAGGAATAGATCACATCAATATTATCATAGCAATAGTTAACTTCGCAATCTACAAGAGATCATGATCATAGCATAAACCAAGTACTAACACGGTGCACGCACTGTCACCTTTGCACACATGCAGGAGGAATAAAACTACTTTAATAACTTTGCTAGAGTAGCACATAGATAGTAGTGATACAAAACTCATATGAATCTCAATCATGTAAAGCAGCTCATGAGATCATTGTATTGAGGTACATAGAGAGAGATTAACCACATAGCTACCGGTACAGCCCCGAGCCTCGATGGAGAATTACTCCTCCTCATGGGAGCAGCAGCGGTGATGAAGATGGCGGTGGAGATGGCAGCGGTGTCGATGGAGAAGCCTTCGGGGCACTTCCCCGCTCGGCGGTGCCGGAACAGAGACTCTGTCCCCGGATCTTGGCTTCGCGATGACGGCGGCTCGGAACTTTTCTCGTATCGTGGCTTCTTCGTGGGTTTTAGGTCGGGGACCTTTATATAGGCGAAGAGGCGGCGTCGGAAGGTCGAAGAGGCGGCGAGGGGGTAAGGCGGCGCGGGCCAACCCTAGGCCGCGCCGGCCACCCTCCTGGTGGGCCTGTGGCCCTCTCTGGTCCTTCCCGGGTGTTCTGGAAGCTTCGTGGAAAAATAGGAACCGGGCGTTGATTTCGTCCAATTCGAGAATATTTCGTTACTAGGATTTCTGAAACCAAAAACAGCAAAAAGAGCGCTTCGGCATCTTGTTAATAGGTTAGTTCAGAAAATGCACAAATATGACATAAAGTGTGCATAAAACATGTAGGTATCATCAATAAAGTAGCATGGAACATAAGAAATTATCGATACGTCGGAGACGTATCGCACCGAGCGGAGGTGCTGCCCGTTCGTGGCGCCGTGATCAAGATCTTCTACGCGCTTTTGCAAGCGGCAAGTGATCGTCTACCGCAGCAACAAGAGCCTCATCTTGTAGGCTTTGGAATCTCTTCAAGGGTGAGACTCGATAATCCCTCGTTGCTACCGTCTTCTAGATTGCATCTTGGCTTGGATTGCGTGTTCGCGGTAGGAGATTTTTTGTTTTCTATGCAACGAATCCCTACAGTGGTATCAGAGCCGTGTCTATGCATAGATGGTTGCACGAGTAGAACACAATGTTTTTGTGGGCGTTGATGCTTATGTTGTCTTTAGTTTGAGTACTTTGCATCTTTGTGGCATAGTGGGATGAAGCGGCTCGGGCTAACTTTACATGACCGCGTTCATGAGATTTGCTCCACGCTCGACATGCAACTTGTATTGCATAAGTGGCTTTGCGGGTGTCTGTCTCTCCTACTATAGTGAAGATTCAATTTACTCTTCTATTGACAACACTAGTATCACCGTTGTGGTTCATGTTCGTAGGTAGATTAGATCTCACTCGAAAACCCTAAACCACGTAAAATATGCAAACCAAATTAGAGAACGTCTAACTTGTTTTTGCAGGGTTTGGTGATGTGATATGGCCATAATGTGATGATGAATATGTATGAGATGATCATTATTGTATTGTGGCAACCGGCAGGAGCCTTATGGTTGTCTTTAAATTTCATGTTGAGTAGTATTTCAAAGTAGTTGTAATAGTTGCTACATGAGGTGAAAAACCATGAAGACGGCGCCATGGACCTTGACGCTACGCCGACGATGATGGAGATCATGCCCGTTGATGATGGAGATCATGTCCGTGCTTTGGAGATGAAGATCGAAGGCGCAAAGACTAAAGGGCCATATCATATCACATATATGAATTGCATGTGATGTTAATCCTTTATACATCTTATTTTGCTTAGAACGCGACGGTAGCATTATAAGATGATCCATCACATTAATATCAAGATAATAAAGTGTTCTCCCCTCGTATGCACCGTTGCACAGTTCGTCGTTTCGAAGCATCTCGTGATGATCGGATGTGATAGACTCAACGTTCACATACAACGGGTGTAAGCCATGTTGCACACGCGGAATACTTGGGTTTGCTTGACGAGCCTAGCATGTACAGACATGGCCTCGGGACAACGGAAACCGAAAGGTTGAACACGAGTCATATGGATGATATGATCAACATGTTGATGTTCACCATTGAAGCTACATCATCTCACGTGATGATCGGTTTTGATGTAATGGATTTGGATCGTGTACCACTTAACAACTATGAGGGATGTTGTATTAAGTGGGAGTTCATTAGTAATTAGATTAAAATATGAACTAATTATCATGAACATAGTCTGAGTAGTATTTTGAATTAATTTTGTAGTATTGGCATCCGTTTTCTACCATGCGCTAGTCTTGTTATTGAGATAGAAATACTGTTAAAATCTGACAATAAACTTTACGGACTGGTACCGTATTGTTAAAGAATCAAGAAATGATTAAGTCCTATTGCAAACTTTTAGTAAACCTCACATTGTTGATTCAAAGAGTTATGGTTTCAATTAGTACCTAAAGTTATCTTGTCTCCGTGAAACTTGAAGTTCAAATCTGTTTGAAAAGTAAGGAGCTGAAAATTTAGTTTTCAGAAATAATCAAGGTATGAGATATATATGATATCTAAGACCTTATTACAAGATGATAGAATATAATTTGGTGAGACTACATAAACTCATAAGTTTTATGGGAATGTAGGAAGGTTGAAGACGCAAGACGTCTCAATCCTCCAACTATTGGGGCACTAACGATATTCGTATATCCATGAAGTGATCGTTCTTAGTATGCACCGTTGCTAAGACTCATAGTTTCGAATACTAAGGTATAGATTCTATGTGTGCATACAACGGGTGCAAGCCAGATTTGCACACACGAATACTGAGGTTAAACTTTACGAGCCTAGCATGTACAGACATGGTCTCGAAAAGTCGTCATGATATGATGGATAAAATTACGAGTGAAATTGTTCATCATATTAAAAGGTTACTAATAGTGAAATCCGGAACACTTGTCATATGATGATCAACTTCAAAGAACCTCAAGGTTATTGGTATTTGATCAACAAACCTAGAAGTTATTGATGTTGAAGTGTTTTTCTGAATAATGAGGAAAGCTAAAAGAGAAACTACAAAAGATTATTGGCAGAAAGAAAGAAAGAAAAGACTAGAAAGTCTAGCTCAGGTGTATATAAATGATATACATGTTATGGATGTATTCCTCGTTTGGTCACACAATAAAATTCTTGGGTATTTGTACCATATTGGTTGGTATGAAGTGTCATACAAAACAACGCAATACAAGAATACAATGGCCTAAGTGACTGACAAGGAATATGATAGGAATGCACGTCTGGAACAAAAATAAAGTGTTATTATGTTCATCGTTGGCATTTTATCTAGCCCTTAGAATTTATAATAAAGAACTTAATAATTGTTATTTTGCTCTGGTCAAATGAAAACAATGAGTTGTTCAAATTGTGACATTACTCCATGTACAATGGATAAGTTATTATAAATCTTAATGGTGAAACACACACACACACATAATACTGACGCTAAAATGCCATAAGGCAAATGATTTGAATTCCACTTATTTGTGGAACCGCCATTTAGGTCATGTTAGAAAGGAACGCATGAAGGAACTCCATGCAAATGGATTTTTGGAGTCATTTGATTTATGAATCGTTTGGCGCTTGCAAATCTTTTCTAAAAGAGAATGACTAAAATACCGTTCATAGGCCAAGAGTTGAACGGGCAACTAACTTAGTGGAAACATACATGATGATATATGTGGTTCACTGGGCATAGTTGTGTGCGGGAGATTCTTCTACTTCATGAAAACTTCCAACAATTAATTGAGTATATATATGTATATATTCGATAAGGAAGAAGTTTGAAACATTTGAATGGATTCAAATAAATTTCAGCATGAGGTAGAAATCATCGTAATAGAAAAGTCAAATATCTATGATTGGATCATGGTAGAAATATTTGAATTACGAGTTTTAGCGAACATCTAAGAGAGTTATGAAATTGTTCTACAACTCACGTTTCTTGGAGTATCATATTGATGATGAAGTATCCGAAAGACGAATCCAAACCTTGTTGGATCAATGATGAGATAAAATATTGATGCCATTATATTTTTGTGGATTATGCTTTAGAGACTACCGCTTTTACACTGAATAGAGCATCATCATGATCCATTGAAATGACACCATACGAGTTATGGCATGGGTATGAAACCTAATAGTCCTTTCTTTAAATTTTGGTCTAAGAGTTTACAACCAAAATCGGATGAATGTCTTTGTTGGTTATCCCAAAGAATTGATTGGGAATTCTTTCCACTATGGAGACAAAGACAAAAGTGTTTGTCGATGTTTCTTACTTATTTCCAAGAAATTGTTTTCTAGCGAAGTATTTAAGTGGGAGGACAATAGAACTTGATAAGGTTTATGAACCTGAGCATAATGATCAGAGTAGCGCAGCATTGGAATTGGTTCCGGAAGCGGCCACGACGATCATGGCTCCCATGACTACAAAGTGTTTTAGTCATGGAGATCGAAGTACATATTGAACCTTGTAGGTATGGTTTACTTTGTGATCAAATAAATGATTTGTGGACAAAGGATTGATTTTGAACAATGATAAACCAACTACAAACAAAGAAATTAGGGATTTCTATTTTCGTGCCCTCAGTTCCTTAGTTGTACTCAGTTTTCCCCAGCTCCTTAGTTTTTCCTCAGTTTTACCCCCAAACGTTTGTCTGAAACCCGCAGAAGCAACTCAGACGGCAGGATTCCCGTTTAGTTGACCGTTCTGTCACGTGTGGGGCCGCGTCGTGTGGGGCCGCGTCGTGTGGGCCCGCGTCGCGTGGGGCTGGTAGAAAGGGACCGCGTGGGACAGGACGAGAAGCGTTTGGTTGCACGTGAGCAGGAGCTGGGTTCTGTCTCTCTCGGCCCCAAATTGGCATTATTTAGTGCACCTTTTTCCCCTCTTTCTCTCTGTCCTTTTCACCAAATTAGTATAAAATCTAGAGAAGCTTGCATTTCTGACTTTCTTCAATTATTTGTGCCTTTTGGCCCTCGTTGTTTGCCCAATATGGCAGCAAATCTAGTACTCCCTCTGGTCCATATGTATGTAGTTAAATCTAGAAGCAAATCTCCAGGATAATGTACGATAAATTCACAGTCATAGTAAATCAAGAAAACTAAGTACGGCCAACAAAATATAGTAGACTAGGGATAGATAATCCCTAGATAATATGGATAGATAATAGGCTGCATACACAGCAGCCAACATAGTAACAGGTTCTTCACAGCACCATCATATTAACATAACAACAAGGGATCCCTAGCTAACAACAAAGGGATCCCAACAACAAACTAGGAGGCAGCAGCAGCAGCACACGTCCAGGGACTCCGCCTACCCCATCTGGCTCTGCCTCCACTTGTTGCTCTTGCTCCCCTTGGGAGCCTTGGGCTTGAGCGGAGGCATGCGGCCGGCGGAGATCTCCACCCGCTGCAAGCTGCGGAGGTGCATGCCGAGCGCCCTGTGCTTGGCGCGGAAGGAGTGGACGTTCACCGTCGTGCCGACGTTGGGGAAGGTGTTGCTGATGTTCTCAGCATGCGTGACGAGGCAGTTGAAGTCCGTGGCGCCGAGTCTCCTGGTGCAGAAGGGGCACCTGTACACCTCCTTGGCGAAGTAGGAGATGTACTGGCCGACCTGCAGCCTCCCGCACTTGGCGAGTCTTGACGTCCTCCTCCTCTTCGTCGCTGCCGACGTCGCTGCCAGACATCTGATCCATATCAAACAGAAACTAGTGAATGAGTTGCAACGATGACTAACGTACATGATAACAAAGTTAAGAAAAACAGAGTCAGCCTCAGTTAGAGTGGACATGATTATATATCTACAGGGAAGGTGTTAGCGAACTAAAGCTCATGCACAACAGATTTGTACACAGCAATGGTTCGCTGAACCCTCCCTGTAAAAATTTGTGCCCAACCATTCATCATAGGCAAAGAAACAGATTCTAGATCTGAACTAGATCTAAACTTGAACACATTCGAGATTATTTGCAAAATTAAACGGTTGATATCTTTTGATTAGTGCATAAAATAACTGATTGAGATCCCATGATTACTTGCATAAATTAACTGATTGAGATCCAATATTACTTGCATAAATTAACCGAACAGCCGAACCCCAAATCTTAAACGAAATCAAGAAGTGATCAAAACAAAATGGAATAAAATCGGCGCAAATATTAGCCCAATACTCATCCATCTACAGATCCATCTACACCAGCAAAAATAGGGTTCAAAAAGGAATGGGGAACAAAAAAGGAAGCAAACCGTAGTTACCTCGTTCCATGGGTCCTCCAGGGAGGTGTCGTAGGGGTTCGGGGGCGGGACGTACGGCACGGGGTCGTAGGGGTCGACCCATCCCGCCGGGATCTGACTGCCACCGGCGGCAGCAGCGTCCGATGCACCGGCGGCGGCGGCGGCGGCGGAGGCGTCGTCGTCCGTATAGGGGACGGCGCCGAAGATGGAGGCGTCGCGCTTTGCGCCCACCTCGACGATGGGATTGGCATTCTCCTTGTCCATCTCTACGGCGGAGGAAGAGGAAGAGGGAGAGGGAGAGGGTTTTTTGCTTTGGAGAAGATGATGGGACGTGAGAGAGTTGGCGATGCGTGAGCGAGTGAGAGTGACAGAGAGAGTGCGAGGAGGCGTCTATAAAGGC
This sequence comes from Lolium multiflorum, assembly GCA_030979885.1. Lineage (NCBI taxonomy): Eukaryota > Viridiplantae > Streptophyta > Magnoliopsida > Poales > Poaceae > Lolium > Lolium multiflorum. The sequence continues at coordinate 111,846,381 of CM061749.1, forward strand.
GAGGGGTGGTTAATGCGACCCGCGTCCTACGCGTGCACCGGTGCACGTCTGCACGTCTTGGACTTCTGCAACGCGACACGCGTCCACGATTGCACGTCTCGACTTCTCCACCGCGACCCGCGTCTACGCGTCAACAATTGCACGTGTCCTCGAGTCTAACCCTGGAAATTTAGATATACTCAGGTATACCCTCGAGTCTTATACTAGCATTTTTTGTGTGCTCAATTTTCCCCTCGAGTGCTAATACTGGCTAGTGCAATATACTCAGTTTTACCCTCAAGTGGCTGGTCAACAGAGAGTCAACAAATGGGATTAACTAGTTAAATGAGTCATTTAATGTGCAAAAAAATCCTAAAAAGAGTGGCACTTACTCATGGAGTCTTTACCACAAATTGCCACTTCTCAAATCATAGATAAATCATAGATAAATCAAGTTTTACCACAAATTGCCACTTCTCAAATCACCTAGTAGCTATGAAGGTGCATGGTTTTCCACAACAAGCCCTTCCCAAAACAGCTTCCCCCAAATCATACTTTGTCTAAATGAGGCCACAATTCTCACACTGATGTATATTGGTATTGCAAATAGTTTGAGGTAGGCCAAGATGGGTTTCATTGTACAAAACACACATTTTCCATTTTTCAAATCTCAAATTTGAATCCCTTAGTCTGTTTACTACTCAGGTGCCCTTGGTTTCTTGATAGTACTCAGTTTTGCCCTCTCTCTTCACAAATTCTCGCAGACGTGCATCATCGCCCTGATTGGTCTAGCCCATGTCACGCGGATCGTGCCCGCCGACCGTTGATCGTATGATATAGGGAACGGGCAGGATAACCCCTCTCTCTCTCTGTTGGCGGTTAATTAGCTTCCACCCTCTAAGTATGCTGAAGGGCGGTTTTCTGTATTATTTTTCACGCGCTAAAAATTATAAACTATTTTAGGCGTTACTTTTCACGCAAAAAAATGATAAACCATCAACAATTTGTTGTAGCCATTACTTTTCACGCAAAAAAATGATAAACCATCACCGATTTGTTGTTGCCATTACTTTTCACGCAAAAAAATGATAAACCATCAACAATTTGTTGTAGCCATTACTTTTCACGCAAAAAAATGATAAACCATCACCGATTTGTTGTTGCCATTACTTTTCACGCAAAAAAAATGATAAACCATCACCGATTTGTTGTTGCCATTACTTTTCACGCAAAAAATGATAAACCATCAACAATTTGTTGTAGCCATTACTTTTCACGCAAAAAAATGATAAACCATCACCGATTTGTTGTTGCCATTACTTTTCACGCAAAAAATGATAAACCATCAACAATTTGTTGTAGCCATTACTTTTCACGCAAAAAAATGATAAACCATCACCGATTTGTTGTTGCCATTACTTTTCACGCAAAAAAAATGATAAACCATCACCTAATTTGTTACAAAAGCTGGTTTCAGTGAGACCTAACCAAGTTTGGCATACATGATGGCATACCTATAACAACAAGGAATATCTAAAAGGGAAAGTTTCAGAAAATTTGAAATTTAGGGTGAAATGATGCCATACATGATGCTGTTTTTCGAGGTTTTGACCTGAAAATCAATTGGGTATTATAAAGGGAAATAAAAAGTTCGAAAAATGTAAAAACGAAACAATCTATCTATCTATGTATAGAAGATCAGCTGTATGAAATTTGAGGTTATTTAGAGAAGGTAGAAAAAATCACCTTGTTAGAAAAGCTGGTTTCAGCGAGACGAAACGGCATGCGCTTAAGCAAAGTGATTTTTTCGAACATCTCCAAATGACCACAAATTTTCCATACATGATGCCATACGTGTAACAACAAGGAACCCTATCTAAAAAGTGTCAAAAAAGTTTGCCCAACCGTATAGCTCTATCAAAAAGAACCTCACCATGGCGCTAGTATAATTTTGGGATAGTTACAAACTTTCGTTACCTAACCTTCAACATGAAACTTGTTTCAAATTCATTTTGGCCTACGAGAAACAAATCCCAACTTGATTCGAGCACCACAGACTCCAAACGATGCCGATGCCGATATCGGCATGGTCAGAACGGCTATGCTCGCCGCCACTGCTAGGTCAACGTCGGGATGCACCCTCAATCCCGTCCCCTCATTCGATCACTGACACACCAGAGATACCGCCGAGGCCAATGCCGAACGTACATGCTGATGCCAATGCCGAACATGCATGCACGCCGCTGTGGGCACGGCCACGCCGACCCGCTATGCTGGACGCCACAGACCGCCGCGAGGTCTTTCCCTTCGCCACCACACTCTCCTAGCACCCACCTATACACGCCAGAAAGGAGAGACACTAGTTTTCTCTACATTGCTCGTGTTCGTGTCCGACACGGTCAGTCAAAGTTTTGACGTAGTCTTCGATGTCGTCGACCATTTCTTCTCTTCTTTGCATGGTTAAACGCGTCTAGTTCATATCTATCTAATGCGTCTGGTCTCGCCTCATGCAGTTCATTGTGGACGTCGATCTCATCTCGGCACCCCGCATGCCACCTCCTCCGTGCCATCGCTGTAGAGCTCCATTTAAAAATCTAATCCTACCCGTGTATTGCCCCTTGTATCAGCGTCATGGCCCCACTTGTCATTCGATATACCGAAGCCCCACTCGTTCGCGTTTTGGTCAGGGATACAGCGATGCTTACGGTCAAACAAAGATGGATGGTCTGACGTGTCTTTGCGGGCTCTACGTGGCCCCACTAGTCAGAAGATAACGGTCAACCGTCGGGCAACCGGCCGTTACATCACGTGTGATGGTTTCAGACAAAAGTTTGGGTAAAACTGAGGAAAAACTAAGGAGCTGGGGAAAACTGAGTACAACTAAGGAACCGAGGGCACGAAAATAGAAATCCCAAGAAATTATGATGGGCCCTGACTCCGTTAAAATGGCTATACGCCATGAAATCCAAGATAGATGAATACTTTTTGAAAGTAAATGGATCTATAAAATTGATGGACTTGGATATAATATCCTTGAAGAAGCTCAACTTGTCGAAAAGTTGTTTACGACAAAGTTCAAAGAGTTGACTACGATAAGATTAGATCTTCCGTAGTGATGCTTATAGTCTATGTGGATTATTCTAGTAATCGCTACATATTTCTTTTATGAGATATGCTAGTAGGATGGCAAAATACATTACTTAACAGAAGTGTGTATTAAAGGTGTATACAAGATACAACCTAGAGTTTTGCTAGTCCGTAGAATACTAGATAGGTATACGAACTTCAATTGGATGAAGTGAGTATCACGGAGTTGGAATCTTCACCAGATGAAATAGTCAAAGAGTTTTTGATTTCATCAGAAACGATGAAGATGCTTGCATTTGCAAGAAATTAAGTGGGAGCACTGAGACATATTTATAATACTTTATGTAGATGACATATAGTTGGTTATAAATAATGTAATTATATACTTGATTATAAAAGAGGATTAACTTCAATGAAAGAATATGGACTGAAACATATTTAGTGTCAAGATCTATGAAGATAGATTGAAACACATAATAAGTTTAAGTCAAAGTACATAGAAAGGATATTGAAGTAGTTCAATATAGAAATATTAAGAAAATGTTCTTGTCATGTGAAGTTTTAACAAGAACTTGAGTGTATCTGACACTCAATGAGTAAAAACACATGAGTGATTTAGATCACAATTAATATGTACACAATCAGATGTCCTGTGCTCTAAAAATGTTAGGAGCATATACCAGAATGATTCATGTGATGATCATTGGACAAACAGTAAGAAATGACAAACAAATCGCTGTAAGGTGTTGCACCGATATTGGTTTTGTCACATATAAAAATAAAATTTCAATCTCAAATTAGGCTAAGTGTTGTTTAAAAGGTAGCACAATGCTAGATTTAGAAGAGTTCTAAATATTGTGACGGATTCTACAAAAGAAGGCAGAGTATGTCATTGTTTTGACAATGATTGAGGATGTTAAGTCAAGAAGTTCTTTGAGAACTTGGTGTAGTTCCGATAGTGTCAGAACTTTGAAGCTATATTGTGTATGACAATATTAGTGACATATTTCAGACCGCGGAATTAAGGTTCCACCAGAAGACCAAACATATTTAATGCCGACTCATTTGGAAAATGAGTGATGCGTTGAGACGCAAATGAATTCAAAATACATACGTTTCTGAGCGTGTCAGATCCGTTGACTAAAACCTCTCCCGTGAGCAAAACATGATAAAGCACCGGAAGGCCAAGGTGTTATATCTTTACAAATGTAAACTAGATTATTGACTCTAGTGCAAGTGGGAGACTGTTGGAGATATGCCCAAGAGGCAATAATAAAATGGTTATTATAATATATCTTTGTGTTTATGATAATGTTTACATACCATGCTATAATTGTATTAACTGGAACATTGATACATGTGTGTTATGTAAACAACAAGGAGTCCCTAGTAAGCCTCTTGTATAACTAGCTTGTTGATTAATAGATGATCATGGTTTCGTGATCATGAACATTGGATGTTATTAATAACAAGGTTATGTCATTATATGAATGATGTAATGGACACACCCAATTAAGCGTAGCATAAGATCACGTCATTAAGTTATTTGCTATAAGCTTTCGATACATAGTTACCTAGTCCTTATGACCATGAGATCATGTAAATCACTTATACCGGAAAGGTACTTTGATTACATCAAACGCCACTGCGTAAATGGGTGGTTATAAAGGTGGGATTAAGTATCCGGAAAGTATGAGTTGAGGCATATGGATCAACAGTGGGATTTGTCCATCCCGATGACGGATAGATATACTCTGGGCCCTCTCGGTGGAATGTCGTCTAATGTCTTGCAAGCATATGAATAAGTTCATAAGAGACCACATACCACGATACGAGTAAAGAGTACTTGTCAGGAGACGAGGTTGAACAAGGTATAGAGTGATACCGATGATCAAACCTCGGACAAGTAAAATATCGCGTGACAAAGGGAATTGGTATCGTATGTGAATGGTTCATTCGATCACTAAGTCATCATTGAATATGTGGGAGCCATTATGGATCTCCAGATCCCACTATTGGTTATTGGTCGGAGAGAGTTCTCAACCATGTCTACATAGTTCGCGAACCGTAGGGTGACACACTTAAGGTTTGATGTTGTAATAGTAGAACTTGTATATGGAATGGAGTTCGAAGTTTTGTTCGAAGTCTCGGATGAGATCCCGGACATCACGAGGAGTTCCGGAATGGTCCGGAGAATAAGATTCATATATAGGAAGTCATTTTATATGTTTGAAAATGATTCGGTGCATTTATGGAAGGTTCTAGAAGGTTCTAGAAAAGTCCGGAAGAAATCACTAAGGAAGGAGGAAGAGTCCCGGAGGGACTCCACCTCCCCATGGCCGGCCAACCCTAGAGGGGGGAGTCCAAGGTGGACTCCACCAAAGGGGCCGGCCACCCCCCTTCATGGAAAGGTGGGAATCCCACTTTGGTGGGAGTCCCACCTTGGGTAGGTTTCCCTACTACATGGAAGGTTTTGGAATCGGGTCTTATTCGAAGACTTGTAGTCCAACACTTGGGGTTCCACCTATATAATGAAGGGCATAGGGGAGGAGGCCGGCCACCACAAGCCATAACCTGGCCGCCCCCCTTGAGTGGCCGGCCACCCCCTCCCAAACCCTAGCCGCTCCCTTCTCCTCCATAGCTCCCGCGTGCTTTAGCGAAGCTCCGCCGGAGTTCTCCACCGCCACCGACACCACGCCGTCGTGCCGGATTCAAGAGGAGCTACTACTTCCGTTGCCCGCTGGAACGGGGAGGTGGACGTCGTCTTCATCAACAACCGAACGTGTGACCGAGCACGGAGGTGCTGCCCGTTCGTGGCGCCGTGATCAAGATCTTCTACGTGCTTTTGCAAGCGGCAAGTGATCGTCTACCGCAGCAACAAGAGCCTCATCTTGTAGGCTTTGGAATCTCTTCAAGGGTGAGACTCGATAATCCCCTCGTTGCTACCGTCTTCTAGATTGCATCTTGGCTTGTATTGCGTGTTCGCGGTAGGAAATTTTTTGTTTTCTATGCAACGAATCCCTACATATATTTGATGTATGAGATGTTCATTATTGTATTATGGCAACCGGCAGGAGCCTAATGGTTGTCTTTAATTTTTGTTAAAGACCTGCGTGTCTATTCATCATGTAATAGCTTTATTTCAAGTAGTTGTTATAGTAGCTATAAGTGATGGACAACCATGAAGCGGCGCCACTGACCTTGACGCCATGCTGGTGATGATGGAGATCATGTCCGTGCTTTGGAGATGGAGATCAAAAGCACAAGAAGAAAGGCCATATCATATCACACATTATGAATTGCATGTGATGTTAATCCTTTTATGCATCTTATTTTGCTTAGATCGCGACGGTAGCATTATAAGATGATCCCTCTCACTAAATATCAAGATAATAAAGTGTTCATCCTTAGTATGCACCGTTGCTAAGACTTGTCGTTTCGAAGCATCTCGTGATGATCGGGTGTGATAGACTCTACATGTGCATACAACGGGTGCAAGCCAGATTTGCACACGCGGATACTAAGGTTGCCTTGACGAGCCTAGCATGTACAGACATGGTCTCGGAACACGGGATACCGAAAGGTAGAGCATGAGTCATATGGATGATATGATGAACACTTTGAGTGTTCGCCTTTGAAGCTACATCTTTTCTCGTGAAGATCGGACTTGGTGTAGTGGATTTGGTTTGTGTAATCACTAAGACAATGCGAGGGATGTTGTTTTGAGTGGGAGTTCACCTAGTTAATTTAAGAATTAAAATTGAACTCAATTTATCATAAACTTAGTCTAAACTCTTTGCAAATATGTTGTAGATCATGGCGCCCCCCTCCATCAATTTTAACCAGTTCCTAGAGAAAGAAAAGCTTAAGGGCAATGGTAGCAACTTCACTGACTGGTTCCGTCATGTGAGGATTTTCCTCACTGGTGGAAGCCTGCAATATGTGCTCGATGCACCGCTAGGTCCCCCACCACCTCCTGCAGTATCCGAGGACATAAAGAATGTTTATGAGACTCGGGTTACTCGATACTCCGAAGTTCAGTGTGCCATACTATGCAGAGGCAGAGCTCCAAAAGCGTTTTGAGCACCACGACCCTTGTGATATGATGCGTGAGCTCGAACTTATCTTTGAAACTCATGCGGGCGTGGAGAGCTATGAGGCCTCGAAGCAGTTCTTTAACTGCATGATGGAAGAGGGCAGCTCCGTTAGTGAGCACATGTTCGCCATGTCCGGACATGCGAAGAAGCTCAGTGACATGGGGATGATGATCCCTAATCAGCTGGGTATTCATCGTGTCCTTCAATCACTGCCACCAAGTTACAAGAACTTCGTGATGAACTACAACATGCAGAACATGAATAAAGATTTACCTGAACTCTTTTCCATGCTGAAATCTGCTGAAGTTGAGATTAAGAAGGAGAATCAAGTGTTGATGGTCAACAAGACCACCAGTTTCAAAAAGCAGGGCAAGCCTAACAAGGGTAACTTCAAGAAGGGCGGCAAGAAAGTTGCTACGCACCCTGAGAAGCCTAAGGCTGGTCCTAAACCTGAGACTGTGTGTTACTACTGCCAGGGGAAGGGGCACTGGAAGCGTAATTGCTCCAAATACTTGGCCGATCTGAAGAGCGGCCACGTCAAGAAGAAAGGTATATCTGATATACATGTTATTGATGTCTATCTTACTAGTTCTCGTAGTAGTGCCTGGGTATTTGATACTGGTTCGGTTGCTCACATTTGTAACTCGAAACAGGAACTGCGGAATAAACGAAGCCTGGCGAGGGACGAGGTGACGATGCGCGTTGGAAATGGATCCAAGGTCGATGTGATCGCCGTCGGCACGCTCCCTCTACATCTACCTTCGGGATTAGTTTTAAACCTTAATAATTGTTATTTGGTACCTGCGTTGAGCATGAACATTATATCTGGATCTTGTTTGATGCAAGACGGTTATTCGTTTAAGTCTGAGAATAATGGTTGTTCGATTTATATGAGTAATGTCTTTTATGGCCATGCACCTGAGATGAATGGTTTATTCTTGTTAAATCTCGATAGTAGTGATACACATGTTCATAACATTGATGCTAAGCGAATTAAATTGAATGATAATTCTACTTATATGTGGCACTGTCGTCTTGGTCATATTGGAGTGAAGCGCATGAAGAAACTCCATTCCGATGGACTTCTTGAGTCACTTGACTTTGAGTCACTTGACAGATGCGAAGCATGTCTAATGGGAAAAATGACTAAGACTCCATTTTCTGGTACAATGGAGCGAGCTACAGACTTATTGGAAATCATACATACCGATGTGTGCGGACCAATGAGTGTAGCATCGCGCGGTGGTTATCGTTATGTTCTAACCTTCACGGATGATCTAAGTAGATATGGGTATATTTACTTTATGAAACATAAGTCCGAGACTTTCGAGAAGTTCAAGGAATTCCAAAGTGAAGTAGAAAATCAACGTAACAAGAAGATTAAGTTTCTGCGTTCTGATCGCGGAGGCGAATATCTGAGTTATGAGTTTGGCATGCATTTAAAGAAATGCGGAATACTTTCACAATTGACACCGCCGGGAACACCACATCGCAATGGTGTGTCCGAACGTCGTAATCGAACTCTCTTAGATATGGTTCGTTCTATGATGTCTCTTACCGATTTGCCATTATCGTTTTGGGGTTATGCATTAGAGACAGCCGCATTCACTTTAAATAGGGCACCATCTAAATCCGTTGAAACGACACCGTATGAATTATGGTTTGGGAAGAAACCTAAGCTGTCGTTCCTTAAAGTTTGGGGTTGCGATGCTTATGTAAAGAAGTTACAACCTGACAAGCTAGAACCCAAAGCGGAGAAATGCGTCTTCATAGGATACCCTAAGGAAACAATTGGGTATACTTTCTATCACAGATCCGAAGGCAAAATATTTGTTGCCAAGAACGGATCCTTTCTTGAGAAGGAGTTTCTCACTAAAGAAGTGACTGGAAGAAAAGTAGAACTCGACGAGGTTGATGAACCTTCTCTCATAGATCAGAGTAGCGCAGTGCCGGAAGAAGTTCCTGTGCAGCCTGCACCGATAGGAGAGGAAGCAAATGATGATGATCATGAAACTTCGAACGAGGAAGCTACTGAACCTCGCAGATCGACGAGGGAACGTACCACTCCTGATTGGTATGATCCTTGTCTAAATGTCATGATTGTGGACGACAATGATGAGGACCCTGCGACGTATGAAGAAGCGATGATGAGCCCAGATTCCAACAAATGGCAAGAAGCCATGAAATCCGAAATGGGATCCATGTATGATAACAAAGTATGGACTTTGGTAGACTTACCTGATAGCCGCAAGGCTGTCGAGAATAAATGGATCTTCAAGAGAAAAACAGATGTTGATGGTAATATTACTGTCTATAAAGCTCGACTTGTCGCAAAGGGTTTCCGACAAATTCAAGGAGTTGACTACGATGAGACTTTCTCACCTGTAGCGAAGCTAAAGTCTGTGAGGATTTTGTTAGCAATAGCTGCATTTTTCGATTATGAGATTTGGCAGATGGATGTCAAAACGGCATTCCTTAATGGAGATATTGAGGAAGAGTTGTATATGGTACAACCCAAAGGTTTTGTCGATCCTAAAAATGCTAACAAGGTATGCAAACTTCAGCGTTCCATTTATGGACTGAAGCAAGCATCCCGGAGTTGGAACCTACGCTTTGATAGAGTGATCAAAGACTTCGGTTTTATACGGACTCATGGTGAGGCCTGTATTTACAAGAAAGTGAGTGGGAGCTCTATAGCGTTCCTGATATTATATGTAGATGACATATTATTGATTGGGAATGATATAGAACTATTAAGCAGCGTTAAAGGTTATTTGAATAAGTCTTTTTCAATGAAAGACCTTGGTGAAGCAGCATACATTTTAGGCATCAAGATTTATAGAGATAGATCACGACGCCTAATAGGCCTTTCACAGAGTACATACCTGGACAAGATTCTAAAGAAGTTTAGAATGGATGAAAGCAAGAAAGGGTTCTTGCCTATGTTGCCAGGTAAGGTCTTGAGTAAGACTCAAGGTCCGGCTACGGCAGATGAAAGAGAGGATGAGCAAGATCCCCTATGCTTCGGCGAGGCTCTATCATGTACGCCATGCTGTGTACTAGACCGGATATCGCACATGCTGTTAGTTTGACCAACAGATATCAAAGTGATCCAGGAATGGAACACTGGACAGCGGTCAAGAATATCTGAAGTACTTGAAAAGGACTAAGGATATGTTTCTTTGTTATGGCGGTGACCAAGAGCTCGTTGTAACCAGTTACACCGATGCAAGTTGGAACACCGATCTGATGACTCTAAGTCTCAGTCTGGGTACGTGTTTATATTGAATGGTGCGGCAGTAAGCTGGAGCAGTTCCAAGCAGTGCACGGTGGCGAAATCTTCAACAGACTGAATATATAGCGGCTTCAGAGGCTTCATCGGAAGCGGTATGGATGAAGAGGTTTATTGTTGAGCTTGGTGTGGTTCCTAGTGCATTGGACCCGCTAGTCATTTATTGTGACAACACGGGTGCCATCGCCAATGCAAAGGAACCAAGGTCACACAAGAAGCTAAAGCATATCAAGATGCGTTTTCATTCGATTCGCGAGTACATCGAAGATGGTGAAGTAGAGATTTGCAAAGTACACACGGATCTGAATGTTGCAGATCCGTTGACTAAAGCTCTCCCTAGGGCAAAGCATGACCAACACCAGAATGCCATGGGTGTTAGGTACCTTACAATGTAATCTAGATTATTGACTCTAGTGCAAGTGGGAGACTGTTGGAGATATGCCCAAGAGGAAATAATAAAGTGGTTATTATAATATCTTTGTGTTTATGATAAATGTTTATATACCATGCTATAATTGTATTAACCGAAACATTGATACATGTGTGTTATGTAAACAACAAGGAGTCCCTAGTAAGCCTCTTGTATAACTAGCTTGTTGATTAATAGATGATCATGGTTTCGTGATCATGAACATTGGATGTTATTAATAACAAGGTTATGTCATTAGTTGAATGATATAATGGACACACACCCAAATGAGCGTAGCATAAGATCAAGTCATTAAGTTCAATTTGCTATAAGCTTTCGATACATAGTTGCCTTAGTCCTTCGACCATGAGATCATGTAAATCACTTACACCGGAAGGGTACTTTGATTACATCAAACGCCATTGCGTAAATGGGTGGCAATAAAGATGGGATTAAGTATTTGGAAAGTGTGAGTTGAGGCATATGGATCAATAGTGGGATTTGTCCATCCTGATGACGGATAGATATACTCTGGGCCCTCTCGGTGGAATGTCTTCTGATTAGCTTGCAAGCATATGAATAGTTCATAAGAGATCACATACCACGGTACGAGTAAAGAGTACTTGTCGGTAACGAGGTTGAACAAGGTATGGAGATACCGATGATCAAACCTCGGACAAGTAAAATATCGCGAGACAAAAGGAATTGGCATCGTATGTAAATGGTTCAATCGATCACTAAGTCATCGTTGAATATGTGGGAGCCATTATGGATCTCCAGATCCCGCTATTGGTTATTGCTCGGAGAGGAGTCTCGACCATGTCTGCATAGTTCACGAACCGTAGGGTGACGCTTAAGGTTCGATGTCGCATAAGTAGATTCGGAATATGAGATGGAGACCGAATGTTGTTCGGAGTCTCGGATGGGATCCAAGACATCACGAGGAGGACCGAAATTGGAAGAATTCTGCTGTGTTATATTTCAAGAAAAATGTTACGGAAATATTCTCGGATTGGACGAAATAAAAACAAGTTCTTATTTTTTGTCACGTAGACGGAGTCCAAAGGGAGAAGGAGAAAGGCCGGTGGGCCACACACCACGGGCGCGGTCCCACCCAGGCGCGGGGTGGTGTGTGGGCCCACCAGGCGGCCCTAGATGTGTTTCGTGAAACCCTAACCCTACCTCCCGACTATATATAGAGGGGTAGTTTGGCCGGCCATTGCTCCGTACGCAACCCTAATTTGCCACCTCTCCTCCCTCCCGCTTCTCCTGCTCCGGCAGGCGAAGCCCTGCAGGAATTCTTCTCCACCACCACCACGCCGTCGTGCTGCTGGGATTCCGTGGAGATCTACCACACCTCCGCTGCCCGCTGGAACGGGGAGAGGAAGGAGCTTCATCGACACCGTACGCGCGACCGAGTACGGAAGTGCTGTCGGATTGCAGCACCGGGACGATCGTCTACACCAACAACGAGATTAATCTCGTACGCTTTGGAATCTTCGAGGGTTAGTCTCATCTCCATCTCGTTGCTTCGATCTTGTAGATCAGATCTTGGGTGTTCCATAGATTAGATCTGTTGGTTTTATTCGTCTTGCGGTTGGAAATTTTTTTATTTTCTATGCTACGAACCCCATCACTCTGATCCGTCTACGGGAGGTGAAAGTATTTGACGAGGCGGTGCTCCTGGAGGGTGGTACGAGCGGACGGTACAGGCGGGCCTTGCTCGTACCGATGCCCGTTAAAGCCCCTGGAAACTGTCCTCGCGTTGTCCATTTGCCCAGGCGCATTATTAAGTGTAAAAATGATTTCTATCACGTCAAAATGCCAGGAAATCCTGTGTAGACAAGCCAGGAAGTGCGTGGTAGCGCGGTGAAATACAAAAAAATTGTACCACTACTTGATGATAACTTGATAAAATAGTAATGCAAAAACATGCTAAAAATGCACTTATCAGCACCATCATTACCACCATCACCATCTCCAAGATAAACTCCATTCCCCACATAGTTGTGTGATAGATCGAATGCTAGATATTGTTTTAAATGCTATTGCATGATTGTGTACCATCTTGTATTTATTTGGTGGAGAGATTATAATTTTAGGCCGTGTTTAATCATTATGCCTCTGATCCACACCATGCTTGGCACTTGTGAGTAGTTCCCCATGTCCCTGAGGGCATAAGATGACCTGACTATGATTCTATATGATGTGTAGTGAGTATTTGGTAAAGTTTTTTTTAATCTTTTTATGTTGTTCTATGATAGTTTTATGCGAACATCGACTACATATTACTTCACCTATATGGTCTTATAGGGCTGCACTTTAATGTGATGATGAGGGTTGGAAGAGACGGAATGATAGAAACAGTTTTCCAATACTTTGAATTGCATTAGAGAGGTTTATGTCGGGGACCAATGAACTAAATGCTATGATGGAACATTTATGTCTTAATGATTCATATGTCTGCTCATGAAAATGGTTCTAGGACACATCATAAGGGGTGTACTTGTTCATATATATCACTACACCTAATTCCGCCCCTAAGGGAATGAAACTTGACAAGATATTCACCATGTTGTGTAAAAATTTAAATGCTAGTAAATCCATGCCGCCCTCAGGAACACTTGTCATATATAAATTCACACACACTTGAGCTTGTGCTCTTGTTGCATAGATTGTCGATCTTTCTCTCATTGAAAGCATTTACATGCTATTTACTTTCAAGTACTTTATTTTTATTGCAAACTATAGACTCAAAACACCAAAAATACTGCATCCTTTTTATTGTTTACTTTTCAAACGTGCTAACCAATATTGTCAGCTCCTCGTGGGTTCAACAACCTTTTTTATTGAAAATTACTACAATTGTTCTCCTGCACTTGGGGGCCATCAGTAGCACACCGATCGGCGAGGAGGATCGCCGACACGAAGCGTTCGGCAGTCGTACTCGGAGAGTGTCTGGTCGATGCCCTGCCCGTGCGACCATGCACGTCGTTCAACTTTGTTGAATCGACATGAGTCGGGCCCGGCAAATCAGGCGACTTTGGCTTCCCTCTTGCGCCGGAAGACTTCGCCCATTCCAGGCTTGTCGGCTCCCACATCGAGTCGTCCCACTATCGCGACGGAATCTGCGCCCAACGCTCGCCGATGAGGGCGGGAAGCTTCGTAGTTGTGCGCCATGGCGGTGGAGAAGGTGGTTGTTAGCGGCTAAGGGTTTCAGAGGAGAGTGCGAGGGGCATGTGCGAAGATGGGAGGGGCCGGTTATCGGTTTATAGCGGGCGGTCGTGCACACTGATGACGTTGGTGGCTCTACCGTCGCCGTGTGGATCTGGCGGGCGACGTCTTATCGCATCACCACCTCGTGAAGTGGCATGATTGAAGACGACGACCATCCTTCTCCACGCGGTCATTTAAAACGTGGTGCTGGGTTGTCTCGCTGCCAGGGCGGCCCCGCACCCAAATCCTATGTGGCGCGAGGTGCCGATGTACCCGCTTCACATCCTGCTCGCAGGGGCCAGCAAGGGTGGTCCAACGGGTTTATTTTGCTCGAAAAGTGCCAACGCTTTACCGGGCGCATTAGTGTGAGCCTAAAAACACCACCGTCCCCTCAAATGCTATGGACGCTATGGGACGCGCGAGAGGAGATGATATAACATGTTTTACAATGAAAGTTAGCTCTGATTTTTTTTTTGTCACGGAGTCTTGAAGCTAGCATGTCGTGCTTTGTCGTATAATACATCCTCATTTGCCAATAGTTTGTGATTCTTATTGTTATAATTCTGAGGATTTGAATTGATATACTTGTGGATTTACTATACCTGAAAATCTTATCAAACGCTATCCCCACTTCCCCACCCTGTCCCCTGATTCTCGCGCGCATACCGTTCCCTACTTATCCCGTCCATTCAGCGGAGGCGGGACACGATCGCTCGGCCACTCTAGGCCTCTAGTCTAGGGTAAACTACCAGTCCACCCACTTCCATGCATCCTCGCGACTCACCTCGCTGACCATGACATGTGGGACCCATGGCTGACGTGACCCACCTGCAATTGAGAGTAAAATATTCCGTACCGGGCCCACCACGCCTCCCTCCACCTCGCCTTCTTCCTCCCTCCTCTCGCATTCTCTCTCTCTCCCAGGCAGAAAAATCAGGAAAAAGTCAAAACCCGTAGGAGGGAGAGGAAAATAGAGTGGGGAAAAAAGCGGCGGCCATCCCTTGCCCAGATGAAGCCCTCCAACGCCAAGAAGAAATCCAAGAAGAAGAAGCGCCCCTCGCCGCCGGCCACCGAGACCCCCCCGCCGCCGACCCCTCCGCCGCCGGCGGCGGCGGCCGGTTCTCCCCGCTCGCCGCTCGCGGAAACCCTAACCCTAGCGGCGGCAGCAGCCGCCGCCGCGGCTTCCGAGGCGGAATCGGCCGGCAGCAGCAGCGGCGGGGACGTGTCGGCGTACTCGCGTTCCTTCACCCCGAGCAGCTCCTCCTCGGGCGCCGCCTCCACCTCCTCATTCTACGCGCCGTCCTCCTCCGACTCCACCGCCTCCTCCTCCGCCGCGGGCGACGAGCGCCGGGACCTCGCCTGGCTGCTCGACGCCTTCGCCACCGCCACCATCGACCAGGTCGACACCGCCTACCGCGACGCCGGCGCCGACCCCTTCCTCGCCGCCGGCATCCTCGCCTCCACGCACCCTCCGCCGCCGCCGCCGCCGCCAGATCTCTCCCCCCACACTGGATCTGCCGCCCGGAAGCCCGCGCGCAGGCCCAGGAAGCTCCCCGTCGCCGCGTCCGGCATGGTCGCCGACGTCATCGGCAAGGGCTACTCGCGGCCCGCCACTCCGCCTGTCAGCGTGCCCAGCGGCCGGAAGGGCGCCGCCAGCAATGGCTGGAATGATGTCAGAAATGGGTGCGCACCTGGTGCTGATCCCGCGTATAATGTGGAGGAGGCCGAGCAGTTCCTATGCTCCATGCTTGGGGATAGTTCCGAGCTCAACATGGGTGTGGTCAGAGACGTGCTAGGTGAGCCGTCGCTTAACACTTGCTGTTGCTGTGGTTTTCTCATACCATTGTACCACTTTACCTGTGATCGTTTCTTTCCGCTGCTGCCTGCCTGCTGGAAGTCATAACCAAGTCAAACGTCAAATAATTAGAGTAAAAGCATGCTTGGAGGAGAAAGGTAGTCTTTTTTCTGGAAAGTTTTGGTATTTAGTTTGTTCAATGGCATTTCTTTGGAATGCTTTCATAGTTGAACAACTAAACACCAAACCTTTCCAAAGAACTACATATCATCCAAACATGGCCTGAACACCGTCTTCGTTCAAACCATTTAGTGAATGGGGGAATGGTTTGACAGCTTGACTGATGCCCTAAAATTGGAAAAGATTATGCATAACACATTCATGTGATCTGCAAGCCAATCTTGTTTGACTGTCCTTTAGATATGCTTTTAGTCTCTACTTTTCGCTTTTGTAGCCGTCGATATCCCCATGCTAGCATCTGAACTATCTATATTCTCGGCATCACATGCTTTTAAAACATCTGGTTGGAAATGAAACAGTGTTAATGTTAGGATATCAAATTGGCTCCTTTTAAATGCTTGGTGGTTCCTTATAGAGAGATGTGTGCAGTGAGCAAGGCAGTATTGATGGTTTTGGGCTCAAGTCCTCCCGAAAAGTCAAGTCAGAGAATTGACGCTTGAGCTTATCGTGTGCAAGGATATACAAGCCCAGAGTAAAATAGAGCAATATTCGCGTGTGGTCAGTCAAGTGGATGTCTGATAAGGCAACACGCATTGCGCCCTTTTTTTCTTAGCTTAAATAAGGAGACTGTTGCCCATAATTTTGTTTTGTGCTTAACTACATGTGGAAATTGCATGATATCACACTCAACTGGTGGATCCACTTCTCTTCTTCCGGTGCAAAGGATATACTGGATGGGTGGTTGCTTACAGATTACACAATCCTTTAAATGTTGTGCAGTTGTAACCGATCCACAGTTTTAGTTGGACAATGTTTGTGTGCAGAAAGGCTGTATGGTTTACTTATATACAGCTGATGAAAGTACATGTTATGCAACCAATCTAAATTGTTAGATGCAACATGGTGTTTCAGCGGCTGATTTAAAAATTCATTCATATTTATTCTTATTCATTCGGAAGCTACTTAATGTATTTTTCGATTGAATTATAGTGTGTTGAGATATGTATCTAACATTACTATTTGCATTTGGTAAGCCAGTTGGACATGATGCTTAGCTTCTCAGAAAGTGTTTCTTATGTCATATTTCTTTCATTTTGCAGGTCAGTATGGATATGATGTTGAGAAGGTAAATACATATTCACTTCATCTCTTTGTGCCTCGACCAGGGTACAAGGTTCCAGATTTCACTGAAGTTTGTTGATTGGTTGTAGCTAGAATTTTGCCTGTTCTTGATAGTATCAGCAGTCTGACTGTCCTGCTTTACTTTTAAATTCTGGCAAAAACTGTATGCACGTGGTTCTGGGAATTTTCTCTAGTTCTACGATCCTATGCACACAACATTAAGATGTCATTATTGGCACATGGGAATACATGCAGGTAAATATAAAAGCTGCTTCTGTAACAATTTAGTCATTGACCATATATGAGTAACCAGTTTGCAATAGCACATGCCTTCTTCGTGCAGTAGCACATGCTTTCTTCGTGCAGTCGTTTTGTGGCAGTTGCCAGGACACTCTCTGATAGAGACATGAACATAGAAAATGTACATGCTCGATTGCGAAATTAGACTGCTGCTTTTTCTACCGAATGGGATGCTGTAACTTAGCAACAATTTATTGAGGTTTTTTTACTAACCATGTACTTTCAGGCTCTGGATGCATTGCTTGATATCTCTGGTATGGGATGGTGCATTTCTAATGCTGAAGATAATAGCACACACTCTCCAGATATCTTCTCAGGATATGGAATATATGAAGAAATTTCTTCTGCAATGATTGACCAAAGTTCATGCCAGGTAGTAGCATCACATAGTTACAATTTGAGCTCCTATTCTTCAGTGTTACTCTTGCAGAAATTTCAATTAATCTTAGTTACTTATAGATTAGCAGCTATAGGGTTCATTGATAAGTATATTGTCCTACAAATCGCATGGGAACATAGATTGTTTATTAGTACTTAGTGCATGTAGTATCATCCCTTCTTACTTGCCAACGTGTGATATGTTGACTGCAGATTGACAGTTTATGTCGTACTTTTCAAAGCACCAACTGTTCCCAGTTTGCCATTGGTGTGTTCTGTGACCTGGTTTTCTAGTCATGGAAGTTATTGCCAGTAAGGCTAAAAGCAAATAAAACGAACTTCTGTTAGGATGTTGTTTATTTGGTGGCTCTAGTGTAATGTGAGACAGCAAGCGTTGTTGAATTCCCTTGCTATTTTTGTTTGATTGACATAAATGTGCCACTCAACTGAACAAATCTCTAGTTCCCTATTACGTTATTAGTAACAAGGAATACATTTAGCAATTCTCATCTGTTTCCTTGTGAAATCTCATATTCTATTTTTTTATTCAGTTTCCAGAAGAAACACCTGGTATGTCATACAATCACTTTGGAAGACAACATGAGTTATTCTGGGGGGAACAGCGGAGCAGGTGAACCTTACCTGGCCATATACATTTTTTATTTGATTTTTAGTACAAACATTATATAGCGGCTATTAAATGAGTCAGGTTGATGAACTTATATAAATCTATTTGCATGTGCATACTTGACATATACTAGTGCACAAATCTGTGCAAGTAATTTTGTTCGGATAGCTGTAGTGTGGGAGAAAAACAGCGGGAAACTGTTCCATGTAGAATATTCATTGCTTTCTTATGATACTTTTGCACATTTTGAAAGTTGCATAATATATGTTCCCGGCTATGGACATATATCATCTTCGACTATCTAGACAAATTAACTTCGATAAAAGCGTACTTTAGCAACCTAAGTGAGTTATGATGTCATAAAATTCACTAGTTCAATATAAACGCCTTAGTAATTGTCAACTTCCAACAGTACTGGCTGTGCAGCTAGTCATCTCCTAGGCATCAATGATATCAGAAATCACGTAGACTTCAACAGTACTGGGCTGTACAATGGTATCAGTAATTGCACTATGTGCCATGCTGGTGGTTCTTGGTTTAAGATTTTTTGATCTATGGTTCATAGCTACATGGAGGCTGTTTGCGAGGTGCAACACCCACCAACGCCGCCTTCAAGATCAGCCGTGGTGGATTCCAAGATGCCACAGCAAGTCCTGGAGTCGCTGTTCAAAGTACCTGGACAGGTTCAGCGCACACATGATCCAAGTAAAATGGACTGGAAAAAGATTGTGAAGAAGCTGCAATCATACAATCATCCTATCACAGCAAACAACCAAGGAAGACCAAAAAATGGTATGTTCTGCTTCTCTCGCTGTGCTTGCCAATCGTGCAAGGATTGATTTGTCTGTGCCTCTTATGATGCCCAGTTCATTGTGATTCAAGATTTCACTCTTTTTTTTCATTGTGCTAAACTGGCAATTTCTCACTTCTCATTTCCTTCCTCTAGGTTTTATTTTGAGCGTTATTCTTACTGTTAGGTCAATAGCTCCCTCGTCTATACAATTTTGGTTCAATCTTATAAGTGAAATTGCTACTTCTCAGTTTCTTGATTTAATTATAGCTTTCAGCTGATACATTCATATAATGCTTCTAGGTACGTTCATATTTGGACATTTTTCTACCATATACAATGAAACTAGTTTTGATTTATTTTCTTGCAGTTATACATTCAGCTGACCTTATTTCACCTATTGTGCTTTGTAATTGTTGTATTTGGCACTGCTGCAAATTTTGTAACTGTAATTTCTTCGCGTTAAGGGGATGGGTATCAAGAGTTCCGTGGTGTTTCGGCTAGTCATTATGATAAAATGAAAGGATACTATCAGAAAGTAAGAATTTATTTTTGTCAGAGTTTTCTTTGTGCCAGATCTTCTTTTGTATTTCTTATTTCTGTCTATTATTTTCCCATGCAGGCTGCCCTGGCATATTCCAAAGGAGAAAAATCTTATGCCTCGTACCTTGCAGAGGAGGTCAGACTTGCAATTTTATGATGTTTAAGGCTGAGAAGTATGTCAGAATAATAAAAGAAAGCAAAACGTCAGAATCTCTTGATCTTTCATCCTTAAAGGTTGAATGATGGAGAGCTCTAACTAATGTGCTGCTGTTGTGTTCTTACAGTTCATAAATTTAGTAAACAGATGTTTGTCCTGTTAGAGCATTCTAAGATTCTGTCGTTTGTGAACATTTTCTGTCAGTGTGCATGTACCTGCTATTGTGTTGACTTAGCATCTCCAATAATCCGATGTCTATTTGCTTTAGGGAAAACATTATCGGGAATTGGGTCGCGAGGAAGATGAGAAGGCCAGCAGGGAGATATTTGAAGCCAGGTAATTTAATTCTTCTGATGGCAGGACGATCTTTTCTAAATCTCTTGATACTAAATAGGGCTCCTGCTATATCTTATGTTGGCAGAAACAAACATATAACGAACACAGTGACTATTGATTTGCATGGTCAACATGTCAAGCAAGCTATGAAGCTCCTGAAAGTTCACATGCTGGTTTGTGTATGCATGCCATGTGAGTGTTCACATAAATTTGGGTGTTGTAATCATTGCCGCCCCAAAAATTTTCAGCTTCACTGGTCTTGGTCTAATGTTTTCTCATCTATATCATGTCTTAACTTTTTCTCTTCCTTAAACAGCTACCCTTCTTAGAGTGATTACTGGTTGTGGTAGTGAAGGTACTGGGAAGGGAAAGATAAAACGATCGGTATGTACTTGTCTGACTAAATATTTCTTGCTCATGTGCTTGCCACCTCAATGTTCTGCTTATAATGTTGTGCGTTTTTATTTATTAATAATTCTGGCAGTGATTTTGTAGCAAATTGCATGATCTGCTCTCCTGAATTGCATTTGGTTAGATTTTGCATCTTTCATATGCTATCAACATTTATAGTTTTATGGTCATATGATTCAGTAAGGTAGAATGTTACTGTGCAGCTCTAGGTGGTGTTTGTGTTCCCAACATCCACTTGTGGTCAAACGTGAAATCATCAATTCGGTGCAAATGTGAACTTCCAGAAAATGGTTGCTAAGTGCTTTGAGGGGCATCCCACCTCCTATCTGGGCCTTACATCTTGGATCCTTTGGCTGAGGCTGGAAGTATTCACATTTGCACGATTCATGGGATACATTGCCTAGCTATTATGTATCCAGTTCATTAATCATAATAGGTTAATTTCCTTGACTTCACATGCCATGCTCTTGAATGTTGCAATATGTCTGTAATAGGTTATTGAGCTTGTGGAGAAGGAAGGCATTGAATGGCATGAAGGGAATTCCGGAACCATAGTGCTACGACTAGGTGGTCCAAGGGAATATCGCTTTCTCGAGCATGACAGCGATTCCGACTAAATTAAAGCCTTCCCGCTGTCTCTTTTGGAGGAGTCTGACATAGATTAACAGCCGTTCTGATCTATGTATCTCCTGTATCTATCTGTATTTACATGTCCTGTAATTATGGATAGGAGGCCTAGGTTCTGGTGTAGTACGACAGTTTCTGACAACACAGTTGGGGGATAGCGAAGAGAAGATAGATGCCGTCTGATGTTGTGATCATTGTAGGCTGCTAACCTTGTAATGCACTCGAGGCTATGTACCTGTCTAATTGTTTTATGTGCTGTCCGGGACATTGTAAGAGTGGAACAGCAAACAGTGTAACTTTGCCCTGATATGTCTTTACAAGACATGGGGCTGAGAATGGAACTAAATTATGTACACGTATTAATTATCCTCAATATCAAGAAGCAAGCCTAAACAAAACTTCACTGCAAAGTGGGAAGTTATTGGCTATGCAATCTGTGCCAGCTTTTTTCCATGACATGGCTGCATTTTTTTGCATGATAGGGGCTGATATATCTTTACAAGACATAGGGCTGAGAATGGAACTAAATTCTGTACACGTATTAATTATCCTCAATATCAAGAAGCAAGCCTACACAAAGCTTCACTGCAAAGTGGGAAGTTATTGGCTATGCAATCTGTGCCAGCTTTTTTCCATGACATGGCTGCATTTTTTTGCATGGTGCTCCAGAGACTATGGTGAGCCCGTCGAATATATGGAAAACAACTAAATATACTCAGAAATCAGTCGCCTTCTCTTGCCTGACTCAGTGCCCTGTGTCCTTTTCAACCTCTTCATTTACCTCCCAAGCAACTGAATCTCTCGTGTCTCCTTTCTTAAAAACCCATGGATACGAGCTAGGGGAAGTGGTGGCTGATTTGGTAAAGGTGGGGCTAAAATGAGCCAGATTTGTTGCTTGCGTGCCTTGTGAAGGTGATGTCGGTGGCGCCTCCGTTGTTGATGGTGGGGTTAGTGATTTTAGGAATGTTTATTACGAACGATATTTTGATTTGTTGTGTGTTCATATATGCTTTGCTACAAACATAGAGTTGATATGTTATGGCATTTGTGTGTCAATTACAAATGTTGCAACCATGTTTCAGTTTACTTGTAGTTTTGTTGCGGACGTTTGTTTCTATGTTGTATACGTAGAAATATTTGCTTCATGTTATGCGCGGGAAAGTTTGTTGTGAAGATCGGAATGGCATGGTTGTGACTTCAGCACAGATGGCTCTAGGGCGTCCAATTCCCACTAGTTTGCAATTAGATGACGCATAGCGCAGTTTCATATAAGGGGTATTTAAGAAAGTGAGCTAATGTCCATATTTTGCTCTTTCTCAAGTACAATGACCTTTTTTTTTGTGTGAAAGTAGTACAATGACCAAATTGAACAAGGCTGGCAAGTTCGATGATCATAGATGAATTTGCTCTATTAAGATTACCAAAGATGCCATGGACATTGCATTCAATAGATTTCAGCCCCGTTCGAGAGACATGGTGAAAGGACACGGATGTCGCCTAGAGGGGGGTGAATAGGCGGTTTAAAACTTTTACGAGATGGGCTTAACAAATGCGGAATAAAACTAGCGTTTACTTTGTCAAGCCCAAAGCCTATATACTATGGTTCACCTATGTGCAACAACAACTTATTCTAAGCAATATAAGCAACTATGTGATAGCAAGATATATATAAACTTATGCTAAGCAATACAAGCAACTATGTGATAGCAAGATATAAAACATCAAGCACGATGGCTATCACAAGGTAAAGTGCATAAGTAAAGAGCTCGGGTATAGAGATAACCGAGGCACGCGGGAGACGATGATTTATCCCGGAGTTCACACTCTTGCGAGTGCTAATCTCCGGTGGAGAGGTGCGGTGGCTTAGTGCTCCCGAACGCCACAAGAGGCTCACCTTGAGGTGTGGTTGCTCGATGCACACCAACGCCACAAAGGCCTCACCCCAAGATGCGGTACTCACACCACACAACGCCACGAAGGCGCCTCACCTAAATCTCCGGTGACCCTCGCCACAAAGGCCTAGGTCACGGTTCCACTAAGGGATTTCCTTCGAGGCGGAAACCGGGCCTTACACAAAGATTGGGGCACACATCCACAACTTAATCGGAGGCTCCCAACAAACCGCCACAAAGGCCTAGAATCCGTCTAGGGTTCCAAGAACCCAAGAGTAACAACTTTCTTGCTTTCACCTCCACGAATCACCGTGGAGAACTCAAACCGATGCACCAAATGCAATGGCAAGAACACCACAAAGATGCTCAAGTCCTTCTCTCTCAAATTCCAACAAAGCTACAAAAGCTATTGGGGGAATAAGAGAGGAAGAACAAAGGAATTCACAAAGAACACCAAGATCAAGATCTAGAGAGTTCCACTCACAAAGAGATGGATTTGATTGGTAGAAATGTAGATCTAGATCTCCTCTCTCTTTTCCCTCAAATGGGGGCAAGAATCATGGAGGGATTGAGAGATAGTGCAAGCTTCTCTAGTTCAACAATGGAGGAGAGAGAGAGTGAGAGAAGTCACAGCCCAAGGAGGAAGAAGGGGGGTATTTATACCCCCCAGAAAATCGAGCCGTTGGGCAAAACCAGGCCGGATAATCCGGCCTAAGTAAGGGCCGGATAATCCGCCCCCCCGGATAATCCGGCCACAGGTACAAAACCTGGTCAAAATCCGGCCAAAAGTCCGGCCTCACATCAGACTTGCTTTTCTTCAGGTCCTTAGCCATTTTTCGAGGGCCGGATATTTCCGAAATGTCCGGCCCGGATAATCCGGCCCTGGGACAAAACCGGGACAATATCCGGGCAAATGTCCGGCCCTATACTGAGCAGCAATTCCTCAGGTCCTTAGCCGATTTCGGGGGCCGGATATTTCCGAAATATCCGGCCCGGATAATCCGGCCCGGATATTTCCGAAATATCCGGCCTAAGCAAACTGCAGAAACACCAAAACATAACTTTTGCATCCGGACTCCGATTTCGATGATCTTGGGCTTGTTTTGAAGCTAGGAACAAGCTCTACAAGATCATGCAGGAAACCATCATAGTACAACAAGGGAGGATAGAAACAAGTGATGAAAGGTTTGACCTATCTAAAAAAGACATACCGGTAAAACCTCCAATCTCGAAAATGCAACAAGTTGCCCGTGCAAAAACCATTCTTGATGAACTAGAGCTTGTCATGAGAATAAGCACAAGCTCTAAATCATCACATGGATAAGATCCAAATAACAACCAAGAAAGATGATGCAAGGATGCAAAGGTTTGAGCTCTCCGAACGATACGATCGAGTTACTCACTCGAGAGCCCTCTTGATAGTACGGCAACTAAACTATAAACCGGTCTCCAACCACACTATGAGACCGGTGAGAAAGAAACCCTATCAAGAGCAAACCTTATACTTGCGCATTCCACTTGAGCTCGATGATGACGATCTTGACCTCAACAAGATGGAACGCCTTTCTTGATTGTGCTTGCTTGACGAAGTCTTGCGGATTGCTCCCCCATAATCCACCATGGGAGAGCTTCTTCTTCGGCGCAACTTCACATATCCATGAACACCATATGGATGGAAAGCTTCAAGCATATGAGCTTCTTCTAGATGGCACATCTTGAACTTGCACTTCATTTCTTCATTCTTCATCATATTGATGTCTTGAAGTAACTTGAGGGCTCACTTCATCTTCATCTTCAAGACATACTTGACACTTGATATCCTTCATCAATTTCTTCTTATTGCAACCTTGAAGCCAACAAATGGTTCAAGAATTGCCTATGGACAACTCCTACAAATATAACTCAATGCAAACATTAGTCCATAGGGATTATCATTAATTACCAAAACCACACATGGGGGCTCCATGCACTTTCAATCTCCCCCATTTTGGTAATTGATGACAATCTCTTTGAGAGGGTTGATACGTCTCCGACGTATCGATAATTTCTTATGTTCCATGCCACATTATTGATGATACCTACATGTTTTATGCACACTTTATGTCATATTTGTGCATTTTCGGAACTAACCTATTAACAAGATGCGAAGTGCCAGTTCTGTTTTGCTGTTTTTGGTTTCAGAAATCCTAGTAAAGAAATATTCTCGGAATTGGACGAAATCAACGGGTTCCTATTTTGCCGGAAGCATCCAGAACACCGAGAGCGCGAGAGAGGGGGCACAGGCCCACCAAACCCTAGGCCGGCGCGGCCAAGGGGGGGCCCGCGCCCCCCTATAGTGTGGTCGCCCTGTTGACCTCCCGAGGCTGCCCTTTCGCCTATATAAAGCCCCTGCATCGAAAACCCTTACGGAGGAAGCCACGGTACGAGAAACCTTCCAGAGCCACCGCCATCGCGAAGCCAAGATCGGGGACAGGAGTCTGTTCGCACGCCGCCGGGACGGGGAAGTGCCCCGGAAGGCTTCTCCATCGACACCACCGCCATCTCCATCAACGCTGCTGTCTCCCATGAGGAGGGAGTAGTTCTCCATCGAGGCTCTGTACCGGTAGCTATGTGGTTCATCTCTCTCCTATGTACTTCAATACACTAATCTCATGAGCTGCCTTACATGATTGAGATTCATATGATGATGCTTGTAATCTAGATGTCATTATGCTAGTCAAGTGAGTTTTACTTATGTGATCTCCGGAGACTCCTTGTCCCACGTGTGTAAAGGTGACGGTGTGTGCACCGTGTGGGTCTCTTAGGCTATATTTCACAGAATACTTATTCACTGATGAATGGCATAGTGAGGTGCTTATTTATATCTCTTTATGATTGCAATGTGTTTGTATCACAATTTATCTATGTGCTACTCTAGCAATGTTATTAAAGTAGTTCTATTCCTCCTGCACGTGTGTAAAGGTGACAGTGTGTGCACCGTGTTAGTACTTGGTTTATGCTATGATCATGATCTCTTGTAGATTGCGAAGTTAACTATTGCTATGATAATATTGATGTGATCTATTCCTCCTACATATGCATGAAGGTGACAGTGTGCATGCTATGTTAGTACTTGGTTTAGTCTTTTGATCTATCTTACACTATAAGGTTACTTAAACATGAGCATTATTGTGGAGCTTGTTAACTCCGGCATTGAGGTTCGTGTAATCCTACGCAATGTGTTCATCATCCAACAAGAGAGTGTAGAGTATGCATTTATCTATTCTGTTATGTGATCAATGTTGAGAGTGTCCACTAGTGAAAGTCTAATCCCTAGGCCTTGTTCCTAAATATATGCTATTGCTTGTTATTTTTTTGAGTTACTACTGCTGCGTTACTACGCATGTTTACTTCCCGCAATATTACTACCATCAGCTGCACGCCAGCAAGCACTTTTCTGGCGCCGTACTACTGCTCATATTCATTCATACCACTTGTATTTCACTATCTCTTCGCCGAACTAGTGCACCTATTAGGTGTGTTGGGGACACAAGAGACTTCTTGCTTTGTGGTTGCGGGGTTGCATGAGAGGGATATCTTTGACCTCTTCCTCCCTGAGTTCGATAAACCTTGGGTAATCCACTTAAGGAAACTTGCTGCTGTTCTACAAACCTCTCTTGGAGGCCCAACACTGTCTACAAGAATAGAAGCACCCGTAGACATCAAGCACTTTTCGCCGCCGGGGAGGGAAGGTAAACGGCACTCACACATTGGCAAGCCCGGCAACTAAGCACTTTTCCTCCCTCGTCAACTACGCGCAAGCACTTTTCTGGCGCCGTTGCCGGGAGGAAAGGTAAAAGGCACTCATACTTCGGTTCCAGGTAACAGTACTTTTCATTGTGTGTGTGCTCGAAGCTATTTCCTTTAGACTCTGCAATTGCGACATTTGGTTTCTTGTTTACACTAGTTAGGCATAATGGACAACAATGACCTTTTTATTCTATTTCCTGATTTAAGACATGGATGGTTTGATGCGAAAATTAAAAAAACCATGGAACATATTAATATGAATGCTTTGAACACCATTGTTGTTAATGATATGGAAAATTCTAAGCTTGGGGAAGCTGGTTTTGATGAGCATGATATTTTTAGTCCCCCAAGCATTGAGGAGAAAATTTACTTTGATGATACTTTGCCTCCCATTTATGATGATTATAATGATAGTAGTCTTTTGTTACCACCTGTTATGGAGGATAAATTTGATTATGATTACAATATACCTCCTATATTTGATAGCTACTTTGTTGAATTTGCTCCCACTACAATTAATAAGAATGACTATGCTTATGTTGGGAGTAGTAATTATTTTATGCATGAGACTCATGATAAGAATGCTTTATGTGATAGTTATATTATTGAGTTTGCTCATGTTGCTACTGAAAGTTATTATGAGAGAGGAAAATATGGTTGTAGAAATTTTCATGTTACTAAAACACCCTCTCTATATGCTGAAATTTTTGAAGCTACACTTGTTTTATCTTCCTATGCTTGTTACCTTGCTCTTCATGAACTTGTTTATTTACAAGATTCCTATGCATAGGAAGCATGTTAGACTTAAATTTGTTTTGAATTTGCCTCTTGATGCTCTCTTTTGCTTCAACTACTATTTCTTGCGAGTGCATCATTAAAACTGTTGAGCCCATCTTAATGGCTATAAAGAAAGAACTTCTTGGGAGATAACCCATGTGTTTTTTACTACAGTACTTTGTTTTATATTTGTGTCTTGGAAGTTGTTTACTACTGTAGCAACCTCTCCTTATCATGTTTTTGTGCCAAGTAAAGTCTCTATGGTAAAGTTGATGCTAGATTTGGATTGCTGCGCAGAAACAGCATTGCTGTCTGTCACGAATCTGGGTCTAATTCTCTGTAGGTAACTCAGAAAATTATGCCAATTTACGTGAGTGATCCTCAGATATGTACGCAACTTTCATTAGTTTTGAGTTTTTCCGTTTGAGCAAGTCTGGTGCCATTTTAAAATTCGTCTTTACGGACTGTTCTGTTTTGACAGATTCTGCCTTTTATTTCGCATTGCCCCTTTTGCTGTGTTGGATGGATTTCTTTGTTCCATTACCTTCCAGTAGCTTTGTGCAATATCCAGAAGTGTTAAGAATGATTGTGTCACCTCTGAACATGTGAGTTTTTGATTATGCACTAACCCTCTAATGAGTTTGCTTAAAGTTTGGTGTGGAAGAAGTTTTCAAGGGTCAAGAGAGGAGGATGATATACTATGATCAAGAAGAGTGAAGAGTCTAAGCTTGGGGATGCCCGGTGGTTCATCCCTGCATATTTCAAGAAGACTCAAGCATCTAAGCTTGGGGATGCCCAATGCATCCCCTTCTTCATCGACAACTTATCAGGTTTCTTCTCTTGAAACTATATTTTTATTCGGTCACATCTTATGTACTTTACTTGGAGCGTCTGTTTGTTTTTGTTTTTGTTTATGTTTGAATAAATTCATCCTTGTGTGGGAGAGAGACACGCTCCGCTGGTTCGTATGAACACATGTGTTCTTAGCTCATAATATTCATGGCGAAGTTTCCTCTTCGTTAAATTGTTATATGGTTGGAATTGGAAAATGCTATATGTAGTAATTGCTATAATGTCTTGGGTAATGTGATACTTGGCAATTGTTGTGCTCATGTTTAAGCTCTTGCATCATATACTTTGCACCTATTAGTGAAGAAATACATAGAGCATGCTAAAATTTGGTTTGCATAATTGGTCTCTCTAAGGTCTAGATAATTTCTAGTATTGAGTTTTGAACAACAAGGAAGACGGTGTAGAGTCTTATAATGTTTTCAATATGTCTTTTATGTGAGTTTTGCTGCACCGGTTCATCCTTGTGTTTGTTTCAAATAGCCTTGCTAGCCTAAACCTTGTATCGAGAGGGAATACTTCTCATGCATCCAAAATACTTGAGCTAACCACTATGCCATTTGTGTCCACCATACCTACCTACTACATGGTATTTTCCGCCATTCCAAAGTAAATTGCTTGAGTGCTACCTTTAAATTTCCATCATTCGCCTTTGCAATATAGCTCATGGGACAAAATAGCCTTAAAAACTATTGTGGTATTGAATATGTACTTATGCACTTTATCTCTTATTAAGTTGCTTGTTGTGCGGTAACCATGTTTTCTGGGGACGCCATCAACTCTTTGTTGAATATCATGTGAGTTGCTATGCATGTTCGTCTTGTCTGAAGTAAGGGCGGTTTTCACAATCAAATGGTTTGAGTATGCATACTGTTAGAGAAGAACATTGGGCCGCTAACGAAAGCCATGAATCATGGTGGAAGTTTCAGTTTGGACATAAAACCTCAATCTCTTATGAGAATATTATCTGTTGTTGAATGCTTAAGCATTAAAAGAGGAGTCCATTATCTGTTGTCTATGTTGTCCCGGTATGGGTGTCTAAGTTGAAGAATGATCAAAAGCGAGAAATCCAATGCGAACTTTCTCCTTAGACCCTTGTACATGCGGCATAGAGGTACCCCTTTGTGACACTTGGTTGAAACATATGTTATGCAATGATGATCAGTGTTAACCCAAGCTAATTAGGACAAGGTGCGGGCACTATTAGTATACTATGCATGAGGCTTGCAACTTGTAAGATATAATTTACATGATACATATGCTTTATTACTACCGTTGACAAAATTGTTTCATGTTTTCAAAATAAAAGCTCTAGCACAAATATAGCAATCGATGCTTTCCTCTTTGAAGGATCTTTCTTTTACTTTTATGTTGAGTCAGTTCACCTATCTCTCTCCACCTCAAGAAGCAAACACTTGTGTGAACTTTGCATTGATTCTTACATATTTGCATATTGCATTTGTTATATTGCTTTGCATTGACAATTATCCATGAGATATACATGTTATAAGTTGAAAGCAACCGCTGAAACTTCATCTTCCTTTGTGTTGCTTCAATAACTCTACTTTGAATTATTGCTTTATGAGTTAACTCTTATGCAAGACTTATTGATGCTTGTCTTGAAGTACTATTCATGAAAAGTCTTTGCTTGATGATTCACTTGTTTACTCATGTCATATACATTGTTTTGATCGCTGCATTCACTACATATGCTTTACAAATAGTATGATCAAGGTTATGATGGCATGTCACTCCAGAAATTATCTTTGTTATCGTTTTACCTGCTCGGGACGAGCAGAACTAAGCTTGGGGATGCGATACGTCTCCGACGTATCGATAATTTCTTATGTTCCATGCCACATTATTGATGATACCTACATGTTTTATGCACACTTTATGTCATATTTGTGCATTTTCTGGAACTAACCTATTAACAAGATGCGAAGTGCCAGTTCCTGTTTTCTGCTGTTTTTGGTTTCAGAAATCCTAGTAAAGAAATATTCTCGGAATTGGACGAAATCAACGAGGTTCCTATTTTGCCCGAAAGCATCCAGAACAGAGCCGCCGAGAGGGGGCACAGGCCCACCAAACCCTAGGCCGGCGCGGCCGGGGGCCGCCCCTATAGTGTGGTCGCCCCCTGACCCCTCGAGGCTGCCCTTTCGCCTATATAAAGCCCCCCATCGAAAACCCTTACGGAGGAAGCCACGGTACGAGAAACCTTCCAGCCGCCGCCATCGCGAAGCCAAGATGCGGGGACGAGTCTCTGTTCGGCACGCCGCCGGGACGGGGAAGTGCCCCGGAAGGCTTCTCCATCGACACCACCGCCATCTCCATCAACGCTGCTGTCTCCCATGGGGGAGTAGTTCTCCATCGAGGCTCGGGGCTGTACCGGTAGCTATGTGGTTCATCTCTCTCCTATGTACTTCAATACAATAATCTCATGAGCTGCCTTACATGATTGAGATTCATATGATGATGCTTGTAATCTAGATGTCATTATGCTAGTCAAGTGAGTTTTACTTATGTGATCTCCGGAGACTCCTTGTCCCACGTGTGTAAAGGTGACAGTGTGTGCACCGTGTGGGTCTCTTAGGCTATATTTCACAGAATACTTATTCACTGATGAATGGCATAGTGAGGTGCTTATTTATATCTCTTTATGATTGCAATGTGTTTGTATCACAATTTATCTATGTGCTACTCTAGCAATGTTATTAAAGTAGTTCTATTCCTCCTGCACGTGTGTAAAGGTGACAGTGTGTGCACCGTGTTAGTACTTGGTTTATCTATGATCATGATCTCTTGTAGATTGCGAAGTTAACTATTGCTATGATAATATTGATGTGATCTATTCCTCCTACATATGCATGAAGGTGACAGTGTGCATGCTATGTTTGTACTTGGTTTAGTCTTTTGATCTATCTTACACTATAAGGTTACTTAAACATGAGCATTATTGTGGAGCTTGTTAACTCCGGCATTGAGGGTTCGTGTAATCCTACGCAATGTGTTCATCATCCAACAAGAGAGTGTAGAGTATGCATTTATCTATTCTGTTATGTGATCAATGTTGAGAGTGTCCACTAGTGAAAGTCTAATCCCTAGGCCTTGTTCCTAAATACGCTATCGCTGCTTGTTCTTGTTTTCTTGAGTTACTGCTGCGTTACTACGCATGTTTACTTCCCGCAATATTACTACCATCAACTGCACGCCAGCAAGTTTGGCGCCGTACTACTGCTCATATTCATTCATACCACTTGTATTTCACTATCTCTTCGCCGAACTAGTGCACCTATTAGGTGTGTTGGGGACACAAGAGACTTCTTGCTTTGTGGTTGCGGGGTTGCATGAGAGGGATATCTTTGACC
The DNA here is from genome assembly GCA_030979885.1 of Lolium multiflorum. Classification (NCBI taxonomy): domain Eukaryota; kingdom Viridiplantae; phylum Streptophyta; class Magnoliopsida; order Poales; family Poaceae; genus Lolium; species Lolium multiflorum. Next base: position 111,878,403 of record CM061749.1, read on the forward strand.
TCTTCCTCCCGAGTTCGATAAACCTTGGGTAATTAAGAAACTTGCTGCTGTTCTACAAACCTCTGCTCTTGGAGGCCCAACACTGTCTACAAGAATAGAAGCACCCGTAGACATCAAGGGTTTATATAAGGAATTTAAGTAACAAATAAGTTGAATATATAGAGCAAACTCCCCCATAATATATGCATGTGTGAATGATCTTGACTTTCATTGCATATATTGGCATTCAAAGCCTAGTGGAGTTTCCTCTAAATATTCAACTATGCAAAGCAACAAGATGCAATGCAATAAAGGCACATGCTTAAGCACAAAGCAAAGACATAACCAAATTCCCTTAAACCCTCCAAACTTCTCCCCCATTGGCACCAATTGCCGAAATGGGTGAAAAATTTAGAAGGCCAATATAGTGAGAGTTCCTCCATAGCGTGTGCATTTCTCATAATTTGAGTGGAATCAAATGCACATATCCAATGACGAATATTCGGAAGGAATCACACTATAGATAGGATCAAAGATTGCAAAAAGATAACAAAGTCAAGAAGCTTCAACAAATGAAGCAAGCAACCAAATGAACCACAAGGAAGATACCAAAAGAAAGATAGATATTATGATAAGATCAAGAAGATTGCTCTAAATAATATGAGGAAGCTCCCCAAGGTTTGTGCACAAAACTAGACAATTTGCATTGGAGTATAAAGTGCACAAACATGGAATCATCACTCCCATGATATCATTCAAAAACAAAAGATACCAAGTGAATCATACTCTAATGATCACCACAAGATAGTGTTCTAAATCAAATGAGGAAGCTCCCCAAGGTACATGCATAAAATAAAATGTTGCATTTGAATACAATATGCATAACATGGAATCCTCACTCCCTCATTACCATTTAAAACACAAACATTTGCAATAGATCATAGATAGAAAATTAAGCTTACCACTTGCAACAAACAAATGGTTGAGCAACAAGTAAGAGGCACCATAATAAAAGGCTCAACCAAGAGGATATGTGAAAGGCATGATAAAGCATATTATAAGACTATTACAAGGATGAGCAAAAAGCATCATCATAGTCTTCAATGAATTATATTGCTTAGCATGACCAATCAACACGCAACAAATAAATAAGATATCGAATGGAGATGTATCATCTCTTATGTGTATAAGTTTCTCTAAGTGAGCAATATCACAAAGATATTTATCCACAAAGAAACATGCACACACAAAATAGATACACAAGAAATATAGCATGATATCCAAGACAAAGTCATGCAATATACCAATAAGAATTTTTGCTTAATAGCATGGCCAAAGGCTCAATTTTATCTTATTGTACATTCATGAACTTCAACCACAAACAACTAAAATACATCACAAATATCAACAAGGGATAGAAGATAGTTGGGATGCATTTGAGAAAGGCAACAAGTATCACAAACGGGGATACTAAAAGAAATAACTCAATTTGCACTTTCATCGATATTGCACATGTGAGAGGCTTGAGGAATTGATATGCAATAAAATTGCTAGATAGGCATAGATGGGATGGGTGAATCATGATCATGATTTTATATACTTCCCAACATATGTGCTCATCTCAAACTACTCACATTCGCAATAAAGAGGTTTCGTTAAGATTTTAGCAAGAAGCACAACATTTGCAAATCAAGAGATTGATGCCAAGATCCAACCACATGGTTGGATGCTAGAAAAATATGCATGAGAAGATACTTGTTACCGAGATAGCATTGGTGAGGATGTAGTAGATATGTGTTCGTTGACCATCCTAGCTTGCCTCAAGTTACCATTGAGTCACCACTTCTCCCCAAGAGTGAGACAAGCATCCAATGCATATCCATTGTACCTAACACAAAGGTAAGTACAAAATGGTCCCCAAACTAATTGGGTCCGAAGTAGTTAGACACACTACAACATATAGGACAAACTCCACAATTCTATGTGCATATAGATATGAAATTGAATTTCATGCACATCTTAGCCAAATTAGGATTTGATGGAGTTTACCCTATATATTGGATCAAAGAAAGTAACACATGCCATAAGATATACATATATTAAATATGCATGCACAATACTTTCAAGAACCAAAGGAAGATACAATTTGGACAAAACACTAAATAAATCAAGAGACAATGGTTGCCCAAATTATATCAAAGAATCAAATCAACACAAGATTGACTCCAAAGAATTATCTCATTATAAGAAGCTAATTAAACCTAAACACAAAGGAATGAGATAACCAACTCCCAAGAGAGCAAGGTTCCAACAAATAAACCAAACCCTCGAAACTTTTTATGATGGCACAAAGTACCAAAAAGAAAATTTATGTCTCCCAAAACCAAATTTTTGATAATGATCAAGAGAAGTTTAAGCATTATAACAAATATAGGAGAGCTCCCCCAAGATTGGTGCATTATCTAGGATTTTTCATATGAATACAAAATGCACAAAACTAGGATCATCACGCTACCTATATCTTCTAAAAATGCTAGAAAGTTTGAATAGACAACTTAGATCCATAAGTTGCAAGGAAGACACATGGGAGTCAAAGCACAACAAATTCATGGCAATAAATAAGGCAATTTAAACACAAGAGCCAATGTAAATATGATCAATAAATTTCTACCTCATAATAGATTGCCAATTGTCCTAGGACAAGAGGTATTAGGAAATATTTCCCGGTGGTAGTTTGTAAGTATATGTAAGATCATATTTACACCAAATAAAGCATATGGTAAAAGATAAGAGTTAAACATCATGCAAAGAGAGTTTCTTGATAGCTTCAATTAGTCATACCAACATGCAAAGCAATTAATAGTATTCATACCAACATGGAAAACAATTAATAGTATTCATACCAACATGCAAAGCAATTAATAGTATTCATACCAACATGCAAAGCAATTAGTAGCATTCATACCAACATGCAAAGCAATTAATAGTATGACTTGAAGCACATGGTTTTCCAAAAATGTATTGAGGGACACATTGTGAAAAACCATGCCAAGAAAAACTTTCACAAATAAGATCCACAAAGATATTAGCAATGAAGCCATTTAAGCAAATTGGAGCTTGTTTGAGAAAACATGTCACATATGAGAGATAATTTACAATATCAATTCTATGTGACACAACCTCAAATGTTCACATTTCCTAGGCTTGTAATATGCACAAAGCTTATTACTCCCCCATAATGTGATAAGGATTTTATTTTCACAAGAGGCAAATAAGATCCAACTAGAGATATTAATGAACATTAGAATTTGAATTTCTCATGAAGATGACATACCACATAGAGACTAGATAATCTTGCAATATCAATTCTAAGTGATATTCCTCATGTACACACATTGTTAGGATTGTGAAATTCCTAAAGGCATATCACTCCCCCAAAATGTTATAGTCCATTAATCTCTCATAAGAGCCATATAAGATACAACAAGATGCAAAGAGGCTCCAACACAAGGACAAATACATGGTGTGCAACCTAACATACATAGACTTGATTTCTCAAGAAAAACAAGTAGGATGCACAACATATACAAACACATGTTAGGAACAAAACTAACACATGTAAAGGGGCGAGTAACTTTCAATATAAATGAGTTGAGCACATGTTACCGCAAGGAGGAACATTGGGTGTATGATAGAAGTAAGATAACCAAAAGACTTGGCTTGAGATAATATAAATGATGAAGACCCCTTAATTCTTCATGATGTAGCCAAGTCTCCAATGCCCTCCAACAAGCACCTATTGATCAAGTTTTGGATTGTTGGTCCCCAACTAAGTTGGGTCCTAAGAGGTTAGTCACAATAGGCTTGGCAACCCAAATGGTTCTTTTCTTGACACCACTTTGAGCACCAACATATTTGGCAAACACATTGCCACCCTCATCCTTACGAAGAGAATAAACATCATCAATGGAGATAGAGTTGGATGAGGTACCAATAGTGCAAAAAGAGGAGATGTGGCCCTTCTCACGGCATATGTAGCAAGTTCTTTTCCTCTCCTTCTTCTCACTAGATTTCTCCACAATGGGAGCATTGGCTTGATTCTTCTTGGGAAGTGGCATTTCTTCAACTTGAAGTTGAATGTGAGTTTGAGCTTGAGGCCGCTTCCCTTTTTGCTTCTTCTTCAAAGGGCAAGATCTAACATGATGCCCTTCAATTTTGCACTTGAAGCAAACAATCTTGGCCGGGTCTTTGACTTGTACTTGGCCCTTCTTCTTATTGTTGTTCTTGGACTTGTTCTTGTTGTTGGAGTTGAATCCAAGTCCACTCTTGTCATTGGGGGATTGTTGCACACTCAACATCTTGTCAAGTTTGCATTTCCCTTCATGACTCTTTACCAAGTCGTTCTTCAAGGAAGTGACTTGGGCCTTGAGCTCTTTGATTTCCTCTACATGGTTAGTAACAACACAAGTACTAGAGGAAGTAGAACCTTTATTGTTAGAGCAACAAGGCAAGGAAGATAATTCATCACAAGATTTAGCAATACTATGAGTGGATGAATTACTGGGACTAGCACATTGCAATATAGCATTTTGAGTAGTAGTGCTAGTATCCACATGAGGCTCACAAGGTGTTTCCTTTGATATGATAGCCTCATGAGCTAAATTTAGCCTATCATGAGAGGCTAGAAGATCCTCATGGGAGCTAGAAAGCTTTCCATGATTTTCTTCCAATTTCCCATAATTGCTAGTTAGCAATTCAAGTTGAGCCCTTAGCTCAACATTCTCCTTCAAGATAGATGCTTCACAAGAAGTAGAGTTAGTAGCACAAGCATCATCACAAGACATAGTAAGAAGAGATGGTAACATAGCATGCTCTTTTAAATAGGAAGCTTGAAGTTTCTCATGGGACTTAGTGAGGATAGAGTGTTCGCTCTCCAAGACCTTGTGGGCCTTGTCTAGATCATCTAGATCCTTAACAAGTTTATCATGACCAACACCAACTTTGGAATTTTCCTTTTTAAGCATTTTTACTTGAGCTTTAGCATGGTCTCTTTCCTTAGTGAGTTTAGAAACTATTTCATTTTGAGACACTTCAAGGGTTTCAAGTTGCTCTTCAAGAGAGGCTACGGTCTCTTGTTCTTCTTCAAGATCATTCTTTAGTGATGCTACATCATCGGCATACTCTCGTTCAAGAGCACCCTTTTTATCAATGGTGTTCTCATGCATCCAAATAAGTTTTTGGCTCTCAATAGCGGTAGTCAAAATTTCAAAGAAGTGAGTGCTAGCAATTTTATCTTTGTAAAGAACCTTGAATACACTCTCACCTTTATCGCGTAGAGAGACAACCCAATCCTCTTCTTCATATTCATCCTCATTCTTATCACCACGAGACATATTAGGTTCCATGGTAGGAGGTACCGTGGAACCCTTGGCCATAAGGCATATATGAGGACCGTGAGATAAAGATGAGGAGTTACTTGAGGCTCCTTTCAAGATCTTGTCTTGACCAATAGAATCTTTGGTTTCCTCTACATTGTTAGACACACAACAACTAGAGGAAATAGAATCATTTTTATCATGGCCACAAGACAATGCAAGCATATCATCATTAGATTTTTTCAAGCAACTTACACATGATATGCAAGGACTATCAACACAAGCATGTAAATCATTTCTAGTGCTAGATGTGTTTAAGTCCAAAGATGAAGCATTGCAATGAGATAGAGATGAAGAATCATCAATAGTAAGCTCAATATCAATATTGCAATTTTCATCACCACTCACCATATCATTACCTTGTGTCTTACCACACTTTGGTGAAGTGGATGAAGATGAGAACTCATCACGGCCGGAAGTGGAAGCAAAACAATCATCCTCAATGATAGTGGACACATCATATTTATCTTGAAGCTTTGTCCATAATTCATGAGCGCTCCCAAAAGGCATGATTGAAGAAGTAACTACATTGCTCACAACAATGGAAAACACATGAGAAGCAAGAGCATCGAGACAAGAGTTTTTCTCCTCCTCAAGAGATAAATTTTGAGGATCCTTAGGAGAAGAAAAACCCATGTCAAGAAATCGCTCCATGTCCGGGGACATACGCCGCAAAATATTAAGCACATAAATTTTCCATAGATCATAATTTGTGCCATCAAATATAAACAAGTTATTGTGTGCTAATCCCCTAACCGACATCTTTACTCTCAAGGCGGTGAAGCCTAAGAATGAGAGACCTTGCTCTGATACCAATTGAAAGGACACGGATGTCGCCTAGAGGGGGGGTGAATAGGCGGTTTAAAACTTTTACGAGATGGGCTTAACAAATGCGGAATAAAACTAGCGTTTACTTTGTCAAGCCCAAAGCCTATATACTATGGTTCACCTATGTGCAACAACAACTTATTCTAAGCAATATAAGCAACTATGTGATAGCAAGATATATATAAACTTATGCTAAGCAATACAAGCAACTATGTGATAGCAAGATATAAAACATCAAGCACGATGGCTATCACAAGGTAAAGTGCATAAGTAAAGAGCTCGGGTATAGAGATAACCGAGGGCACGGGAGACGATGATTTATCCCGGAGTTCACACTCTTGCGAGTGCTAATCTCCGGTGGAGAGGTGCGGTGGCTTAGTGCTCCCGAACGCCACAAGAGGCTCACCTTGAGGTGTGGTTGCTCGATGCACACCAACGCCACAAAGGCCTCACCCCAAGATGCGGTACTCACACCACACACCGAACGCCACGAAGGCGCCTCACCTAAATCTCCGGTGACCCTCGCCACAAAGGCCTAGGTCACGGTTCCACTAAGGGATTTCCTTCGAGGCGGAAACGGGCCTTACACAAAGATTGGGGCACACATCCACAACTTAATCGGAGGCTCCCAACAAACCACCACAAAGGCCTAGAATCCGTCTAGGGTTCCAAGAACCCAAGAGTAACAACTTTCTTGCTTTCACCTCCACGAATCACCGTGGAGAACTCAAACCGATGCACCAAATGCAATGGCAAGAACACCACAAAGATGCTCAAGTCCTTCTCTCTCAAATTCCAACAAAGCTACAAAAGCTATTGGGGGAATAAGAGAGGAAGAACAAAGGAATTCACAAAGAACACCAAGATCAAGATCTAGAGAGTTCCACTCACAAAGAGATGGATTTGATTGGTAGAAATGTAGATCTAGATCTCCTCTCTCTTTTCCCTCAAATGGGGGCAAGAATCATGGAGGGATTGAGAGATAGTGCAAGCTTCTCTAGTTCAACAATGGAGGAGAGAGAGAGAGAAAAGCCACAGCCCAAGGAGGAAGAAGGGGGTATTTATACCCCCAAGAAAATCGAGCCGTTGGGCAAAACCAGGGCCGGATAATCCGGCCTAAGTAAGGCCGGATAATCCGCCCCGGATAATCCGGCCACAGGTACAAAACCTGGTCAAAATCCGGCCAAAAGTCCGGCCTCACATCAGACTTGCTTTTTTCAGGTCCTTAGCCATTTTTCGAGGGCCGGATATTTCGAAATGTCCGGCCCGGATAATCCGGCCCTGGGACAAAACCGGGACAATATCCGGGCAAATGTCCGGCCCCTATACAGAGCAGCAATTCCTCAGGTCCTTAGCCGATTTCGGGGGCCGGATATTTCCGAAATATCCGGCCCGGATCCGGCCCGGATATTTCCGAAATATCCGGCCTAAGCAAACTGCAGAACACCAAAACTGAAACGGGCATAACTTTTGCATCCGGACTCCGATTTCGATGATCTTGGGCTTGTTTTGAAGCTAGGAACAAGCTCTACAAGATCATGCAGGAAACCATCATAGTCCAACAAGGGAGGATAGAAACAAGTGATGAAAGGTTTGACCTATCTAAAAAAGACATACCGGTAAAACCTCCAATCTCGAAAATGCAACAAGTTGCCCGTGCAAAAACCATTCTTGATGAACTAGAGCTTGTCATGAGAATAAGCACAAGCTCTAAATCATCACATGGATAAGATCCAAATAACAACCAAGAAAGATGATGCAAGGATGCAAAGGTTTGAGCTCTCTCCGAACGATACGATCGAGTTACTCACTCGAGAGCCCTCTTGATAGTACGGCAACTAAACTATAAACCGGTCTCCAACCACACTATGAGACCGGTGAGAAAGAAACCCTATCAAGAGCAAACCTTATACTTGCGCATTCCACTTGAGCTCGATGATGACGATCTTGACCTCAACAAGATGGAACGCCTTTCTTGATTGTGCTTGCTTGACGAAGTCTTGCGGATTGCTCCCCCATAATCCACCATGGGAGAGCTTCTTCTTCGGCGCAACTTCACATATCCATGAACACCATATGGATGGCAAGCTTCAAGCATATGAGCTTCTTCTAGATGGCACATCTTGAACTTGCACTTCATTTCTTCATTCTTCATCATATTGATGTCTTGAAGTAACTTGAGGGCTCACTTCATCTTCATCTTCAAGACATACTTGACACTTGATATCCTTCATCAATTTCTTTTTATTGCAACCTTGAAGCCAACAAATGGTTCAAGAATTGCCTATGGACAACTCCTACAAATATAACTCAATGCAAACATTAGTCCATAGGGATTATCATTAATTACCAAAACCACACATGGGGGCTCCATGCACTTTCACATGGATCTAAAAGTACTCAAGGTCGGTTAACATACGGTGCATGTGAGACATACCAATACCCATGCTTCTTCAGGTGTGTAGCCAGAGTTTTCTTCTTGTCATGCTCGGTATTCGTAACGCGTGTGACTCTCCGATGATCGGAAGCAAAAAGTTTTTTCCTCTATCTCCCAATATTCTTTAAGAAACAAGTATATATGCATGTCTAGTATGTATGGCCAAGGTTTCATCGGAAATATCTTTTCACATGTGATCTGCACAAAAGAGACAATTTCCCCGAAACACTATAGATATGTAGGTAACATGTGCATGTATGAACGAGTAATTATTTTTAGATAATTATGGAACTTCAAAATAAAGTTTCTTTTTGTTTTTTAACGGAAAACTAAGTTTTTTTTTGCGATTACAACCCCAGATATATTAACCTTCCACAGTAGTAAGGGGACCTCAAAGAAAACAAAAATTACAACCAGGTCCCTTATCCACTCCTCTTCAGACGCCGACGCGGACCGGAGACGCGCCGCCGCACTGCCACCGCCGCTCCCACGCAGAGCCGGCGAGAAACCTTGTTCAGAAGGCAGTATTGATGCAGTCGGGAAGTCGCCGATCTCGGTCTCAGCGTACCCGCACGACAACGAAGAAGAAGAGCAGCCCAGCACCACCGGAAGGAGGTCTTCATCTCCCTCGCCAAACGTCCAGAGAGAAGGATATCCAGAGCTCCTCCAACATACCTTAGAAAGCCCGCACCGGCGCTAGAGAAGACGACGGTACGACGACGTCAGGCTCCAAGGACGAAATCCCCACGAAACGCGGTCATCTGCGTCGAATCGACGACCACGTGGAGGAACTTCTACAGATCCGTCGCCGTAGCAAGGAACTCCGGCGAGAGGGAGCACGGATCGAGAAGACCAGAAGGTCGTATACGGCGGCGCCACTCCCACACCCACGCCACCGTCGACCACACTCACCCACATCCTATTTACAGCCCGTACGCACAGATCCGGGATTCCTCCACCCTTCCGCCGCCGGAGCGGACGGAGAAGGGAGGGGGAATCCGCGGCAGCATCGGGGAAACCGGGGGGGAGACGGCTTCGCCCTTGCTGTCGCCTTCTGGAGAGAACGAGAGAAAGGGGAACTTCTACAACCGGAACGGAAAACTAAGTTAATGCTTAGTCAAATCCTACTCCATCCAATTGCATCGTGATTCATGCATATGAGTTGCAGTTGAATTGCAACAGAGTTTTTTTTAGTTGTAACTGGCGTTGTAACTGAGATTTTTTTCCAGTTGCAAGTGGAGATGCATCTAAGAAAAATGGTCCGAATCGTTAGATTTGCTTCGTGATTTATGCTAGTCAATTGAGATTTGATGACACCATCTGAGTGAGAACTAGCCACACCTTTTTTTTTGAATACCAAGTTCTTGTTTTTGAGGGAAAGTATACCTAACGCTTTCCATGCAAAGATTTTGATTTTGCTTGGATTTTTTAAAACTTCCATCAAGTCTCCCATGCTGGATTAGTGCAAGATGGGCCTAGACCATCCATTCTACTCGGATCGCACATGGTGAGAAGGTGAAAGAGCCTGTGGGTACGGCGATGGCGATTGGAGCAATTTACTCCAATTTCACCACGGCAAACTCACCCACGGCGAAGCGGAAAGCAAAAGGCTGGTCCAAACCCATTCAGAGTTTTGTTAAACTCAATGTTGATGCTTCTTTCGACGCGGATGATCTTCGAGGAACTACAGGTGCGGTAATCCGACACAGCAAAGGAAACTTTGTCGCCGCGAGCAATAGCAGGATTGAGTTTGTCCATGACAGCATGTCAGCGGAAATTCATGCTCTGAAGCAAGGCCTAATCCTAGCTCAATCTTTAGGATGCAACAAAGTAGTTTGCTGTTCTGATAACATGGACGTGATAAAGGCAATGAATAATGGAGGCTATTCCAGTGGAATTGCAGCGACAATCCTTGATGACTGTTACCATCTGGCGACTGAGTTTGTGAAGATCCATTTTGAACATGATTATCGTGAAGCAAATTCTGTAGCTCATGAATTAGCTAGGTTGGCACGGGGACAAATGCAGCAGGTTTGGTTTGAGAATCCCCCTGTATCTATCATACCTCTTCTCATAAACGATGTAACCTCTATTATTACTTAATAAAGAGTATGATGCTATAAAAAAACTTATAAAAGATTTGTTTAAATTTAGATGTATTAGATAGATACATCTAAATTTTGACAAACTTTCCACGTGTTTCATAGGACAGAGGGAGTAGTTAATCTGTGCCCATTATTAGAGTTGGGACTGGGCAAAACACCCCTGAAAACGCCCTCATTCTTTGCTTGATTTCTTGGGAGACATCCGAGCGAGGCCGGAGTGGCATAGTCATGGAAAAACAAGGGCGTTTCGTGGCCCAGCAGAACAAAACGGGAACTATATTCCGGGTCCGGCCCAGCTCAACCTCGCCTCCTACCTCTGACCACTTCCTTCAAAACAAAAAAAATGGGCGCCGCCGCCGTCCTCCTCCGCGCCGCCCTCCGCCGGAGCCGCCCAGCGGCGGCAGCTCTCCTCCTCCCCCGCACCATCCCGTCCTCGCCGTTCCCCCTACCTCCCCCTCCTACCGGTAAGCTTCCTCCCCTCTCGCAAAACAAACCCTTAAACCCTCCTCGTCTCACCGTCCAGCTCCCCCAACGCAGGCCGCGCTATACCTCCCCTCCTCCCGCGCCTCCCGTTCCCCGCCGGATTCGGGTACTCCACCGTCGCCGCAGAGGAGTCGAGGACCAAGGGCAAGTCCAGGAGGAGCCCCATGAAGCAGTCCCGCGTCGACTTCACCAAGGTGGACGCCGCGCTGCTCCCCACCATCATCCTCGTCGGCCGCCCCAACGTCGGCAAGTCCGCGCTCTTCAACAGGTGAGAGACGCCACACACACACACATGTTCTCTTATTAAATAGGTTTCTCTTGCTTTGTATTGAAACTTTCCAATTACTGTATCTAGATTGATACGGAGGAGGGAGGCATTGGTGTATAATACACCTGGGGACCATGTCACCCGTGACATCCGTGAGGGAGTTGCGAAGCTTGGAGATCTCCGTTTCCGCGTGCTTGACTCAGCTGGTCTCGAGACTGCAGCAACATCTGGGAGCATTCTTGCTCGCACAGCTGACATGACAGGGAATGTGTTGGCCAGATCTCAATTTGCCATTTTCTTGATTGATGTGAGGTGAGTAGGCTTTTGCCTTTTATCAACCCATTATCATTGGACTCGGGTTAAAGAGTGGATACTTGTAGTAAAAGTATAATGCCCTTCTTAGGGATGGCCTACAACCGCTGGATCTCGAGGTTGGGCAATGGCTGCGAAAACATGCATCTGGGATACATACCATTGTCGCAATGAACAAGTCGGAGGCACTTGATGAGCATGGAACTTTGACCTCTGCTGCTGGAGAAGCCCACAGGTTGGGTTTTGGTGACCCAGTTGCAATATCTGCAGAGACAGGCCTTGGGATGGCAGAGCTTTATGAGATATTGAGGCCATTGTTTGAGGAATACATGTTTCAGCTTCCAAACAGTAAGTTTGTAGCTGTATGTTCACTGATTTGGGTACCTCTTTGGCGAATGATCTTTGCTTTCTTCCAGTACTATAGTGATGGTAAAACTAATACATATACGTAAGTATGATGAACCTGCATAAACAGAACGATAGGATTTCAGCTAAGTATCAAGATTGCTTTACCATATCTCCATCTGCTACTTCTGTCTCTGTAATGATTCTGTTCAAGTAGATCTATGTACATTTTATTCTTAGTATTCTTTAACATATGGCAGATGGGCTAAATCAAGATGACCTTATTTCCGAGGCCGAGGCAAATGAAGGTGATGAAAGCAAGTTACCTTTGCAGTTAGCAATCGTGGGACGTCCTAATGTTGGGAAGTCTACCATGCTTAATACCTTGTTGCAAGAAAATAGAGTTCTGGTTGGTCCAGAGTCAGGCTTAACAAGGGACTCCATTCGGGCCAAGTTTCAATTTGACAACCGAAGTGTATATTTGGTAAGTTAACTCGCTATGAGTGGGTTTTAATGTCTTATGTTGGAACATCATTTCCTATATGGCTATAAGTGCAGTGTAGGAGGAACTCATTACATAATGTCCATTCAGGCAGTCTCCATCTTAACGAATCGACCGTTTCTTCCTTTTGGTGATGCAGGTGGATACTGCTGGTTGGATGGAGAGGTCAGGAAAGGAGAAAGGGCCAGCATCGTTGAGTGTGGTACAATCAAGAAAGAACCTGATGAGAGCTCATATTGTAGCTCTTGTGCTTGATGCAGAAAAGGTACTTATGTTCATTCGGATGTACACTAGCCTACGGCCTAAAATTCTGACTAATATGCTCCCTTTTATCTGGTTGAGGTTCTCAGTACTCATCTTTTTTGTACTTTTGAGGTCTTGTGGATTACATATTCGAAAAAAAGGTCTTGTTGATACGATGAGTTGATTCTACTAATTATGCATGCATTGTGGCCAGTACCAAGTAGTAAATTAAGTAGGAACTCGGTTTTAGATTTTTAATGAAATTTCCTTTTTTGAGGTTCTTCGAAATTCTTCAATCGAAGTTAGAATATTTCAATCATAGCAAAAAAATGGTTAGAAGATTTCAGATGAAGATATAAGGTGAACCTTCATGTTTTTGTGAAAGAGGGGAAATTGCTGCTCTTCTACGAACACATAAACAGGGCCATGTTCTCTATGTTTGCTTGATGGCTGAAGGGCCAGTGGCATTGACCTGATTTTTTCACATTGTTTGTTCGGTAAGATGGGCATCATGCTCCTCTCCTTGTTTAGAGCTTCACACCCATGCAACCATTTCCTCTCCATCTCCACTTGTCCACTCTACCACAGCTTCCACGTGAGCGGATTCTTGCCATATTACTCCTGCAAGTTCATGCTCGACCTCTTCCATTGCTGCTCACCTCCTCTTTGAAACAGACCATGGGGCACATTACCTCATGATCACTACCGCAGCACAAGGATGACCTCAAAGTTTTACTGTTTTTGAATTAGTCACTATTGAGAGACTATGTTGACCCATGAAAACGCTGTTGACAGCCACTTGGGGCCTCTTAGATATGACCAGAAAGCGTGAAGCACTGCCAAGCGGCATACACAATCATGGGGATAAATGAGTAACATGACCTTGAGCACAAGGTTCCCGGCACAATGACAGGTAGAGTGTCGGGACAGATCCAAGTTTGTTTATCTAACACACTACACGTGGGGGCCGCCATAATTCCTCTTCCACTTCACGATTAGCTTTCAGACTTTTGAAGAACCTCCGGATTGCAAATCTTCTGAGCTTTCCGTTTTAAAAGGTCCCAATCTACAATCTTGTACCATAGGTTTTTGTATACATGATTGGAAGTAGCTTATGTAACTCTTCCTGCTTGCTCAATCAACATATGCTTTTAACTTGACTTCACATGATTTCTTTATTCTCTGAACTTGGTTTATACATTTGCAATGATTTTTCTCGCAAAACATTTTTTGCCAAGCTACAGACCACATTGCATTATTAGTTTCTAACCATTTTACACTATTATATGCTCCGCTAAGAACTGGATTTCACAAACTTGAGTCAGCACTGATAACAACAGACTAATGAGTGGTAATCAGGTCCTCGATCTGGTTTACAATTTGTGTTTTCCACTTGTAGTGAGAGCACATGAGTAGGTTTGTGTAAATTTGATCATCTAACTTTAGTCCCATATCATGTACTCTGTACTTAACTGATTCCTTGCCATGGTTAAGACGGTCAATGCTCTATTGTTAGTACCATGCACAAATTAGCATGCATTAGAGGCAACATCCTTAATGTCCACTAATCTGGCATGTCTTTATGCATGTTTCATGTAATTGTAGTTTTACTGTAAAATGCCATGACAAGGCTCTATGGAGATGCAGATTGCGATGTCGAAGAGTAGTATGAATCATCCAGAAGTTGTGATAGCACGACAAGCAATCGAAGAAGGCCGTGGACTTGTTGTGATTGTCAATAAAATGGATCTCCTTAGAGAAAACCAACGATTGTTAGACAAAGTGTTAGAGGCTGTTCCTAAAGAAATCCAGACAGTAATTCCTCAGGTTCGTTTTCTAATTATTTTATTTTTAGTTTGTAATAAAGTTTTCTTCAACATTAAAGAAATACTTATGATCATCCATCACTGCGAAACTGTCAAAAGGTCAATAAGATACTCGTAATATGACTACTGGTAGTAAGTGGTAACTATAATCTGTAGGCAATGTTTCTTGAAGGAAATTCATAGGAGGTTCCCTTCTAAGAATAAATCCAGAAAAATTAAGTTATATCGCACCCTTGCGTTTCAGTTGAACCTTCCTTTTCCCAGTTGGTGTAATCTGAACACATCATAGTTGTTCTGGGTAGCTTTCTTACTGTTTATTCTCCAAGTCAGACCTCACTGAATCTATGATGAGCTGCTTCCTTTTTGCTGAACTTGATATTTTGTTGGTTATCACACATGTAGATGCTTTACTTTGTTTTTAATGAGAATATAGATCATGGTCTGGTTTGGTGGATCAGCTAAGCATGATGGACAGAATCACAAAACCACTCATCCTTTTGAAAGTGTTTACTAATAACTGGAAATGCACAGTCTAAATTCCACTCCATACTTTTATTTTTTCATAACGTGTAGCATATCTGGTGATAGTAATATGGGATTATGGGCGTCAGCAGTTGGTTCCTGCTTCCAGTTCGACTTGGATGCGGAGAGGCAAGAGCCTGTTGCAACACGAAGTCAGGCTGCCAAGTCCTGGTAGGCTTAGAGCATCTCCACTCGTTGGCGCTCCCCAGGCCGAAATCCGGCGCTAGTTAGCGCCGGATGGATGAAACATTCGGCCTGGGGAGGCCCAGTTTTCCAGCGGAGAGCCCAGGGAAGCGAGGCGAAATTATGAATTCAGCAATCAAATTCAAACAAACATAGTAAAATTTAGGCGAAATTTACAGGGATTCATATAATATAGGCTAGTTTGTTAATTTTTCGCCGAATTCGCACATATTATTCGAAATCGCCGTACATATAGTAGATAAGAAACTAATAAACCAGCGTTCTACATGCCGAAATGGCGGTAGAACGCCGTGTAGTCGCTGCTGCCGTCGGAATTGTCGTCGTCCTTCGGTGGCGACGCCTGCGGCTGGCGGCTGCTGCTCTGGCCTGGCCCCCGACGCGTCGAGGAGGAGCCTGACAACTGCTACCCTGGCCAGGGTCACCGATGCGACGAGGAGGCAACGGTGTTCCCCAGTCATCCTCATTGTCATCGAGGACGATGACGCTATCGTCGCGTCGCTGAGCTTGGGCACGGCGTTGCGCGGCCTCCTCGAGCAGCCGCTGCTGGCGCTCCGCCTCCTCCCTCTCCCAGTCTGCCTTGGACCAGGCGAGCGCCGCGTCCATCGGCATTTGGAGGTCGACGGGGATGACGTCATTCAGAGAACACGCCATGACCGCCTCGAGGATCGCGTCGTCCTCGGCGTCGAGGGAGGTCACCGGCGTGGCCTCCATCTTCGGCTTGCGCAAGTGCCCGCGGTGCCCGGCTCGCGCTTGACGCGGACCAAGCAGACGTGGCCACGCGGAGGCGACGGGTCCCGCCTCTCGCGGATGACTATCCCACCGCCGCGGCCTCGGTTGCGCGGCGGCTAGACAGGCTCCAGCTTGACAACGCAGAGCTGGCTCCTCGGCGTGGGAGGAGCGCGGTGCCGATCCTGAAGACGACGACATGGATGCCATCTGCCGTGGCACCCACGAATTCCCGCAACACCGGGAGAACGATGGAGTCTTCGGCGGCATCTGCAGGACAGGGAAATTCTCGGCCCGGAGAGGATGGCGGCGAGGGTACGGATGGGGACGCTCCATCACCGGCGCCTGCCATCCGCGTTGTTCCTCGCCGGTGCCGGAGGAGGGCCCTTGTAGGACGCCAACTCCCGCTCGTACCGCTTGTGGAAGTAGGTGACCGACGCGTCGTAGTTGTCAGGGAAGCGCTCCGGCTGGGCCCGCTCCTCGTTCGACATTTCGGCGAGGATGACCTGGATTTCGTTGTCCATCTCGGAGGCCACCGACGGTGGAGGGATATAGACACCACCGACGCTAAGCCGCCAGGACGGCGTCCCGCGGAAATCGGGCGGCGCCGGGTAGTTGGCCTCGTAGAGGAGCCGCGCCTCCCAGTCGTGGAGGGACCGACGGCCGAACCCGTTGGCCATCGCACCATCGCCGGGGTAGCGTTTGGCCATTGCTTCGTGCTCTGGAAAGGGGAGCGTGGAGGTGCTAGGGTTTTCGGCGGTCTTGGCGGCGGAGCGTGGAGGAAGAAGGGGAAAAGAGGGGGGGTGGGGGGGATATGTCCGCGGGCACCTGGCTCGCCATTAACTCCGCCGGCCAGTAATGGCGCGCAGAAGCCGAGGAGATGACGATGACCGCCGTGTGTCACTGACTGAACAGGGCCACTGGCAGGGCGGGATTCTTCGCGCGTTTTCTCGGCTCTTCGCGCCCTTTTCTCTCCATCCGGCGCTCGTAGGCGCTCCCCGGGTAGTTGGGTTCGGCCTGGGATCGCCGGATGAAAAAACGGCCCAATCCGGCGAATTTTGGGCTCCTAGGGCTGCGGCTGGGAAATTTAGGTCCATTTCGGCCTGGGGAGGGGGTGCTGGGGAGCCGAGTGGAGATGCTCTTAGGCAGCAGTCTGAGTCTAGATTTGGTGGAAGAGACTAGGAGGACAATAGCAACATCCTCTTGAGCATATGCTTTCCCAATCCAGTATGATTCGCTAGTACCAGTACTGATCCGACGCCTGCCCGACAGAGTTAGCCCTGGCCTCCGTTGAGCTACCCATACAAGTGTACCACCTCCGAAGCAAATGCCCCATCATTACCCAGGCCTGAATGTGGGCTTCTGTAACGCCTTTGTGTATAAATTGAAAATTGAAACCCCTCTCACCCAAAAGAGGGAACAACCATATCGTGAACCTTTTAGCTTGCTTCGTACGGCAACATCACGTATGAAAATCGTTTATCTTCATGTTGACAGGTTACAGGGATACCAGTTGTGTTCGTGTCAGCATTGGAAGGCAGGGGGAGGCTTGCTGTTATGCACCAGGTTATAGAAACTTATGAGAAATGGTGTTTTAGATTGTCCACTTCGCGCCTGAATCGTTGGTTGCGTAAGGTAAACGTCATGCTCACACTACTGTTACTTTATTTGCATGCTAGGGTGTTTGCCAAGTAGGAACTAACTACTTACCATTCAAGTAAAACAGTAAGAACATAAATCTTGAACATTATATTCAAATCTAGAGGGATACAGTTCACTAGGTGGAATTGCATGAGTGTAGAGTAGAATGATTTGGAGGTCTTTTTTGCTTTTAGTGCTTGATCTGCCATGGTTGGACTGCATTACATGAGACGTGTATGTCCAGCTTCGGCAGACATTAATTCGGTAGTAGTTTGCTTTACATTTGAAGTTTGAATTGTATTAGGGAAAGAGTTTAATTAGGGAAGGTTTGGAGTCCAGTCTGGTCTATCTCATGGTTGTAACTCCTTTATGAGAGGATCATGATCAATGAAAAGGCAAGCAGTAGAGTTATCAATCTGTCTGCTACCTCGTGCTTCTCTCCTACCCTCGCGCCCCTCTCCTGTGCTGTTGCTATTCTAAACACCCCTGCATCCTACCACGGCTAGCCGGCGGTGAGGCTGTCAGCCAAAGCTGCCTGTTCACCACGACTATAAATTTAGATCTGGTACTGGTGGTGACATAAGCCACATAGAATGGGCTGCTACTTCTCAATTTCCCTAGGACTAGTTATTGATTGAAATGTTTAGTTCTGTATCATTCCTCTGCTTTGAGTCTGTTAACTATATCACGTTTATATTTGTTACTACTGAGTTCATTCTTCTTCCAGTTTATTTTTGAACTTCCTTGTCACAGAAATTTACATTACTGAACTGTTACCTCCAACTCTATTTGACAGGTCATGAGTAGACATTCATGGAAAGATTCAGCTACGCAACCAAAAGTTAAGTACTTCACTCAGGTGAAAGCGAGGCCACCAACTTTTGTCGCCTTTATGAGTGGGAAGACTCAGCTATCGGATACAGATATCAGGTTCTTGACAAAATCTCTCAAGGAAGATTTCAATATAGGGGGAATACCAATCAGGATCCTACAGCGCTCTATTCCAAGAAAAGCGTCTTCTTTCAAGAGCAATATCAAGAAAAGAGGATCAACGATAATCAGGATGAAAACAGACAAAAGAACCGAAGTGTCTGATCCCACTCAGTCATAATGTTCTACGACACCGCCAAAGCAAACTCCGGAGTCTGACGGAGGATGCCGGTATTTGTCTACGATTCAGAAGGGAAGCCATTGGTCATGATACACGTTTGACCAAAAATGGTCTAGCAGAGGAAACAGAAAATGGCTGCCTTCGAGCAGAGGATGTGGACAGAAGAGCTTTGTTGTCTGCAAAGGAAGTGATCAAAGACTTTAGTAGGCAGGATGATTAGATTATTGAAAAGTGAGGAAGACTACAAAGAAGCAAGCTCAGTGTCATATATTTGAAAGGGGGACATTTTCTCCAAGCACTATGCAGAGCTGAGGTCCAGAAAACGATCAAGTTGTTACAGGCGAAGACAGAACTTTTCAGTAGGCCAGAGAAAAAAGGTGGTATCGTGTAGCGTTCTTCACATTTATCTGCCACGAACGAATTCCCCTTGTATCCCCCTATATATATGGCACATGTTACATATAGTATAAGAGAATGTTTTGACAAATATGTACTCAGAACTTAGTAGTACAAAAGTTATACTAACTTAGTACTAAATCTCCGGCACTTATTGTGATCGGAGGGAGTAATATTATTGATCACTGTCAACCCACATGTTTGCGTTTACAGGATGGGCAATGTACTCTTACGTCTGATATTTATTGGGTATTTTATTTCCTTTTCTTTCTGAAACTCAATTATGGGTTCAGTCATTCCTTTTGAAATCAATTTATGTCTCAATTCAGAAAGTCAATCTGTGATCAGTTTCACGTAACTACATAAGAATTGTTTCGAGCTTTTCCAACGATGGAAGGGTCTTGTTGTGACGTGGACGCTGCGACAAGTCTGTGCGCGTCCCCCCTGCGTCCTACATGGCCTGTCCGTCAGTGGCATATAAGCCACTTCCACTTCCGCTACTCCCAAAAATCGTATTCGAGCGGAGCCAAAAACCCTACCTAGCCATGGATGTTGTCGCCGCCTTGGAAGCCGAGGAACGCACCGTGGTCACTGCCCTAGTGTCGACTGCCCCCATGGCGGGCTCAAAGCGCGTTGCCTCCACCGGCAGCGATAAGAAAGCGAAGGTGCCGAAGAAGCTGCTGACACCGGAGGAGAAGGTCGTCCATGCCGCCAAGCGACGGGACCGGCGGACCAATTTGAAGCTGAATCAAAAGCAGCAGGTGGCCAAGTAAGTCGTGAGGGTGCCGCCACGCTAGCCTTTCAGATGCAGGTGTACACCAACACACATGTGAGGCTGCCGCGCACCATGGCTGAGGCCATGCTCTACATCAAGCAAGAGAGGATCATCCCAATGTTCCTCCGGCTCAGCAGGCCTCATTGGTGAGCTCGTTAAGTTCCCAGGCACGACCTTCGATTTTGGCGCCCGCAACGGCTTTCACCGATATGCAGGTCCTCGCGCCGTCCCATTTTGCCGCCTCCGGATCTTCGCATCTCGTGCAAACCGTCGGGTTCTATTCGTTGTTATCTTTCCAACAAAATTACTTTCATCTCAATCGGAGTCCGGATGCAAAAGTTGTCGTATTTTTCGTAAGGGCTCTATTGTTCTCGGCGGCAAGGTTGGCGTGTCGGGTGTTGATGTCGGGCTGCCCAACACCTAGGTCGGCATGCCGGGTAAGTCGGCACCTGGGCCGGTATGCCGGGCCCTATGCCGGGTAGGTCTGCACCCTGGCCGATCCTGCCGGGCTCAGCGCCGGGTGGCTCAGTTTTAGTTCAAACGATCATTTTTCTTGAAGGGTATAAAAGAGGCATTTTTCCCCATTGTTTTTAGGGGTTCTTGAGCACATTTTCACCACCATGTTAAACCACTTGAGCTTGCTTCCTCTTCCTTTCTTCCATGATTCTTGTATATTTTTGAGAGATTTGAAAGACCAGATCTAGATCTACAATCTCCCCATTGTTCAAAGTGTCATTTTTCTTGAAGGGGTATAAAAGGGGCATTCTTCCCCATTGTTTTTAGGGTTCCTGAGCCCGTTTTGACCACCATTGTTAAACTTCTTGAGCTTGCTTTCTCTCTCTTCTGGCCCATGATTTTTGCATATTCTTGAGGGATTTGAAAGAGGAGATCTAGATATACAATCTCCACCAATCATTTCCTCCTCTAAACGAGGGGACCTCTTGGGATCTGGATCTTGAAGTCATTTGTTGATTTCCACCCTTGTTCTTCCTCTCTAGTTCCTCCATAGCATTTGCTGCTTTGGTGAGATCTGACAGAGAAAGATTTGAGCATTTTTCTTGGTGTTTTTGCTTTGCATCCTTGCATAGTGTTGAGCTCTCCAATGCGATTAGTTCGAGTAAGCGACCGTGAGGTTGTTACTCTAGGAGAGGTGACCTCCTAGTTGGCTTGGCGGTTGGTGCTCCGATGACCTCTTCGTGGAAGATTGTGAAGAGGCTCGGGCTTCTCCTGTGAAGTGGTTGTAGAGTTTGCCATCTCTATAGTGGAGGAAAAACTAGTCATAAGGGAAAGGACTGGTATTGGCTTGTAGAAGAAGGTGAGACTTCGTGGTAGCCCACGTCTCTCCAACGTGATGTACATCACCTTGTGAGGGAGAACACGAGAATACATCTTCGTCTCTGCGTGCATCGATTATCTATATACCCAAGTTTAGTTTTCCTTGTGATATGCCTCGTGCTTGAAGTACATATATCTTGTGATCGGTTCTGTTCATATATCTTTTTGCATATTTTGCTTAGCTTGACTTGTTATTGTTGCAGTTAGTTGAGCTAGCATATTTAGGTATTGTGCTTGTAAAATAAACGTTTGTTTAATTCTGCATGTTAAATCTGTAATATTTTTTAAAACAACTATTGAATCCTCTCTCTAGGTGGCATCTTGTCATACGGACGCGAGGCTCAAAAATACGCACACACGCTCGTCCCTATGAACGCACAAACGTCCGACATCTATAAGCACCTTTGGGAGATTGAATCCAAAAAATTTGATCCAATAAATTTTGAGATTGAGGAAATCACTAAAGAAGTCTTTTCAGTAAGCTTTGCTCTAAATTGGAGCAAAATGGAACGAAAATCGCTGCCAGGCAAGCAACGAGAAAAAAAAAAACGAGGATTGCCGTGGAGAATAGCGTGACACGGCGAGGGAGTTGCACGAGATAAAGCGCGCCTTGCGGAGCACTAGCCCGGCACGCAGTGCACGTGCAGAGACGAACGCCCAACCCAGCCCACCGGATTCACCTGTAATATCAACGCGACGACACCACCATCACCATACGCCCTCCTGACCTCCTCCAACCCCCTCACCTCACCTTCAACCTCCCCTTCCTCCTCTTCGCCCTCCCTCCCCGCCCCATCGGCCTCCGCCGCCTCTCCTCTTCCTCACCTGCTTCCAATCCAATCTCAGGCCGCAGCCGCAGAGGTTGCCGGGCCGCGCGCATGGCCGGCCCGGCCGTGGCAGGCGGCGGGAAGGGCCCAGGAGGGGTCAAGGTTGGCGGGAGCGGGAGCGGGGGCGGGGGCCCCGCCTTCGTGGGGCAGGTCTTCACCATGCTCGACCCCTCCGGGAACGGCCTCATGGCCGTCACCAAGCGCTTCCACCTACCGCACTTCATCGCCGACAGGTATCCTTCTCAGCTGCTGCTGCTTAATATAGCGAGCTCTGCCTTGTAGACCTGAGGGGAATATTTTACGCCTTTTAATCTACTTGTATTGAAAATCATTGCGGAAATTTGCTACTACCAATTGAGCAGTATATCATGTAAGATAAATGACTGTATCGTTGAAGCTTACATGCGCTGCTACTCACCGGTGGAGCTTTGTGTAAGCCACATGCCCCCCCCCCACACACACACACACACACACACACACACACACTAGAAATTGCACAATACTCCGTCACTAACACAGGGCTCTGAAAATCATGGCTACTTTGGACACGTGGTGACTTGGTGAGTCACCATTCTGCTTTGCAAGGCCATCTAGTGTACCCTGCCAGACCATAAAATTGAACCGTGGATGCTACCTACATCATTGAACAACAAGATTTTACTTCCCTGCAAACAAGTGTACTCTATTGGAAACTTTTGTAATTTAAATGCTTTGTTGGGTTAGAATGCTCAGTTTCTAGTTCAAGAGGGCAGAACCTTTACTGTTGCCTGCAACATATAATTATGTCCTAGTTGAGAAAATGTTTTGGTTGCTCATTTTCTGCTTCCAAATTATTCTGTCTCAGGACTCCTACATGGTTCAAAAGGATATTGTCACCATTGAAGAAGAGTGAAAGTGATCCAGTGTTTAGGTTTTTCATGGATCTAAATGATTCAGGTATTTTTCTTAGGAAATACTTTGTTTTCTTTATCTGCTTGATGCATTACGAATTTAGTAGTTACTTGATGGGTGTCTGTCTAGAGTATAGAGGTGGTGCACAGAAGCACATAATAGTTCAGTTATTTTTAATACTCCCTCCGTCCCAAACTAACTTGCTCAACTTTGTCTACATACAGAAGTAATTAGACGCATTTTAGTTATAGATACATCCATATCTAGAAAAAGTTGAGCAAGTTATTTTGGGACAGAGGGAGTATGTTGTTGATTTTTTTCATCATTACAGGCACCGAGGAGTCGATATTATTGGCAAAATGTATTTTTCATAGTGGCCTTACATATAAAAACGAAGTGAGTACAAAACCTCGGAATATTTTGGTAACCTGGCTTTTAGATGGCAGTGCAAGGAGTGACATTCCTCCCACCTTGCCAACCTCAGTACGTTGAGTTGAGAACTGATGAGCAGTCCTGTGCTTCTAAGTTCCCCCGAACTCAAACAGAGCATTACCCCTTACCCTCTCTGACTTTGAGATAATGATACCCAAACTCATATGTCGGATGCTGAAGTGGACATTTGTTAATTGTTAGCTCACCTATGCTAAAAGGTCCAGGATTAAGCGCTGGGCAATGTCCATTCTGTTACTAAGCAACATTTCCCTGCATTAGTGATACAAAATATGCCTGATTAGTGAATTCTGGCTCTTACTCAATTTAGTTCTTCAAATATTCTGTTATTTCAGTGAAATGCTTTTAACCAACTTGGTTCAACATCTTCAGTGTCCTATGTTAAGCGGCTAAATGTCCCAAGTGGTATGGTGGGGGCCTGTCGCCTTGATGTAGCATACGAACATTTCAAGGTATTTTCTTAACAAGTAAAATGTAAAGGCTGCCGCAGTGATAATTTTTCATTATGCGTGACTTTATTTTCTTGGTATGAGTTCTTTTGTTGCTGAACACTTCAAATCCAGTACTTCTTCATATAATGCTTTACATACAGAGCTGAAATGCTTCTCTGTCTAGATAGCAAAACTCACAGGGGTTAGATTTTGTTTCCTACATGATGTTGAGATGTGTTTGGTCAATACTAAAATATTTAGTTATTACATAGTGTCTTGGAAAAATAGGTGATAGATTAGCCTCTGTGTATCATTGAAGTGATTATTTCTTTAGGTGCTTATGTGCATCTAAATCTAAACCCCTAAGTGTTGACAGAAGCATCTATCCTTACATCTTAATATGGACATGTGCGCCACAGAGCATTTTTTTTAATAGTATTTGCACCAGATGTGCTGCGGTCCACATTAACATTATCCAGATAGAGCATGACCATTTGAAGAAGTGCTTTTTACATTTCCAGTTTTACGCCTAGTACCCTATTAGGCTATGTAATCCAAGTTTGCTCTTTGAGAATGTCTATTCATTTGTTGTGCAAAATAACAACAATTGTACTCTACAGTTAAGTGTTTCAGTAATTCATGTTAAATTCAACTTGTTCTGTATTGACCCTTACTTTTATTCCATTCTTTGGTAGGACTGACATTAAAAAAAACCATTAGCTACATGCATCTAGGTTGGGCTCTTCTGTTTTTCTACATCATATTCATAAATGTTACGTAATATGCGTGTTGCAATATGGTATATATGCACAATACAATGTGTGAAATTTACAGAGGACCTCCCTATAATATATTTTCTGTATGAACTTTTAAGCATTATATGCATATGCGTATTTGGTTCAGTGTATTCAGGAAAGTTGTTGCTTTGCAGGAAAAACCTCACATGTTCCAGTTTGTTCCAAATGAGAAGCAGGTTTGTGCTTAAATATTTCAGCTTTGCATATAACTTAAGATGTCAACTGAAACTATTTTTTTCTTCTCCTTTTAGGTCAAGGCTGCCAATAAGCTGTTAAAGTCAATTCCACAAACGAGCAGAAGGAAAAAACTAGATGGCGTTCCTGTTTTTAGCGCTCAAAATCTAAACATTGCAGTGGCAACGAATGATGGAATTAGATGGTATGGATGGATAAAATTCTTGATTCTTCTTTGATCATTTCTCCACTATTTTGTCATGTCATACTTTACCAACATGCTGACATTGTTTTCAGTTTGTGTTATGTTTGATGCGCATCTTTTCCTGTGACAGTCAATATTGACAACTGGAGATCAACTTTTCAGATTGCATGTTTTCTTTTCTTAGCTAGTATTTCTTTTTCTGCCAACGATGCTTTTGTTTAACAATCTTCCTTTTGATTCATGATATCCTGGTTCCTCTCAAATGTCAATGAGGTTAGGTTATCTGCACATGGTCCACTGATGTGTGCTCATAGTCTGCCATGATGTTTCATGTGCTAGTGCTACCTATGTAGGTTCTTGAGCATACTAGGTGCTTCTGTGTATGCCAGGATAAAATAGGAGATTTCTTAGTTGTCTCAAATATTTCATGAAAGTATGACATGAATTCTGCCGATTTCAGGTATTCACCATACTTTTTTGATAAAAACATGTTAGACAATATTCTTGAAGCTTCAATGGATCAGCATTTCCATTCAATAATTCAAAATCGCCATGTACAGCGTAGAAGAGACATTGGTGATGACAGTTTAACATCAGAAATACTTGAAGAAAGTGCAGATAGCTTCTTTGAGCCCCCCGAGGTACTATGATCATAGACAATATCAATTCCTATCTGTAAACTTTTGGCCTCTCATATTTGAAGGAACTGTTCTGTAGGTGAAAGAATTGATGAATGAAATCGGTCCAGCTGGAATACCATTAAATATTGTAACAAAAGCTGCCGAGATCCAGTTTCTTGATGTTGTTGATAAACTACTTCTAGGAAATAAGTGGCTCAGAAGAGCTACTGGCATACAACCACATTTTCCCTATGTTGTTGACTCATTTGAAGAAAGGTACAAATGCAATGTCATGATTGTCTTAGACTATTTCTCTGAGCATTTGTTTATAGAAGTCCTCCTTCAGTAGTGATGAACTCGTGGAGAGAGATTAACTAGCCAAGTTTTGAAATACTTGGTTTTCTAAATTTGCATTGCAGTTGACTCTGCATCTCCTAATTTTGCATATCTAAATACTGTTGTATCATAACTTAATAGCTTAATGGAGAGTGGACAAATGAGACCGAGCTACATGTAGCTCTTTATTTCAAAAATTCGAAAATCATATTTTTAAGTTTCAAAAAATTCTGGAAAAAAAATCCTGGATGTAGCCAATGATGGAATCTACAAACATGCAAAATCTTAATGTGAAATTCTAGTACTTTAGGCTACACAAAAATGACAAATGTGTGGATCTGAGAATAGTGAATAGTTCACATTTAAAAACTATAAAACATGTCAGATTTTGTCATTTTTGTGTAGTCTACAAATACAAAGAATTGCACATTGAGATTTCATCATTGTCTACATCCAGGATTTTTTTTCAGATTTTTTTAAAACTTAAACTATGATTTCCGAATTTTTGAAAATAAAGAGCTACATGTAGCTCAGTCTCCATTTGCAGTTTTCGTAGCTTAATGGCCATATGTAGTGTAATTGTCAAAATATTGAACTTGTAGGTTCATGTAGAGGCAGTTATAAATATTCAATTACCTAGCGTCAAGGGAGGAACAAGAACAATGGCTGAACTTATCTTTTGGAGAGCTAAAAATAGAAGTTCTGAAATCACTGAACATGCATTTAATCCATTTGATTGTTGTATCAGTATTTGATTTCATTTTGAACTGCTAACATATATGTGGTGTTCACCCTTCCAGGACTGCTGTTTCCGTTGACAGGATTGATATCACTAGTAATAGTTCAACTACTGCTAAGGATGCTGACTGCTGCTCAATTAATCAGCAATCTCAAGCTATGGAGCCAAACCTTGATAATGGCAGCCACAGAAAACACAGTAGCCAAGACCATGGCCAATCTCACTTCCCATTTAGCAACCTACTTCCTAATATATGGCCAGGGCATGATAGAGCGTTCAAACAGCGAGAAAATGACAGAAGATCCAGAAGGTTTGTTCTTGAATGACATCCTCTTTTCCTCCTTGTCCATTGTGGTGCAAAAAAGCGTACGCTGTGTGGCATACACATTTTTGTCAAAAAAATGAATTCCTTATGATCTCACATGAAGTCACTTTATGCTAGACCAAACATTGCTTCAGTTTTTAGAGCAAATTTTTTTGAGATCACAATTTATCCTACTGTTGCTTCTTAAGGTTTGAGATCACAATTCAGATTTTTTATTCACTTAATTTTGAGTCCTCTGATTTCATACACAGATATGATGCCAGCATGGACAATGTTTTGCAACCAAACCCTCTTCTCCCCAAAATCACCATGGTTGGCATCTCAATGAGCGAAGGTGGACAGATGAGCAAAGCCAACTTAAAGAAAACAATGGATGACTTGACAAAAGAGTTGGAGCAAGCAGGCGAAAAGCCGGTCTCCAACGTTGAAAAAGATCCTCTGTTTGTTGCCAACGTTGGTGATTACTCTAGGATAACAAAGATTAGCTCTACATGAGATCCATTCTTGCAAAGCAGGAGAGTGAGCACCATCCTGCCCTTCTCACGAAGGGCTTCTCATCCACCTTACATCTTAAGCATCCAGTTGGGTCTGCACGTTGTGCATACTTGATGTCTAACAAAATCAGCCAAACGTGTTAATATTCTAACTTCAGAGTGTCCTGTAAAGCAGTGCTGTAAACTGCAGGAGGTCTTGTAACTTGTATGTATGTTACTCAGAGAATGTGCGCATTCGATTGCATATATTGTTTTTTTTTACAGTACACGAGGTTCTGCAAGATATTCCTATTTTTTAAGAAGATAGTCTGCTGAAAGACGCCTGGCAGTATACATGTATGCAGAATGTTTGCTGTTATTCTATGTAGCACCGACTACTGTAAGAAAGTTCATTGATGTACTTTTTTTAAGGGGAAGTTTGTTGATCCGAGTTAGTCATGAATTAGACGGGTGTATTTTCTTCAAAAATAGTGAATTTAAGTGAATGGTGGAAATCATATGTAGATGGAAACAGCTCATACTTAATTATATTGTTTTTACTTGACCAGAGGAACTGAGAAATGTTCCGTTTAGACTGTTAGGAATAAATTAGTGTCATAACTAGGCTAATAAGATAGTTAGGATTTTCATTAGGATAACTACCTAGCAGTTAATCTCGAGTGTTGTCCAAATGCTGTGTACATACAACTGCTGCTGCACCCTTTTGAAGTGACGCAAATCATGTAACCGACCATGTAAAGCACCGACCCTATAAATACCACACAGATTTTATCAATAAAGACATCCATTTCCTCTCAATATCTTATTTCTCTCTATAGACAACTAATTTGAAGTGTTAAACTGAATCTTCAAGCACTGCAGCACACACCATGTTTTATTCTGCGACTTGCACAAAATGGGAAAACTACCAGAGCAGGAACCATTTTCGTGGTGTACACTAACAGCTACTTATTCAAAGGAAGATGATACATGCCTTGGGAGTTGAGACACCGGACGCATTTATCAAACGCTGGCTTTCAGTTTTCAGAACTACATTGTGCTAGGCAGTGCTTGTACGCCACTAAACCGAAGCTATTTATTTATTCAAATGCAGAGAATACATGCAAGTCTTAAGATGTCAGAAACATTTGGCTAACACTTGGCTTTCAGTTTTCAGTTTGCCCCTGCAGTCTTGGCAGGATTGCACCGAGGTAGGACGCCGTTGTGCCAGGGAGTGCTTGTACTCTAGATTTAGCTATTGCCGTCCACAACAATCAGCCACCGTAGATATCAACTGTTTTCACTCGGTTTCCCTTCATTTTCCGAGTTCTCAGCGGCAGCCGCTGCAGCATCAGCAGCCTCACCCAAACCCATCTTCTGTAGCGCACTCGCAAAGCCATCAACATCTGTCGCAGTGATTTTATACGGGGTGTGACTGGGGCCAGGGAATGACCGTGTTTCAACTTCTTGCTTGTAGTCAGAGAGTGCCTTGTTAATTACGCTCCCGACATTGCCAAATTGTTTGCAGAATTTTGGCGTGACCTGCAGGTAGAGCATTATTTGTACAGACTAAGCTCAGGATAAACCGCAACAAAACCAATTGCTAAGCAAGGGTTAAGAAGACAGTCACATTTACCTTGGCGTGATGTGGATGTTGCATCATCCCTAGCAAGTCATGATACACTAAGACCTGCATGACAAATATGCTGACATGAGGGCTTC
Organism: Lolium multiflorum; assembly: GCA_030979885.1. NCBI lineage: Eukaryota > Viridiplantae > Streptophyta > Magnoliopsida > Poales > Poaceae > Lolium > Lolium multiflorum. The sequence goes on from CM061749.1 coordinate 111,907,866, forward strand.
ATGAATGAACAAAGAAGTCAAGTGTATGCTATGGAATACTACAGTAAACACAAAATATACAAGAACAAAGAGGATGTATAGCATTCAAGTGGCATATTCAGCAAAACTTATTCAGGTTGTGCTAAAAGCCGCATATAATGTGCATGTAATGATGAATTGTTTATAGAACTAGAATGAACATGGCAAAAAAAATATAATAGATTTTCTTAAAAGACTGAAGGAAATCAACATATCAATATAACATGATAAATAATTGAACCTGGCCACTGCAGAATGGTCCAGCACCGATGCCAATCGTTGGGATTTTCAATGCTGATGTAGCAGCAGCTGCCACCGGAGCTGGCACACACTCCAACACAACTGAGAAGCAGCCAGCCTCCTGCAAGGCAAGTGCTGTCTCTACAACCTACACACAGTAGCAGAATATCATGGAGCAAAACGCATGTGACGACATTGAACAGGATACAGGCCCAAATTGCCAACAACCAAAACTTGAAAAGCAGGTACCTTTATAGCACTATCGACCGTCTTCCCCTGTGGCCGAAACCCACCAAGCACACTGATAGCCTGCGGCGTGAGCCCAACGTGCCCCATAACAGCAATTCCTGCCTCCACGATAGCCTTGGCTGCGCTGATTCTCGATGGAGCTCCTCCTTCCAACTTGATTGCATCCATTCCACCTTCTTTTAACACCCTCACCGCAGAGTCGACAGCCTAGAAGAAAAGGGCATATTATATGAATCAACCCCAATATGCCCTTCAACACTGAAGTTGTAGATACCATTTGACATGCCTAGATTCCATTTAGAAGCTCATGAGTTGGGTTGGCTTATGTGTGCTTGAAATGTAATTTTAGTGAGGCTGTCCTTCACAACTAAGAAACAAAACCTAGTCTGAATTTCTCTTTTTTCCCCTACAAATGTCTACAGTTGCAGATGAACCTTTGTGACAAGAATAGCAATGATCAACTGAACTTATTAGCACAAAAGATCGCCCGATGAGATATCAAGGTGAAGTTTTCGTAAATACATGACGCTCCTGCCACGTCAGCAGTGGCAAAGAAGCAATTGCTAACGGGCGGCATTTACTGCAGCTTCCAATCTCCACCAGATCAAATCGGAGGGGACGAAAATGGGAGGGGCGGCCGTGGGGAACAGTATACCTGAGTGGAAGATGACTCATAGCATCCGAAGGGAAGGTCGCCGACGAGGAGCGGGCGCGACGCGCCCCGCGCCACCGCGCGGCAGTGCTCGAGCATGACGTCGAGCGAGATGGGGAGCGTGGTGTCGTGGCCGTGGACGACCATGGCGGCGGAGTCGCCGACGAGGCAGACGTCGATCCCCGCGGAGTCGACGTGGACGGCGGAGGGGTAGTCGTAGGCGGTGACGACGGTGATGGGCTCCCCGCGGCGGTGCTTCCCGCGGAGGGTCGTCACCGTCACGCGCCGCGCCCCCGCCGCCTCCTGCGGGCGCGGCCCGCCGTAGACGGTCGACTCCGGGACGTTGCTCAGCATCCGCCGCGCCAGGCGCCGGAAGGCCTGCCGCGTCGCCATCGTGCGAAGCGGCGGCGCGCGCGTTTGCCGTTTGGTTGGTGCGACACGAGCGCGACGGGACTGGATATTGAGAATTTTGGGGATGGGGAAACACGGGGGAAGGTGGCTTTTGGCTGAAATTTGGGAAAAGGACGCGGGGTGTTGACAAAGCTTTGACAAAACTAGCAATGATAGGCGCGGCGCCGCGCCTGTAATGGTGGCTAACTGATGGAAAATGGTGAAATAACATGAATAGGTCATTTATAGATTATAATATGTATGTATAATAAACTGGATGAATGAAACGGCTAAACTGGTATACCTAGTATTAGTGTACTCACGGGCTTTTATTGTGCCTAAATTGGGTAGTCGCTGTTTTGGCCCATAAATAGTTGTTTGGGCCATGATTTATTCGATTCTACCTGCCGTGTTATTGTGTTTCTGTACGATAATTGAATACTAACAATGAATATGTTATTCGGCAAGTAGCTTTCTTGTACTACACACAATTCATTACATATCCGAAATGCACTCAAAAGACATGAACACAACAAACATGAAATATAAATCACACCAAACGATGAACACGATAAGAGTAAAAAGAGGATGGACTGCGTTAGGGAGTCGGAGTGAACTCTACCCTGATCTACTGCTTGGCGCTACTGTGTTTGTCATCGAACAAAAGGATAATAATATATTACATGTTCTTTCTTGCGAAAGGATAATAATACTTCCTTGTTCTTTCTTGCGGTTTGGTTTCTTGGCGAAGGAGCTTGTTGCACCATTCCCGGATGCGCAGATGGATTTTGGTCTTAGGAACCAATCAATGGTTGCTTTTAAATCACACCAAACGATGAACACGATAAGAGTAAAAGAGGATGTACTGCGTTAGGGAGTCGGAGTGAACTCTACCCTGATCTACTGCTTGGCGCTACTGTGTTTGTCATCGAACCAAAGGATAATAATATATTCCATGTTCTTTCTTGCGAAAGGATAATAATAATTCCTTGTTCCTTCTTGCGGTTTGGTTTATTGGCGAAGGAGCTTGTTGCGGAGGAGGCGTTTTGGCTCATAGGAGCATTTGCACCCATTATGCAAAATAATTAAAAAATAATTTTGGAAATGTTAAAAAATTCTGAAATAAAATTTATGGTGTACATCGTAACATTTTATGTTCGTACATAAGTTTTCATGAAAAAACAACATTTTATGTGGCATGTACAAAAAAGACAAAAAAAACATACTGTACGTTGTCGTGTTGTAACATCAGAATTTGTCTTTTTTATAGGAGACCCATAAAAAATAATTTTTTTCTAAAAATTTGTGTACAAACATAAAATGTCTAGATGTACATGCAAAATTTTATTTCGAATTTTTTTGACACTTCAAAATGTATTTTCACACAATGGGTTCATATGCTCCTATGAGCCAAAGTGGATTTCCCGCTTGTTGCACCATTCCCAGATGCGCAGATGGATTTTGGTCTCAGGAACCAATCAATGGTTGGCGTATTGGCGGTGAGTATTGTTGTTTTCCATGATTGTTAGGCGCATATGGGTCATCCATATCACTGCATCCCTTGGTTCGGAGAAAATAGCATGGTTTTCATGAGAACGTTGTCGGTCTACACATGCCTGCATTATCAGAAGGAGAATACCGCCAGGTACATGTACATATGCATAAACACCCAATTAATTTGCCCGAATGAATCGTTAGCACTGATCTTTGCGAAGCCGGCACACCAGGTATGCATACATATGCTTGATTGCTTGAACACCTAATTTATTTGCATGAATGAATTGTTAGCACTCATCTTTGCGAAAGATCTAGCGTGGCGTCAGCGCGCCCAGGAGACAGCATGAGCTGAACAATAGAAGATATTTCTATTTTAAATTACGACGGCTAAGTAGAAATGTGCGGAAAAATAGGGGAGATCCGACGTGCAAATAGATTCAGAAGTGAACACACCATTATCCGTGGAATAGGAAACATCACTGCTCATATTACTTTAGATTCCATTACATAGCTAGTTGAGCGATGTACATTAATAGGATGCAGAACACTAACCACATAACTGACGATAGACGGAAATACACATACAGAAAATTGAATTTAAACAGTAATGTAGACCACCATGCCTAGGCAGTAGGTACGTGCTCTGATAATTCCTGCCCCTTGCACGGTGAAGTCTCGCCGGCGTTGTCTTTGTCAGAGGAGAGAATGATGATGTCGTCAGCTGTACCTGCAGGGCGGACAGATAGTGTGGCTAAATGGTCTTCTATCCAGGGATCGTTTGTTGAGGGCCTTGATTGGTGTCATCCGGATTCGACCAACGAAGCTGCTCCTGCTTGGGTGGTATAGTTGGCGACGGGCGTAATCTCATTCTCTGACTCGATGAATTCTTCAATGGCACGTCTTTTCATGTCGCACCTCCATAATCTCATTCCCTGCAACTGAATCCTCGAAAACAGTTTTAGAAACGAAGTTGGTCAAGTTGCATTGTCGGTCCTAATACTGAGCTTCTAACAGCAGGCTAAAAATAGCTAAAATAAATCAGGTATTGTATATTGTGAAACAACATAATTCAACTATGAAGTGGATATGGGATAAAATAACAACAGATTTGACGCATTAAAAACATATGATGGTCACGTTCGAGCTAATTCTAGATGGGATGGACTTGGAAAATACCATTTCATTATTATCTAAAAATATACAGAACTGCAGTAAGTTACTTACTCTCACTTTCCCATTATAAGTGTCCTACAATCTGGCGGATGAATGCAGTGCATAACAACTTCTGTATTCTACAGCACTTGAACAGATCCCTCACTTATGTTATACCCAATATTCAAGTCTTTTTCCATATCTTAGGTGGTTTCTCTGCAATGGCTCGACGCAGTTTTATATATGACAGCAAGACCGTCCTAAGTAATATACAAGGAGCACCTATAATAACACCTTACAAAACCCAACACCAAATCTTTCTGAAACAAGGTGTATAGACTATCATTCACTCCAGGTGGGCTAAGAAACTACAAAAAAAAAGGTTTAATTTGTGCTTATGCATAATTCCATAAGATTACACTATTAACAGATCATCTGAACCACACAATTAATTATTCGCTCCTCTCTAACACATTTCACTTTTAACAGTATTATCACATTCACATACCGGAGTACTTCAAGAGATTGTACATGGCAGTGAAATTCTTTACATGTATTTATGTTTCGAAACACATTCTATTTTTACATCTGAAATATGTATGATTCTTCTAGAACAAATACTACTTACCAAACTCAGTATTGTAAAATTTTGAGCGGTAGCTTATAATTCTGTGAGTTTGGAAGATACGGTCAAGGCCAAAAGAAGTAATAGATCTCCACAGGCAACAACACACAAGTTAAAATTTAAACTGATCATGAATTATAAAATTTGCACTGGCTGACTAATTTTACCAGCACTTGCATTCATTGCAAATTCCCCTTCATTGGGAAAACTATCATTAACCTCTAAACATGATGGATTACCAGTGTCAAGAAAATATGGCAAAAGAGGGGATATACCTTGAAATAATTATCATCAGATTTCTGTTTTTTTCACGATTTTCCAAGGTCTTATTTTACTGTGAAGGTAGTAGAACTTTAATAGAAGCCAGTTTAGTGGCAAAGGTGAATTCCAAACCTGAAAGGTGAAAGAGCTAATTCATTTTCTGGTGATCTGTCATTGTTATCCACTTACCTTCCAGCGAGGATCAGAAAAGTAGCTTGCATGCCTGCGAGGCTCAGGCGACATGTGTTTTGGATCTTCCTCTCTTTGCTTGCCTATTCTCAATGTACTGTGGGGCTGGCATTAAAGAACCAAAGGGATTGCGCGTAGCCTACCTTTCTTGACGAACCACCGCTTTTCAAATAGGAACCTGCAAGGCATCTCCTGAAAGGAGAGCAGAAAAAACAAATAACGATGCCCTGCTGCGAGTTGGTAAATGAAGTGCACTATGTACCGAACTATTCAACTTGGAGAGCAAAAGAAGTCTGCCCAATTTAAGGATAACTTAAGCGAAAACATAATCCAATGTTTATTTTTTCTACCAGTGACAACAAGAACAATATGTCTGATTATAGGATAACTTAACCTGAAACATGACTTGATGTTAATGTTCCGAAACATGCACCAGGTAACAGACTACTCAACTTGGACAGTAAAAACAATATGTCTAATTATAGGATATCATAGGCTAAAATATGATTTAGCGTAACACATGGTATGTTGTTTATTTTCCTAACCTAGACAGTAAGTACAATATGTGCAATTAACCCAAAGCATGGTTTTCATGTTTATTTTGAAATACTCAACCTGGACAGTAAAACAACAGATAACCTAGCCTAAAATATTACTTAGTGTTGGAGACTGTCCTAGGAGAGCCCAGAATATTCCAGGGAGTAATAGTATATTAGTGCTGTCCTAGGAGTGCCTGGAACATTCCAGTGAATGTTGTAGTCTAGGCTAGTGTCCTACCAGATTCTAGAGTATTCCACTGTACTAGTTAACATGTACCTAGTTAACATGTACCTAGTTCAGCTATATATATATGAGGGTGTGGAGGACCTGTAAGGGTCTTCCCAACCAGAAACTATTTTCTCCCAAAAACTTCATGGTATCAGAGCTGGAGGCAACGCTGGGTGGCTGCTGGTGGTGAATCGGCGCTCAGCGGCACACGTGTATGAGCTGGAGCTAGGGCGTGTGCTGGCTGGAAGCAGGAGGAGGAAGGAGAAGCCCAGATGCAGAAGTTCTGCAGGTGAAGTATCAGTTGGTGGAGCCCCCGGTAAGGAGAATCGTTAGGAGGAACAGCAGCCGAGCACTGTCCTGGAGCGGAGTGGAAGAGGAGAGAAGAGCTGATTGGAGCTACTGTGTGTGCGGCTGTGGCTAGGAGAGGAAGCAGAGGGGCATTATCTGGAAGAGGAACCTGAGTGGTAGCTGCAGGTGGTTGCAGGGAATAGTAGTGCACCTGATTTGCATTTCTCTGAGGCGTTGTGATTGTTCAGATCATGGGGGAAAATCAAGGATTGGAGAAGACACTTGAGAAACTGGCCGAGCTTCTCACAGCCAAGGCAGGTGGTGTATTATCATCACATAGTATAGTTTCAGAGCAGACCCAGAAGATTCAACTGCCATCCAATGAGATCAAATTGGAAGGCGTAAAAAACTATTTGAGCTGGTTAAGAAGGGCTTTGCTCATCTTAAGGACTAAAGACTTGGAGAGCTATGTTGAGGGTGAAGCAGCCGAGCCAGGGGACAAGACATCTCCAAAATGGAAGGTGTGGAGTACTACTAATTCGCTGATTGTTGCGTGGCTGTTAAATTCCTTATCCCCAACAATTGCAGCATCTGTGGAGATCCTCTCTAGTGCAGCTGAAGTATGGAAGACCTTAAAGAAATTGTATTCAGGTGAAGGGAATGTAATGTTGATGGCTGAAACAGAGGAGAGACTGAGTGAACTGAGACAAGAGGACAAGTCTGTGATGGAGTATGTCGCTGAACTGCAGCATTTGTGGGCTGATTTAGATCACTATGATCCTCTGGAGCTCCATCATGCAGATTGCATTGCTGCTGCTAGAAAGTGGATTGAACGCAGGCGAGTGATGAAATTTCTGAAAGGCCTAAACTCTGAGTTCGAGGGAAGACATGCTGCATTGTACCATCAGCCTTCACTTCCCACTCTAGAGGATGCCATAGCAGCGATCGCACAGGAAGAGGTCAGATTGAAGTTGACAAAGAGCAACACAACAACTCCATCTCGTCCAGCCTTCGTTGTAACCCAAAGCTTGGAGACTAGGGACTGCTTCAACTATGGTGAGAATGGTCATTTGAGCCGAAATTGCACAACCCCACGCAGGGGAATTCGGGGTAGAGGAAGATGATATAATAGAGACGGATTAAGCAGAGGCAGAGGTCGAGGCCGAGGATACTCAAGTGGCCCTAGAGCAAATGTGGCATTCTCCGAAGAAGAATCCTCGGGCACATCTCATGAAGAGCTAAAGAAGGAAGCAAATGTGACTAATGATGGCAGTTATGGGGACTTCAGCTTCGACAAGTTCGCTCACCTTGCCTACACCGATGAAGGTAATTATGCCCATGCATCTACATCTTTGCATAAGTCTTGTTCAAATTGGATATTAGATTCTGGTGCATCAAAGCATGTTACGGGCACATTCAAAGAGTTCGATTCTTACACCCAATATCCACCCACACATAAAGAAACTATTCAAACTGCCGATGGAACCTCTCAGCCCATCATAGGAGTTGGAACAGTTCAGTGCACTCCCGCAATTAAGTTATCTTCTGTCCTTCACGTTCCTGCCTTCCCCGTAAGCCTTATTTCATTGAGTGCCTTGGTTGATGATATAGATTGTCGTGTAATGCTTGACCGCAAGATGTGTTTAATTCAGGAAAGGCTGACTGGAGAGATGCTTGGGACCGGAACCAGGCATAAGGGACTGTGGTATATGGACCGGGAGGTGACAAACGATGCAGTATGTACTGTACTAGCAGCAACTGCGGGAGAGAAGGAAGCCATGGTGATGCTTCAACATTGTAGAATGAGACATTTGTCTTTTGATAAAATGTATAAGGTTGTGCCTGATGTGATGTGTGGGGTGGATAAAAACAAATTAGTGTGTGATGCTTGTGAGTTTGGGAAACACACTAGAACATCCTATGTGAGTAGGGGACTCTGGAGTATCTCGCCTTTTGTGCTTATTCATTCAGATGTCTGGACATGCCATGTTATCTCTATCAGTGGAATGAAGTACTTCGTGACATTCATTGACTGTTATTCTCGCATGACATGGGTGTATCTTATGAGGCATAAAAATGAGGTATTTAGATGTTTCCAGGACTTTTATGCTTATGTAAAAAATCAGTTCCATACACAGGTGCAGGTAATTAGGACAGATAATGGGACTGAGTATGTGAATAAAGAGTTTGGTGCATTCTTGTCAGCAGAAGATATATTGCACCAAACCTCCTGTCCAGATACGCCCCCTCAAAATGGAGTAGCAGAAAGGAAAAACCGTCATATTTTGGAGGTTGCTCGGTCGCTGATGTACACAATGAATGTGCCAAAATTCTTATGGAGTGAGGCGGTGATGACATCCACATATCTCATCAACTGCATGCCATCAAGGGTGATTGGGATGAAGTCACCATGTGAAATGTTGCTAGGTGAGAACAAGTTTTTAGTTGCTCCTAAAGTATTTGGGTGCACGTGCTTTGTTAGAGATCATAGACCCTTGGTGGGGAAGTTGGACCCACGAGCGGTTAAGTGTATATTTATAGGATACCCATCTGGACAAAAGGGCTACAAGTGTTGGAGTCCTATCGAGCAAAGGACATTTGTGAGCATGGATGTGACATTTAGGGAGTCTGAGCCGTTCTATGGAGAGAAGACCGATCTCAGCTCATTATTTGACATTGACTTTGACTCTCCTAACACAAGTGAGGCTAGTCGAGAGGGGGAGAGTGAGGTGTTGAGGACAAATGAAGATGAACCTTTGAGAGTTATGGTTGATTCAGTCCCATATCCTATGGTCGAAGAGAGATGGAGAAAGCCAAACGAGGAAGAGAACTTGAAAGTGTATACACGGAGAAAATCGCAGCATGAGCAGCAACAACAACAGGCTCCCACGACAAGTGACACACAGGTGCAGGGGGAGCAACATGCTCCAACAGGTGTTGAAACTGCTGAATTGTCTGATGACGCAGGTCCATCTATTACGAGGGATTCAATGGACTTGCCCATTGCCTTAAGAAAAGGAACCCGAGCTGCAGCTAGAAAACCTCCAAATTGGTACCAGGAGGAGCATGACATTGCTAATTATGTATCATATGCATCTCTATCTACGAACTACAGGGCCTTCATCGCATCATTGCAATCTGTGGTGATCCCAAGAGACTGGAAAGTAGCAAAGCAAGACCCCAAGTGGCGTGAGGCCATGATAGAGGAGTTAAATGCTCTCGAAAGGAATAAAACTTGGGAACTTGTACATCTTCCAGCAGGAAAGAGAGCTGTTGGGTGTAAATGGATCTACACCGTGAAAAAAAATCCAGAAGGGAAAATTGAAAGGTACAAGGCAAGACTAGTTGCAAGAGGATATAGTCAGACATATGGGATTGACTATGATGAGACTTTTGTGCCGGTGGCAAAGATGAACACGGTGAGGATCCTAATCTCATGTGCAACTAACTTCGGGTGGCCTTTGCATCAGTTGGATATCAAGAATGCATTCTTGCATGGAGATTTAAAGGAGGAAGTATACATGGATATCCCACCTGGTTTCTCCACTCCTAGAACATCTGGAAAGGTATGCAGGTTGAGAAAATCTCTATACGGCCTTAAGCAATCTCCACGGGCATGGTTTGATAGATTTAGACGAGTTATATGTGCTATGAGATATAAGCAGTGTAATGGGGATCATACGGTATTCTATCGGCACTCAAATAGCAAGATTACAATCCTTGCCGTATATGTTGATGATATCATAATCACCGGAGATGATGAGGTGGAGATATCACGATTGAAAGACAACCTACGCAAGGAATTTGAGGTAAAGGATCTTGGCCAACTCAAGTACTTTCTTGGCATAGAAATTGCTAGATCCCCCAAAGGGATTGTTCTCTCCCAGCGAAAGTATGTATTGGACTTGCTTAGTGACACAGGCATGCTTGGGTGTCGGGTTGCATCAACACCTATTGATCAAAACCACAAATTATGCGCCAAATCTAGGGAACCAGTGAACAAAGAGAAGTACCAGAAGCTTGTTGGAAGGCTCATCTATCTATGTCACACGAGACCTGATATTTCATATGTTGTGAGTGTAGTGAGCAGATACATGCATTATCCTAGAAGCGGACACTTAGATGCGGTCAACCAAATCCTCCGGTACTTGAAAGGTAGTCCAGGAAAGGGACTATGGTTCAAAAGGAATGGTCATCTAAATGTGGATGGGTATTGTGATGCTGACTGGGCAAGTTGCTTGGATGATAGGAGATCAACATCTGGTTATTGTGTGTTTGTCGGGGGAAATTTAGTGTCATGGCGAAGTAAGAAGCAGCCAGTGGTTTCAAAGTCAACAGCTGAAGCTGAATACAGAGCTATGTCGCAAGGTTTGAGTGAGATGTTATGGGTGAGGAATCTTCTTTCAGAACTAAAACTGTTGAGGAAAGGCCCTTTAAATTTGTGGTGTGACAACAAGTCGGCAATCAACATCGCAAACAATCCTGTTCAACATGATAGAGCCAAGCATGTGGAGATTGATCGCTTCTTCATAAAGGAGAAGTTGGATGACGGTATAATTAAGATAAGTCATGTAACCTCTAGCGAACAAATTGCAGACTGTTTAACTAAAGGATTAGGAAATAAAGAGTGTAGTTCAGCTTGTAACAAGATGGGAATGATAGATATCTATCATCCATCTTGAGGGGGAGTGTTGGAGACTGTCCTAGGAGAGCCCAGAATATTTCAGGGAGTAATAGTATATTAGTGCTGTCCTAGGAGTGCCTGGAACATTGCAGTGAATGTTGTAGTCTAGGCTAGTGTCCTACCAGATTCTAGAGTATTCCACTGTACTAGTTAACATGTACCTAGTTCAGCTATATATATATGAGGGTGTGGAGGACCTGTAAGGGTCTGCCCAACCAGAAACTATTTTCTCCCAAAAACTTCACTTAGCTTAAAACATGATCTGATTATTATATTTCTAATATAGAGAGTAAGAACAATTTGTCTAATAACCAAAAGCATGGCGTGCTGTTTATCGGTAAGTTGATGGAAAATACTCGCCGCTTTATGAAGTCCAGTGAAAACACTAACAACGCCTCCGGGCAAAGGCCGCGGGGCGTGGCGGCGGCGGCCTCTCCTTGTTGCCGCGCTGGGACGGCGACCGGGATCCCTCGACGCACGCTGCGGCCGGTCGGATTTGGTGATGGGCGGCGGCGGCCAGACCTCTGCGCGACGGCCAGAAGCGGCAGCCCCTTGCCTTCCGCCGGATCTTCCCCGCAGCACGCCGGAGGGGCTGGTGGCGGGCAGCGGCCAGGCCATGATCTGCGCCACTTTCCCCCCGCCTCTCGGCCGTGTGTGGAGGCGATCTCGGGTTTCTCTCGCGCCACGAGGTCGCCCGGGGCAGCAGCCTTGGGTACGACGGTGGAGGTGGCCATCTTCTTCGTCGGAGAGGGTCGGCTTGCGGTTGGTGATGGTGGATCCATCGATCTATCACCGCTTTCCGGCGGCATGATGGAGGAGCTTGGAAGCCGGCGTCGGAGTCGCCGGTGGTGGGTTGGAGTGGCCAGCCCGGGATGGTCGCCGACGTGGGGTCCGACCTGAATAAAGGCGGCGGTCCTAGGGCCTCTCTTGCGTGAAGAGGAGGACCTACCGGAGGCCTGGACTCGTGATCTGGTTGGATTGTTGAGTTCCGGAAGGCTCCGCCGATGAATGTAACAGTGCTTTTGCCTGGAGTTTGTTGGATCGGAGGTATTCGGTCGTGCGCACCTATGTTTTTATTCCGACCGATTGGTTCTGGAGGGAGCGGCGCGAAGCTCTTTTTCTTTGATTGACATCAAGTGACTATGGATCCATGATGAAAGTCGGAAGAAGAGAATTTCATGAAGGCCAGAGGGGAGGACTAGCTAAGGGAGGTTCAAGTCTTTGCGATGTTGAGGGACTTGCTTGGTGTTTCGGGCTTCACAGCAGCGGTATGAAAGTGGGGGCGACAACACAGGTGAAGTACAGAGTCCTACCTTTCAGGGTGAAAACCCAAGGTCTGGCCTTAATTGGTTGTGCCTGGCAATGTCCTTGATGGAGGCATTTGTTTTGAGAGCGGGGACTAGTCTGTAATTCAGGTGTTGTCTTGGCGGTGGTTGTATTGCTGTTGTTAGGCCCGAATACTGTAGCGGGACTTTTATTTCTTAGTTTTCTTTTCTTGTTTTTGGCTGTGTGCATCCGTAGTGCCATTAGGGTGGTGCGTTGTTGCAGAGGCTGGGTGTAATTGGTATCTTCTTGATATTAATATATTCCCTTTATCGAAAAAACAGATGTGTTGGTTTTAGAAGTGGCATACAATAAAATTGATGAGACAGGGCACATAATACAAAGTCTTGTTCACATAAATGTGCAACGGTGTAGATGTAAGCTGCCCAAATTCCTCTATATTAGATGAACACTGGATAAAGAATGAGGAAATGTTTTAATTGTCTGAATTCAAAGCACAGATATACCTGAAGCTATGTCTAAGTTACTGAATGTACCTGCAAGTCTGCAACCATGATATGATCTGATGCGCATACTCTTACAGATAGTCCATTACCTCCTGGTATACAATATTTATAGTTTTAATAGTTGGCACATCATTTTTGGCCATCACAAGTATTTTTAATCCTTTTCTTGAGGTGATCAAATACCGACGTAGAATTGTAAATGAGAAAATACAGGTTTTGGTAAATAAATGGCTACCTTATCCAGTGTATGGCCGTATTTCCATTGCTGAGATGAATTTCACACCTCCAAGCATCCATATCATTTGAAGTCTGATAAAATTTAAATAATCAGTTAAACAATGAGGAGGCATATTGGAGTTCTCGATGGCTCGCGCTTTTAAAATTTGTTTGAAGTACCAAATATTCAGTAGAAGGCACTTCATTTACAAAAGAATACACATATGTGAGAGTATGTATATAAGGAACGTTTGGTGAAAGCTAGATATGCGAATATGAATGAAAACAAATATCAAACAGTTCTCATACAGATCTAGGCGCAGGGATTTGCAATGGTTAAATCTGACGAAAAAGCAGCACGAATGAACATACAACTGATATATAATTAGAGTGTGGGTGACACCAACATACAACATGACTAATGGCTTCTTCTATTTTATTTTCCATGTTCATTATGCCATCTATTTACAGGTAGATAGCTCTAAAAAAAAACCTGAGACTGAAAAATCTGTTACAAAATGGAAGATGGCACCGATTGATTCCACATGGCTTGCAACTACTCATTCTAGAGATCAAGAAAAAGGCAATATCAAAAGCAAAAACAATAGAGCAGAGCAAATCTAGCCTTAGTTTCATAAACCATATAAGATTGAACTCACAAGGTTCAAACAAAATTGGTAGAAACCTAAATGTATTGCATTAGTCATGTTAAAATACAGGCTAAAATCCAGTGAATAACTATTCCTCATAAGCAACTTTACTTATGTTTTGTAGCGTGCATAAATTAAAGAGAATCCATGCTAGTATTATGTTTTGCATTGCAATTGCATGAACCAGAACCTGCACGCTGATTTGGCCGCAGTCGATGGCATCGGCCGCTCCATGATTCTTTTCAAGTTGGAAACTCATAACGTCACCCATCCAGAACGTGCTCCACCTAAACCCACCGCCACTCATCCTCGCCCACGCCCAGCCGCTCATCCTCGCCCCGCCGGCCATCTGCTAGTACCGCGTCCTGAACCCAACCTGTAGCTCCAACGTTGATCTGTCAAGTTGAAAAATGTTAGAATCTGAATCATCGCCGTGTCTCCGTGCAAGCGCCACGCCTCTTGGTGATGGGAGGCATGACCTCGTGCTTGGAGCGGAAACGGCAGCAGCTGGAGTGCTCACCGACATGCTGCGGCGGAGGCGGAGCATCGGTGAGTAGCAGCAACAACACGTACACGTCATCCTTGCAGCATGGTCGTTGCCGTCCGGGGAGAGCAGCGGGGAGGCCTCCTCCTTGTGTCGGCGGCGGCGTGCCTGGAGGTGGAGCAGCCCCGCGGACGTACCGGAAGATGACGACCGGCGAGCGGGAGCGGACGAAGGGCGGCGAGGGGGGGCAGTGGACCGGGGGACGTGCGTGACCTGCGGCTAGTATGCGCCGTCCTCGAGAGGCGGCGGGTACAGAGGAGCTCATACGGGAGTTGGAGGATGGTGGAGGAGTGGGGATCGGGAAGGATGAGCTCCGGCAGGGGAGGCTAGTGGAGGTGTGGGGGTCTGGAGGACCTTGGCCGGTGAGGAAGACGATGAATAGATAGAGGAGATGAAATCTGAAAAGAGTTTTTTTTATCCAAAGAGAGGACATGTACAGATAAATGGTTAAAGCGGTGCCTTGTGGACCAGAGCAATGGAATGCAGAGATCGACACGCACGCCTGACAATCCATCCAATGCCTACCCACCATGGCCCACCACCATCCCAGAATCAACACAGCTATGGCCACACCGGCAATTCCCAGAGCATCCACCAGCAGCGGACCAATATGTTATCAAATGAAATCTGAACCTGCCTAAATTTATTAGAGAGCACCGAATCGATACACGGTAAGAAACACATAGTAATCAACCAGAACGGAACACACGGAACACAGATCAGTGTTAATTCAAAAATTAGTTCAAAATTAGGAGAAAAATCAAAGCTGTTAAGCTTTAGTATAGTAGATATAAGAGCATTTCCACCGAGAGCCTAATCTCTACTATTAAGAGCAAACTGGTGAATGCCTGGTGTCACATTTTCAGGATGGACAATAATACCCCCACATCTTTATCCTACCAAGATGATTTATCTCAACGCAATCTTGAAAAAAAAACCTGCGGACGAAACAAAGAAAACGCAACTAACAAAACAACTCCAGCCCGTGTCACGTTACACACCCATCCACGCTTAGCCACTTGATTGGGAAATAATTCCCTGGGGCTGGGCTGCACGGGGTCCCTTATGAGATTTCAACACATCAAACCAAACCGTCCGCATGCAGTTCCGTCTAGAGGAAGGAGGACCGGGCCTTCGTGCGCCTCTTGGGTGATGCGGCGACCGACAGTCACGCCGCCAAGATCCGTCCGGAGGCCGGAGGTGCAGCGGCAATGGTGCTTCCGGGACCGGTTCTTCCCGATCCCCGCCTCCAAGATCCGCCCGTGTGTGCAGCGGCACCGGTCGGGTAATCGAGTTCGATTTGAACTCGTTCTGGTTCCATATGTACAGATGGAGAAAGAACAAGAAAGACGATCAGATCCAATCCGGGTTGTATTTTACTCTCCGATGAACCACCCCGTGGAAGGCCATGCTGGATGAGATGCCCTTGTTGGCGGCCTCCATCCTACACCGGCATGGTACACATTCCAGCGCTGGTTTATCCCCTCCCGGAGATGTACGGCCAGCTCGCCCAGCTCGGTCGGGAAAATACACAGCCAGGAGAAGAAACTGAAGGAAAGTGATGGCCACGCCAGGGAGAATGTCCAAGCAATACAACTGCCGTTGAGGAGAAGCGACTTTGCACATGAAGCAGGCATGCCAGTCAGCGTCTCCAGGTTAAACATTACTCGTGGTTTAGTTCACTCTGAAGAAGCTTTTGAAGAAGGGTACAACCTAAATGTTATGAGAGAGGTATACATTGTGCTGAAACACCGGTCGTTGTGCAGTTTGATTTGAAGAAACATACAATACGAAGAGATTACTCTGTTATCCGGAGGTTTATGTAAGTATAAATCGCAAAAAAAAAGTTTATGTAAGTACAGAACTGCCGATCCTCCATAGCTAATTTAGCTGGGATTTAAGACAATCTGATCGGGCACATTGCAAATGCCATGCGTCTCTACAACACATGAATCTTGCCATGAGAAACATTACATCTGATCATGTCATAGCTGGGGCGGCTATACTTCACTAAACAAGCAGATACAGATTTACTAACGAATGGATTCTGCCTACTTAGCAGGGGGGTCTTTATCCGGACGAATCCAGGCTACGTCACCAACCATGATCGATTTATTTGTTTACTTTTTAAGTGCTAAATTATTATTACGTTCGTTAGGATAGTTGTGTCATATTTTTTGATGTGTCCAGATTTACCCGGATTGATCGATTTCAGGGTAGAATTTGGCTGTGCCGACGTTTTACATCCAAAAGTTTATCCTAATCCCAACACAACTTACTCGAATTTGAAAGGGCGGTGAAGGCCTATGCGTTGCTGGTATATGAGAGGATGGTTGTGCATCTCCGTGATCGCCGGTGTAGAAGTGAACGATTTGTACATCTCCCTGAAAGAATTTGTTTCCGTTCGCATCTCTAAAGAAAAAAGAACTCTTCGTAAGCTGATCCGTACTGCCACCGAATCCTTCATATGTTGTATCAGTATAAGTTCAGGATCCGTACTGTTTGTGAAAAAAACACACGATCATATTATATCCGGTACCACGCGCTCGCCCACCTCCTTGCCGAGCTCCATGGACTGGCGTCGTCGCTCATGCCCAACGGCGTGCCCTGTCGGCGGAGTATCCTTGCGCCACGACATGCTCCTCACACGCGTCCCCGCGGCTCACCTTTAACAGTGTTGTGACACCGACGTCTTCCCCGGCGCCGGCCACTGTCGGCATGAGCACGAGCAACCAAAGGCAACTCTCCTTGTGGGCGTATAGCTCGCCGACGTCCACCATAGTTGCATGCTCATTTGCGTCGACTTGGCTCTTGTATGTAGCGTCTTGATTTGACCGGACATGGACGCAACAAAAGGCAATTCTCATCTTGTCCACCGTAGTTGTATGGCCGTTGGGGTCGACCCAGTCCTTGTATGTAGCGTCTTGAGTTTACGGACTGGACGCGGTCGCCACGACAGACACAATCGACGGAGATGCATGCCTCCTATGCGGTGACTAATTAAGAGGAGCCCTGCACTACGCCAATGAGTCATGCATGATGATCTCGCTCGCGATGAAGGAGAATGTGACGACGGTGCCCTCCGCGATGGTGTGCACCTGTGCATCGCCGACGCCGGGTTATGATCAACGGCGAAACTGAACGTGTGGCTGGCGCTAACTGAGGAAGATGGCACAAGCACGTTGTAGTCGGTGGTTGCCATTGCCCTTGGGCACAACGTGTAGATATCCTGCCAATGAAGATGAGGATGTCGGTGGTTATAGTGTTCTTGTCTTTGGTCCCACCACCAGAGAAGAGGGATTAGGGCGTCCAGGCCAGGGTGCACTCTGACAACGCGTGGACAGCCACGCGCGAGCCGGGTGAGCCGACACGCGATGGAGGAGAATGACACGAGAGTGTGAGGCGGTTGTCATCAGGTCCCACCTTGTCGCGATGAACACCATGGCCTTATTTAGGAGCGCCAGCTTGGTGCCGACCATGTTCCCGCTGAGGCCGAGCACCATCACAACATCGAGCGGCGTACACGGATGTGCTGAACAGAGGAGGTTGCCGCTGGTGTACAGATGACGTTTGAATGTTGCAGATCATCTCCTTCCCGACGGCTGCATCGGCGCCATAGATGCAAAATTTACGGCCTTACAGTTTGTACATTCACCTGGTACATTTATACGTGTACTAATGCCTTATTTCCGTGTAAATGGTATGGAAAAGTAGATTAACAAGAAAGCTTTAAGATTCCTATTAAACGGCTAGGTGTGAAAATCTGGGAAGGGGCATTAGATGGTAGGTTGTGCGGTCGATTTTTGGGTGCCAAGCCGAATGAAATCTATAATATCTTACAACGTCATCATCTAACCACGTGGTACATGTCAACACCCGGATTTTTAAGTCCGGATGCCTATTATGTCATACATCGCAATCCCAGGAATATTGTTGTTGCGAGGCATAATAGTTAAGTATCACAGTCATCATTCATTACAACTCATAAAGTCTTACAAATTGGAATCACATGATCCATATTACACAAATAGTTGATCTAACGATCAACGAACTGGTCAACGAACAAACATAAGTTCATAGCGGAAACGTAAGATACAAGGACTCTATAGTCCACAGGCCAACGCTTGACGTCGCAGACTCCTAGTTGTTGTAGACTTCCTGCTGACCGTCCTCCTCGTATTGCTGCTCCTCTTCATAGTCTGGCCATTTGAATAGCCAGGGACACAGCCGTGAGTACTTTATGTACTCGCAAGCTAATACTAGTGTAAGTGCTAACATTTCTAGTAGTGGGGTACTAAGCTCTAGTTTATTTGCATAAAGCCAATTTTTGTTCACAGGTATTTGCTAAAGACTTATTCAAGTGCTAACTAACTCAAGTGGGAACATTAGTGTCATTCCCACAACTCTGTTGTGTTTTCAAAATATTCAAGTCACCATTCACCATTCATATCAACAACATGATCAAATTCTAATACGGAAACTGTATGGCCTTTCCAATGTAACCGTGGACACGGCTATTCGAATAGATTTACACTTGCAGAGGTTGCACACTTGTGCCACAACATTTGATTTCATCCGTCGGGATTTCCCGAATCATCGTAACAAACACGCGGATCATCAACCATAACCTTTCATTTACTAACCCTAGTATGAGCACCTCTCCCCATGAGCTTGGGGTGAAGAAAACACAACCCGGGAACTGCAGGGCTTGGCCGTACAATTCACTTCACATCATTTCTCAACAACGGAGGCAGCCTCGCATAACCCCTATGATGTGTGTTCAGAGGGAACTCATACTAAGATACATAAACTTCTAGTTAAGCCCTACCCATAATCAGGTATTGTGGGGGTACTCAATAATTGGAAAGGTATCGCATCCAAACCAATACTAGTTTTTAATCAAAAATCACCATCTTCTCTTGGTCATATTCACCTTCAAAAGTCATTTCAACATTTCACCACACATGTTCCCATCTAGAGTAGTCATGTTTTATTTAGCACTAGCATCTAAGGATGAGGGGTGCTAAGTAATTTGCTTTGCTCCTAGGCTAACTTTGATACTCTTGTACTAATCTAACATTAACCCTATTGAATTATGAAACAATAGTACAACATACAGTAAGCAAACTTAAAAATAAAACTGGGAATTAGGCTCATAATATAAAGTAAATGGGTGGTGCTTGGCTCAGGATGAGCTAGCACTTTGCAAGAGTATTATCTTGCCTTGGTTGGGAAACTGGTCAAAGTGGTCTTCTTCTCCTTGACAGTAGACCTCCTCCTCCGGATACTCCTCGGTACTAGCGTCTAAAATACGAATACGGGATACACAATCATCACACCAATTTATTTACTAAACTAAGCACACACATGATTCACACAAATTAAACTAGCATCACATATCACTATTATGTTGGTGGATGGGTTTTTCTTATTAATTAGGAAAAATAATTTCCTCTCATAATAATCTTAAATGTTGCTTTGAATTATTCAGAGAAATAATTTCCTCTCATTATCTTTTTAAGATTTAATTTCTCTTATGTATAATATGTGACCTAGGTTGACCCAAGTCAACCTCTTCACACTTATCATTTTGAGAAAATGATTTAAATGGGGTGTAGCACCCCATACAATTTAATTCTAACATGGTAATGATTTAATATCATCAACAAACCATATGAGATTTTTATGACCAGAGTCTTCACCTCATATTGGATTGTTTATGACAAGATTTAAATGGAAGAAAAGCTCCCATATGATTTACTAATATTTTTGGACAATAGTTTTGACTAGAAATAGTCCTATAGTCCTTTAATTTAACTAGGCCATGATCATACACAGTAAGCATGGCATATTTTTGTAGAAACAATTAGTATAAGTGAAATGTGAAGTATAGGAGTTGGAATTAACTTAAAAGCATGTTTGGTTGATTTTTAATAATTATTCTAATGCAGAAAAGTCCCTGCCTTGATTATTTTCTCATTTAAATTCTATAATAGATCTAGGGTTCAAACCAGTGGCATTGTGTAGATAATTTCATAAGGTTTCCAAATATATAAAGTTTGTAAAATTTGGCTGAGTAGATTTGTCTCTATTAAATTTCAAAGTGAGCATCAGATTGCATATTCTATTTATTCTGGAAATTCAAATTTAAACGGATGGGCTCGCGCGGGAAAACTAGTTGGGCTGCAGAAGAAAAAGAAGCTGGGCCGGCCCACTTCGCGTCCGGCGCGAGCAGGCCGCCTGACGGGTGGGGGCCACACGTCAGCGGGAGTTGGCCAGCGAAACGGTACGTCGAATGTGAGCCGTGCGATTAAAACGAGATCGCACGGTCGAGGGTGGTCTTCTTCTCCGGCGAGAGGAGGACTTACTGGCGGCGGCAGTAGGGGGTCGGAGGACGCCTGGGGGCTCCGGCGGTCGTCTGGAGGGTGCGCCGCGACGTTGTCGATGACGGTGAAGCCGAGCGGTGCGTCCTGGGGCGGCCTCCTTCTCCGGCGAGCTTCGGCTACGGTAAGCGGCGGCGAGCTAGCAATTGGGGCGAGGCGGAGGCTAATCGAGCATGGTGTGAGGTCGAGGAGAGGCTGTGAGACGAGGGGAAGCTGAGGGCGTGCTCAATTTGGGGCGCGGAGTGCTCCTTTTATAGCGGCTCCGAGCCAGGGCGGAGGGTCATGGTGACGGTGGCGAGGTGGGGCTGCAGGCGATCAACGGCATGGGCGAGGGCATGGTCGTGCCTGGGCAGGCTCAGGGAGCGTCAAGGTGTGCTCAGAACAGCGTTCGGTGGTCAAGCACAGTGGCGCGCGTCACGCGTCCGTGGGGTACTGTGGCGGACGTCGTCGTCCTCCTCGACGGCGACAGGGCGCGGGGAGGCTCGTGGTGGTGTCCGGTGGTGTCCTGGAGCTGAGGCGAGTCGTCCTGCAGGCGCTGGTGGCGAGGGACGGGCTGAGGTGACGAGGCGAGGCGCGCTCTGGCGCGTCCAGGGCTGGCGCCATGCGCGCTCTGGCGTGGCATGGGCGTTGCCTGGGCGTCGCTGGGCGCGCTGGTTCCGGCGTGTGCATGCGTCGTGTTGACCATGGGAGTGTACGGGCGTGTCCAGGAGAGTGAGGGGAAGCCAGTGGACACGGTGGTGCAGGCCGGAGGTGACCAGGTGAGGCGATGGCATGAGGTGGCATGCCATGCCACGGCATGGCATGGTTTGGGTTGTTTAATTCAAACCATGTCCAGTGCAAGTTGTGGATTTGATGTGGTGAGGTGAGAGGGAGGCTCCAGGGTGCAGAGAGGTCAAAGTTGGACCAAGTCCAAGTAGAAAATGAAGTATGGGCTCAAAATTTTACCCTGCCTGCAAGCTGTTTGATGAAATGCCCGAAAGAAATAAATATTTGAATTTTGAATTTCTTTTTGGTGGGTTGAAATCATATATTAAGTGGAGCATTTTGGTGGTGGTGGTGGTCAAAATGGAAAAGAGATGCAAAGTCACATTTTACATATGATCTTACATATGTGACAAAGTTCCAACTTTGCTTGCTTCCCATTTGAGATTGGTGATGAATTTGGGGTGGTGGCTTTGGGCAAAGTTGAAGTGCTTGATGTTGTCTTGGATGAGGTGAAAAGATTTGACCAAGTGTAGAAGTGAAAAGTGAAAAGCCAGGGGCTCAAAGTGAGCATCAGGGTAAAAATGGCACATGTGACCATAATCATATGTGAGCTCATATTTGCTTCAATTTTGATTTAAATTGTGTTTGATTGTTTTCAAAGTTGTTAATATATGTTTAGTAACCAATTACACTCAATGGGGCAAACCAAATTAGCCTAGATCAAAGATTTGTAAAAATGGCCTAAGCCTTATGTGGGTGTTAAGTGGATTTTTATTATTTCTTTTCTAGTTGGTTTTCATTTGACATTAGATGATCAAGTAATCATTGCTAGGGTTTTAGAGTGAGAGAGAACACATAAGCAAGCATCATGGCAATTGCACACTCAAGATAATTAATAAAGTGATCTACATGCATAAACCTATATGATGAGAAAAAGTTTTTGTTAACCCTAATTTTTGGGATCTTGAATCTCTCTCTTGTTCATTTTATTGAAATTTGGGATGTTACAAACCCTTCCCCCTTACAAAAGATCTCGTCCCGAGATCGAGAGAAAACTAGGTACTAAAGAGATCGGGGTATTCTTTCTTCATGTCTTCTTCGCGTTCCCAAGTGGCTTCGTCTTCGGTGTGATTGCTCCACTGAATCTTCAAGAACTTGATACTCCTGGTGCGGGTGGTTCTGTATGCTTCCTCCAGGATGCGAATAGGTACTTCGCGGTATGTCAAGTCGGTGTTGATATCCACCGAACGATGATCTATATTCTTGAATACTTCAGTCTTCTCCGGTACTTCAAGGCACTTCCGGAGCAGTGAGATGTGAAACACATTGTGCACGGCTGCCATTTCTTCAGTAGTTCCAGTTGATAAGACACTTCGCCTCGGCGACTCAGAACTTTGAATGGTCCGACATATCGGGTGCGAGTTTTCCTTTCAGAATCTCTGCATTCCCTTGAGGGGTGACACCTTGAGGTAGACAAAATCTCCAATCTCAAAGGTCATCTCTCGGCGTCTTTTGTCAGCGTAGCTCTTCTGTCGGGATTGTGCGGTCTTGAGGTACTCGCGGATCTTGTGCACCTTCTCTTCGGCTTCTCGAAGAACATCCGGTCCAAAGACTTGGCTTTCTCCGACTTCGACCTTCGGAGGGTACGGCATTTTCTCCGTACAGGGCTTCAAAGGGCCATCGTAAGCTGGCTTGATAATCGTTGTTGTACGAAATTCTGCATAGGGCAAGCAGTCTTCCCACTTGGATCCATATTCCAGTACACATGCTCTCAACATATCTTCTAGTATCGATTGACTCTCTCGGTCTGTCGTCTGCGGGTGATAGGCTGTGCTGAAGTTCGACGGGTTCCTAGTCCTTCATGCACTTTGCGAATCTTGAGGTGAATCGTGATCCTCTATCGGACACAATTGACTTCGGGGTTCCGTGCGGGGCTACTATCCTTGAGATGTATAACTCGCTAACTTTGGGCCTTGGTATGTGGTCTTGACAGGGATGAAGTGTGCAACCTTGGTCAACCTATCAATGACAACCCAAATGGAGTCATTTCCTCTGCTAGATTTGGGCAATCCTGTGATAAAGTCCATACCGACAGAATCCCATTTCCACTCAGGAATCTGTAAAGGTTGCAACAGTCCTGCGGGTCGTTGATGTTCTGCCTTGACTCGTTGACATATATCGCACTTGGCGATATAACTTCCTATCTCTCGCTTCATTCCGTGCCACCAGAATTGTTCCTTCAAGTCTTGGTACATCTTGGTTCCTCCGGGGTGAATGGAATACAGGGTGTCGTGAGCTTCCTTCAGTATGACTTGCTTCAATTCTGAATCTGACGGTACACACAGGCGACCGTTGTACCAAAGTACTCCTTCTTCATCGATGGTGAATCCTGGTGCCTTTCCGGCAGCTATCTGACTCTTGATTCCGTCAATGCTGGCATTTCCCTTCTGGGCTTCTTTGATCTGTCCAATCAAAGTGGGTTGCAGTTCTATGCTGGCTAGGTATCCTTCACTAACTAGCTCCATTCTGAAATGCTCAAACTCTTGGTGTAGGCTAGGCTGTTCCTTTGCTATCATGGAGTTTAACTGACAAGGCAGTCTACTCAGGGCATCTGCTACTACATTGGCCTTGCCGGGGTGATAGTGGATTTCCATATCATAATCCTTGATTAGCTCTAACCATCTGCGTTGCCTCATGTTCAGCTCTTTCTGGGTGAAGATATACTTCAGGCTCTTGTGATCAGAATAGATCTCGCATCGATTACCCATGAGGTAATGATGCCAAACTTTCAGGGCTAACACTACGGCTGCGAGTTCGAGGTCATGGGTTGGGTAGTTCTGTTCATGCTGCTTCAGTTGCCGGGACAGGTATGATATCACTTTGCCTTCTTGCATCAACACACATCCAAGACCAATCTTGGACGCATCACAGTAGACATCAAATGGCTTGGTGATATCCGGCATGATCAGTATTGGGGCTGTGGTCAATCTGTTCTTGAGCTGTTGGAAACTTTCTTCACATTTGGCAGTCCATTCAAACTTCTTGTCCTTCTTCAGCAGTTGCGTCATGGGTCGGGCTATGCTGGAAAATCCTTCAACGAATCGGCGGTAATATCCCGCTAATCCGAGAAATGCACGGACCTCGGTCTGAGTGGTTGGGGCTTTCCATTCTGTGACAGTCTTGATCTTGGCGGGATCTACGCAATTCCTCCTGCGACAATATATGTCCCAGGAATCCTACCTCCTTCAACCAAAACTCACACTTACTGAACTTGGCATATAACTTGTGCTGCCTCAGGGTTTCTAGGATTATTTCCATGTGTTGTTCATGTTCCTCTTCGGTTTTGGAGTAGATAAGAATGTCATCGATGAAAACAACGACAAACTTATCCAAAAAGTTCATGAAGACCTTGTTCATGAGGTTCATGAAATAGGCGGGGGCATTGGTTAATCCAAATGACATGACATTGTACTCATATAGTCCATATCTGGTGGTGAAGGCAGTCTTTGGGATATCCGTTGTACGGATCTTCAGTTGATGGTAGCCAGTCCTAAGGTCAATCTTGGAGAATACTGTGGCACCGGCTAGCTGGTCAAACAGATCTTCTATCTTCGGCAAGGGGTATTTGTTTTTGATGGTGACATCGTTAAGTTTACGATAATCCGTACATAACCGATTGGCACCATCTTTCTTATCCACAAACAAAACTGGTGATCTCCAAGGCGACGAACTTGGTCGAATCAGACCTTTGTGCAACATATCATCCAGTAGCTCTCTTAGTTCTGGGTTCATGCTATAGGCTCTCTGGGCTATAGGTCCTGTTCCAGGAATTAACTCGATGATAAACTCGATATCCCGATCCGGGGGCATACCGGGTAGATCATCCGGAAACACATCAGCGTATCGACAGACGACACTGATCTGATCCAGAGTTGGTTTGGCTACTCCTTGGTTGCAAGTGAAATTTCTGGGGAGTTTTTCAGACACATGTTCTATTGTTATTCCTGTGCTACTAGTCATGGTGATGGCCTTCTTGGCGCAGTCTATCAATCCATGATGTTTCGCCATCCAATCCATTCCTAGTACTACTTCCAATCCTTTTGTTCCCAGAACAATTAAGTTTGCAAAAAACATTATTTCTTGAATTCTAATGGGTACTTCTTTGCAAAATTTTCTAGCTTTAGTTGTTGATCCAGGTATTTGAACTATCATGACATGTTTCAAGCTGATTGGTTGAATCTTACTAGTGCTCACAAAATCTTCGGTAACAAATGAATGTGATGCTCCGGAATCAAACAACACTCTTGCTGGTATTGAGTTAACAGAGAACATACCCAGCACCACATCTGGGCTTCTGGGCTTCCTCGGCGTTCATGTGGTAGAGGCGACCTCCGGTTGTGCGGGTTGTTGGGGGCGAACTTCTTGCCGGTGGAGACACGGCGTTGCTGCTGAGCAGGTGCAGCGGTGTTGCCGGCGAGCTTGGCCAGCCTTTTGGGACACTCATTGGAGAAGTGTCCCACCACTCCACATTCATAGCAGGTGATTGTGGACTTGTCCTTGGTTCCAACCGGAATAGCATTGCTTCCGGTCCTTGGTGCAGTGTTGGTGTTGTTGTTGTTGTTGGTGTTGGGGGCTCGCGGCGGAGCGCGGTTGAAGTTGCTGTTGTGGTGCACAAAGGAATTGGGGTTGTTGCTGTTGTGGTGGGGGCCTCCTGGCCTTGGGTTTCCTCCGCTCCGGTTCTGAAAACCGGGGCGCGACACTTGGTCTGGGGCTTGTTGTTTGGGGGCGAAACCACTGCTTGAGCTAGGGCGGTATCTCGGGGCATTGCTGGGCCCACTCTGATTCATCATGCGACGCTTGCGGTTTTCATTGGCCTGGTGCAACTTGCCTTCCATTTGGATGGAAGAATCCACTAAGGCTTCAAGGTCAGCAAAGGGAATGTTGACCCAGACTGTCTGCATCTCGTCGTGCGGCCGTTCAGGAATCTCTCCTTCCTTTTCTCATTGGTGTCGTTTCATCGGGGCGTACCTTGACAGGGTGAGGAACTGTCGCGGTATTCTACCACCGACATCCGGCCTTGCTTCAGTTCCCGGAATTCATCCCTCATCTTCTTGATCAAACCTGGTGGTACATGGTACTTGCTAAACTTGAGCTTAAAGTCAGCCCAAGTCATCATCTGTCCGGCATTTAATGCACGGGCGCTAGTCCACCAAGCTCTTGCTGGTCCTGCTAGGTAGTGCGTAGCAAACAGCACTTTCTCATTCTCATCCACTCCAGCTACTTCCAGGTTATTTTCCATTGTTTGCAGCCAATCATCTGCATCTAAGGGCTCTTCAGTCTTGCTGAAAACAGGTGGGTTGGTGTTTTGGAAATTCTTGAGTTTGGACCCTGGATGGTCATGGTGTCCATGGCCCTGCTGGTTGTTGGCTAACTGTTGCAGTGCTGCGAGGCTGGCTTGACGTTCAGCTCGATCTGTCTCCCTGTCTGCCATCAGGGTCTGCAGCAGTTGCATCATCGCATCTGAGTTCGCGTTGCGGTTAGCCATCTGAACAGGTAGATAGCTCATGAGATAAGAGGGAATTTTCTATGGCTTATTTTGGGTAAATTTTAAGCTTAAAGACTTTTGATGATGCACATAACACACAAACATTCATTCATTCATAACAAGCATCACAGATTACAAGCTAACACACTAAGGGTTTTAAGAACCCTTCTTCTCCAAGCTACGATACATGGTGCGGGATACAACTCACACCTACGATAGTGAAGCTAGTGCAGCTACTACTCCTCATCCACATCGATGGGAATGATCCCATCCTCCGCGGCTTCCAGAAACTCGTAGTCCTCCTCATCGGTGAACTCATCATCCTCAAAGTCGTTGTCATCACTCAGGAAGTCATCGCCTCCCTGAATGTCCTCTCCATCCTCCTCCATCTCCTGGATCTGGTCCTGCTGGGTACGGACAGTCACCTCCAAGGTGCGGATCTTCTCGCGAAGGCGGCGGATAGTGGCATCCTTCTTGGCGCGCTGCAGGCGGAGTAACTTGCGGTCCTTGGCGAGCATCTGGATAGCTTCGGCATGGTGAGCCACAGTCATCTGAGCACGGTGGTTGTGCACCCGTGTCAGTTCCAGTTCCTTCCGGGTCTCATGGAGCATGAAGTCCAAATGCTGCACATGGATCTTGAGCACCGGGTGCGAAGAGAGTGCCATGGGTTCTCCCATGGTGTCGTGCCTGGCGAAGTGGGCGAAGCGGCTTCCCCGGAGTGCGGCGATGTGCTGTCCGCACACCCGAGCAAGTCCCTCCTGAAGAGCGTGAGCAAGCCCGTCCGGCCAGTTGCATGCCTTGAAGGAGAAAAGGATCCTCTCCGAGATGGGAGGCTCCGAACTTCCCTTCAAGTCAGCGGTGATCATCCACTGCTGTTCCCCGGTGGGGGTGTTGTGGATCCGGACTCCATGGAACCGGGGAGGTGGACGTTCGAGCCTCTCGGACACAAGGTACAAGTCGCGCTCAAACACCAGACTTCCTCCGTTCTCCAGGTCGTAGGTCTCCGTCTGGACGTAGGGCTCCATCTGAAAGTGAAATGGATGAGTAAGTTAGAGATGTGACTAAGTGTGGCAATATTTTAGATGAATTAAAAAAAAAAGGAAGAGCATGGTCATTATTTTTGAAAAGATCCGGTAGAAAAGAGAATGAGTAAGTTTTTCCCAAGTATTCACTCAATTTGTTTTAAAAACTAAATTTTTCGGAACGTCCATTCTAAACTAGGGTCTCCTAAGGTCAAACAATGGCTCTGATACCAACTTGTCAACACCGGATTTTTAAGTCCGGATGCCTATTATGTCATACATCGCAATCCCAGGAATATTGTTGTTGCGAGGCATAATAGTTAAGTATCACAGTCATCATTCATTACAACTCATAAAGTCTTACAAATTGGAATCACATGATCCATATTACACAAATAGTTGATCTAACGATCAACGAACTGGTCAACGAACAAACATAAGTTCATAGCGGAAACGTAAGATACAAGGACTCTATAGTCCACAGGCCAACGCTTGACGTCAGCAGACTCCTAGTTGTTGTAGACTTCCTGCTGACCGTCTCCTCGTACTGCTGCTCCTCTTCATAGTCTGGCCATTTGAATAGCCAGGGACAGCCGTGAGTACTTTATGTACTCGCAAGCTAATACTAGTGTAAGTGCTAACATTTCTAGTAGTGGGGTACTAAGCTCTAGTTTATTTGCATAAAGCCAATTTTTGTTCACAGGTATTGGCTAAAGACTTATTCAAGTGCTAACTAACTCAAGTGGGAACATTAGTGTCATTCCCACAACTCTGTTGTGTTTTCAAAATATTCAAGTCACCATTCACCATTCATATCAACAACATGATCAAATTCTAATACTGGAAAGTATGGCCTTTCCAACCGTCCGTAACCGTGGACACGGCTATTCGAATAGATTTACGCTGCAGAGGTTGCACACTTGTGCCACAACATTTGATTTCATCCGTCGGGATTTCCCGAATCATCGTAACACAGTACGCGGATCATCAACCATAACCTTTCATTTACTAACCCTAGTATGAGCACCTCTCCCCATGAGCTTGGCCTCCCAGTGAAGACCAACTGTCAACCTGGGAACTGCACAGGGCTTGGCCGTACAATTCACTTCACATCATTTCTCAACAACGGAGGCAGCCTCGGCATAACCCCTATGATGTGTGTTAGGGAACTCATACTAAGATACATAAACTTCTAGTTAAGCCCTACCCATAATCAGGTATTGTGGGGGTACTCAATAATTGGAAAGGTATCGCATCCAAACCAATACTAGTTTTTAATCAAAAATCACCATCTTCTCTTGGTCATATTCACCTTCAAAAGTCATTTCAACATTTCACCACACATGTTCCCATCTAGAGTAGTCATGTTTTATTTAGCACTAGCATCTAAGGATGAGGGGTGCTAAGTAATTTGCTTTGCTCCTAGGCTAACTTTGATACTCTTGTACTAATCTAACATTAACCCTATTGAATTATGAAACAATAGTACAAAATAACAGTAAGCAAACTTAAAAATAAAACTGGGAATTAGGCTCATAATATAAAGTAAATGGGTGGTGCTTGGCTCAGGATGAGCTAGCACTTTGCAAGAGTATTATCTTGCCTTGGTTGGGAAACTGGTCAAAGTGGTCTTCTTCTCCTTGACAGTAGACCTCCTCCTCCTCTGGATACTCCTCGGTACTAGCGTCTAAAATACGAATACGGGATACACAATCATCACACCAATTTATTTACTAAACTAAGCACACACATGATTCACACAAATTAAACTAGCATCACATATCACTATTATGTTGGTGGATGGGTTTTTCTTATTAATTAGGAAAAATAATTTCCTCTCATAATAATCTTAAATGTTGCTTTGAATTATTCAGAGAAATAATTTCCTCTCATTATCTTTTTAAGATTTAATTTCTCTTATGTATAATATGTGACCTAGGTTGACCCAAGTCAACCTCTTCACACTTATCATTTTGAGAAAATGATTTAAATGGGGTGTAGCACCCCATACAATTTAATTCTAACATGGTAATGATTTAATATCATCAACAAACCATATGAGATTTTTATGACCAGAGTCTTCACCTCATATTGGATTGTTTATGACAAGATTTAAATGGAAGAAAAGCTCCCATATGATTTACTAATATTTTTGGACAATAGTTTTGACTAGAAATAGTCCTATAGTCCTTTAATTTAACTAGGCCATGATCATACACAGTAAGCATGGCATATTTTTGTAGAAACAATTAGTATAAGTGAAATGTGAAGTATAGGAGTTGGAATTAACTTAAAAGCATGTTTGGTTGATTTTTAATAATTATTCTAATGCAGAAAAGTCCCTGCCTTGATTATTTTCTCATTTAAATTCTATAATAGATCTAGGGTTCAAACCAGTGGCATTGTGTAGATAATTTCATAAGGTTTCCAAATATATAAAGTTTGTAAAATTTGGCTGAGTAGATTTGTCTCTATTAAATTTCAAAGTGAGCATCAGATTGCATATTCTATTTATTCTGGAAATTCAAATTTAAACGGATGGGCTCGCGCGGGAAAACTAGTTGGGCTGCAGAAGAAAAAGAAGCTGGGCCGGCCCACTTCGCGTCCGGCGCGAGCAGGCCGCCTGACGGGTGGGGGCCACACGTCAGCGGGAGTTGGCCAGCGAAACGGTACGTCGAATGTGAGCCGTGCGATTAAAACGAGATCGCACGGTCGAGGGTGGTCTTCTTCTCCGGCGAGAGGAGGACTTACTGGCGGCGGCAGTAGGGGGTCGGAGGACGCCTGGGGGCTCCGGCGGTCGTCTGGAGGGTGCGCCGCGACGTTGTCGATGACGGTGAAGCCGATGGAAGCAGCGGCGCGTCCTGGGGCGGCCTCCTTCTCCGGCGAGCTTCAGCTACTGGCGGCGGCGGCGAGCTAGCAATTGGGGCGAGGCGGAGGCTAATCGAGCATGGTGTGAGGTCGAGGAGAGGCTGTGAGACGAGGGGAAGCTGAGGGCGTGCTCAATTTGGGGCGCGGAGTGCTCCTTTTATAGCGGCTCCGAGCCAGGGCGGAGGGTCATGGTGACGGTGGCGAGGTGGGGCTGCAGGCGATCAACGGCATGGGCGAGGGCATGGTCGTGCCTGGGCAGGCTCAGGGAGCGTCAAGGTGTGCTCAGAACAGCGTTCGGTGGTCAAGCACAGTGGCGCGCGTCACGCGTCCGTGGGGTACTGTGGCGGACGTCGTCGTCCTCCTCGACGGCGACAGGGCGCGGGGAGGCTCGTGGTGGTGTCTGGTGGTGTCCTGGAGCTGAGGCGAGTCGTCCTGCAGGCGCTGGTGGCGAGGGACGGGCTGAGGTGACGAGGCGAGGCGCGCTCTGGCGCGTCCAGGGCTGGCGCCATGCGCGCTCTGGCGTGGCATGGGCGTTGCCTGGGCGTGCTGGGCGCGCTGGTTCCGGCGTGTGCATGCGTCGTGTTGACCATGGGAGTGTACGGGCGTGTCCAGGAGAGTGAGGGGAAGCCAGTGGACACGGTGGTGCAGGCCGGAGGTGACCAGGTGAGGCGATGGCATGAGGTGGCATGCCATGCCACGGCATGGCATGGTTTGGGTTGTTTAATTCAAACCATGTCCAGTGCAAGTTGTGGATTTGATGTGGTGAGGTGAGAGGGAGGCTCCAGGGTGCAGAGAGGTCAAAGTTGGACCAAGTCCAAGTAGAAAATGAAGTATGGGCTCAAAATTTTACCCTGCCTGCAAGCTGTTTGATGAAATGCCCGAAAGAAATAAATATTTGAATTTTGAATTTCTTTTTGGTGGGTTGAAATCATATATTAAGTGGAGCATTTTGGTGGTGGTGGTGGTCAAAATGGAAAAGAGATGCAAAATCACATTTTACATATGATCTTACATATGTGACAAAGTTCCAACTTTGCTTGCTTCCCATTTGAGATTGGTGATGAATTTGGGGTGGTGGCTTTGGGCAAAGTTGAAGTGCTTGATGTTGTCTTGGATGAGGTGAAAAGATTTGACCAAGTGTAGAAGTGAAAAGTGAAAAGCCAGGGGCTCAAAGTGAGCATCAGGGTAAAAATGGCACATGTGACCATAATCATATGTGAGCTCATATTTGCTTCAATTTTGATTTAAATTGTGTTTGATTGTTTTCAAAGTTGTTAATATATGTTTAGTAACCAATTACACTCAATGGGGCAAACCAAATTGGCCTAGATCAAAGATTTGTAAAAATGGCCTAAGCCTTATGTGGGTGTTAAGTGGATTTTTATTATTTCTTTTCTAGTTGGTTTTCATTTGACATTAGATGATCAAGTAATCATTGCTAGGGTTTTAGAGTGAGAGAGAACACATAAGCAAGCATCATGGCAATTGCACACTCAAGATAATTAATAAAGTGATCTACATGCATAAACCTATATGATGAGAAAAAGTTTTTGTTAACCCTAATTTTTGGGATCTTGAATCTCTCTCTTGTTCATTTTATTGAAATTTGGGATGTTACAGTACAGTAGATTCCTATTAAGTTGCAACCAAGTAGATGATTGTCTCCATGACAATCATCGCGTTGAGTTGAACCTGTGGCTACAGTGACTGGCCATGACGGTTCGGCGGTGGTGCCCGATGCTACGGTAGCAGGAGTCACGACAGAGGAAGTAGATAGCGAGGCTCTAAGGAGGGTTTTCTCCCAGGGATAGATACATGCTCGGCGAGGAAGTGGAGAAGCGAGACCAGTATCGGTGGGTAAAGGGGAAGATGCGTTGGTTCATACCATATTTTTGGGATGGAGTGGTTTGGGGGCCGGGGAGGGGGGAGGGAGGCGAGGCGGCTCGTTCAATCTAGCGGAAGGATTCCTTGTCGATGCAAGCGTGGGGGCTCGTTTCACGGCGATTGGACTTGGGCAGGGAGACCGCGGCCACCCCCATCTCTCCCCTCTTCACCACCACCCACACCTCAATCTATCTTGCTAGCCTGATACGTCTCCAACGTATCGATAATTTCTTATGTTCCATGCTACTTTATTGATGATACCTACATGTTTTATGCACATTATATGTCATATTTATGCATTTTGGAACTAACCTATTAACGAGATGCCGAAGAGCCATTGTTGTTTTATTGTTTTTGGTTTCAGAAATCCTAGTAAGGAAATATTCTCGGAATTGGACGAAATCTTCGCCCAGGGTCCTATTTTTGCACGGAGCTTCCGAAGACCGAAGAGATAACGACGAGGCGCCGCCACCATAGGGCCGCGCGGCGGAGGGGGCCGCGCCGCCCTATGGTGTGGGCCCTCGTGGCCCCCGACCTACCCTTCCGCCTACTTAAAGCCTCCGTCGCGAAACCCCGGTACCGAGCCACGATACGGAAAACCTTCGGAGACGCCGCCGCCGCGAATCCCATCTCGGGGGATTCAGGAGATCGCCTCCGGCTGCCGGAGAGGGGATTCATCTCCGGAGGACTCTTCATCGCCATGATCGCCTCCGGAGTGATGAGTGAGTAGTTCACCCCTGGACCATGGGTCCATAGCAGTAGCTAGATGGTCGTCTTCTCCTTGTTGTGCTTCATTGTTGGATCTTGTGAGCTGCCTAACATGATCAAGATCATCTATCGTAATACTATATGTTGTGTTTGTCGGGATCCGATGGATAGAGAATACTATGTTATGGTGATTATCAATCTATTGTTTATGTGTTGTTTATGATCTTGCATGCTCTCCGTTATTAGTAGAGGCTCTGGCCAAGTTTGTACTCTTAACTCCAAGAGGGAGTATTTATGCTCGATAGTGGGTTCATGCCTTCATTGACACTGGGACAGTGACAGAAAGTTCTAAGGTTGTGATGTGTTGTTGCCACTAGGGATAAAACATTGATTCTATGTCTAAGGATGTAGTTGTCGATTATATTACGCACCATACTTAATGCAATTGTTTGTTGCTTAGCAACTTAATACGAATGGGGT
This sequence comes from Lolium multiflorum, assembly GCA_030979885.1. Lineage (NCBI taxonomy): Eukaryota > Viridiplantae > Streptophyta > Magnoliopsida > Poales > Poaceae > Lolium > Lolium multiflorum. The sequence goes on from CM061749.1 coordinate 111,941,674, forward strand.
TCGGATGATAACTTGAAGGTGGACTTTTTAGGCAAAGATGCAGTTGGATGGCGGTCTATGTACTTTGTCGTAATGGGATTAAATCTCACTATATTTATCATATCATGTATATGCATTGTTATGCCTTTCTCTATTTGTCAATTGCGCGACTGTAATTTGTTCACCCAACATGCTTTTATCTTATGGGAGAGACACCTCTAGTGAACTGTGGACCCGGTCCTATTCTTTACATAGCATACAATCTACTGCAATTGTGTTTTACTATTTTCTTGCAAACAATCATCTTCCACTCGATACGTTTAATCCTTTGTTACAGCAAGCCGGTGAGATTGACAACCTCACATTTCGTTGGGGCAAAGTACTTTGGTTTTGTTGTGCAGATTCCACGTTGGCGGAATCCCTGTTGTTGCGCCGCATCACATTTCGCCACCATCAACCTTCAACGTGCTTCTTGGCTCCTTGGTTCGATTAAACCTTGGTTTCATACTGAGGAAACTTGCTATCATCATACCTTCCACTTGGGGTTCCCAACGGACGTGTGCATCTACGCGTATCAAGCTAAATTTCTGGCGCCGTGGGGAGATCAAGACACGCTGCAAGGGGAGTCTCCACTTCTCAATCTCTTTACTTTGTTTTTGTCTTGCTTTATTTTATTTACTACTTTGTTTGCTGCACCTAAACAAAACACAAAAAAATTAGTTGCTACTTTTACTTTATTTCTTGTCTTGCTCTCTATATCAAAAACACAAAAAATTAGTTACTGTCTTTACTTTGTTTGCCTAGTTTACTTTTGCTTATTTCATCATGCTTAATCCTAAGTTTACTTTGGAAAAGATACCGGTAGGACGAGTGTATCATTGGAAGAGATAATATAGAAGAATTTTTCACCCATGTTAGTATGGATGAAGATTTTGAACATATACCATTATTAAAAACTGCTCCTACTTATGAAAGTGCTTCTGCCTGTTTGATACACATGTTAGAAACTAGATTTGTTAATCTCAATCCCATAATACAACATATGTTTCTTACACTTTCGGATATGGAGATGGGGGAAAAGAGAAATTTTGTTTTAAAAGTCCTTGTTAGAGAATTTGAGGATATAGTTAAAGAAGCTAGAAAAGTTTTCATTAAGCATAAGAGGCTTGGTTTCTTTCCTAATTTTAAACAAATACTTGAAAAGATGGATATGGATAGAATTAAGTATACTAATAATGTTAATGATGGTAGGGAAATTAAAGCGCCAATACCTAGTAAACTACTAGGAATGCATGAAGCTTTGGAAAACAACTATGCTTGGCTTGTTCCTGAAAATTTATTTGATGAGAATAGTAAGCCTAGGAGCAATGAGAGAGGAGTTACTTATATAGACCAGATACAATGCATTGTTGAGAAAACTCCCAGCTCTCAAGGTAATAATGTTGATGCTTCTACTCTTGATAATACTTGATTTGCACTTTCTGCGCCTAGCTGAAAGGCGTTAAAGAAAAGCGCTTATGGGAGACAACCCATGTTTTTACTACAGTACTTTGTTTTATATTTGAGTCTTGGAAGTTGTTTACTACTGTAGCAACCTCTCCTTATCATGTTTTTGTGCCAAGTAAAGTTTCTATGTCAAAGTTGATGTTATATTTGGGATCGCTGCGCAGAAACAGCATTGCTGTCTGTCACGAATCTGGGCACAGGCCTCTGTAGAAAATTCGAAAAAATCTGCCAATTTACGAGCGTGATCCTCAGATATGTACGCAACTTTCATTAGTTTTGAGTTTTTCCATTTGAGCAAGTCTAGTGCCAGCTTTAAATTCGTCTTTACGGACTGTTCTGTTTTTGACAGATTCTGCCTTTTATTTCGCATTGCCTCTTTTGCTATGTTGGATTCATTTCTTTGATCCATTAATGTCCAGTAGCTTTATGCAATGTCCAGAAGTGTAAAGAATGTTTGTGTCACCTCTGAATGAGTGAATTATTAATTGTGCACTAACCCTCTAATGAGTTTGCTTGAAGATTGGTGTGAAGGAAGTTTTCAAGGGTCAAGAGAGGAGAATGATATACTATGATCAAGAGGAGTGAAAGCTCTAAGCTTGGGGATGCCCCGTGGTTCACCCCTGCATATTCTAAGAAGACTCAAGCGTCTAAGCTTGGGGATGCCCAAGGCATCCCCTTCTTCATCGACAACATCATCAGGTTCCTCCCCTGAAACTATATTTTTATTCAATCACATCTTGTGTTCTTTACTTGGAGCGTCGGTTTGTTTTTGTTTTTGTTTTTGTTTTTGTTTGAATAAATGGATCCTAGCATTCACTTTGTGGGAGAGAGACACGCTCCGCTGTTGCATATGGACAAATATGTCCTTAGGCTTTACTCATAATGTTCAAGGCGAAGTTTCTTCTTCGTTAAATTGTTATATGGTTGAAATTGGAAAATGCTACATGTAGTAATTCTAAAATGTCTTGGATAATGTGATACTTGGCAATTGTTGTGCTCATGATTAAGCTCTTGCATCATATGCTTTGTACCCATTAATGAAGAAATACATAGAGCTTGCTAAAATTTGATTTGCATATTTGGTCTCTCTAAGGTCTAGATAATATCTAGTATTGAGTTTTGAACAACAAGGAAGACGGTGTAGAGTCCTATAATGTTTACAATATGTCTTTTATGTGAGTTTTGCTGCACCTGTTCATCCTTGAGTTTGCTTCAAATAACCTTGCTAGCCTAAACCTTGTATCGAGAGGGAATACTTCTCATGCATCCAAAATCCTTGAGCCAACCACTATGCCATTTGTGTCCACCATACCTACCTACTACATGGTATTTCTCCGCCATTCCAAAGTAAATTGCTTGAGTGCTACCTTTAAAATTCCATCATTCAACTTTGCAATATATAGCTCATGGGACAAAATAGCCTTAAAAACTATCGTAGTATTGAATATGTACTTATGCACTTTATCTTTTATTAAGTTGCTTGTTGTGCGATAACCATGCTTCTGGGGAACGCCATCAACTATTGTTGAATATCATGTGAGTTGCTATGCATGTCCGTCTTGTCTGAAGGATCTATCACCTTAGTGGTTGGAGCATGCAAAATTGTTAGAGAAGAACATTGGGCCGCTAACTAAAGCCATGAATCATGGTTGAAGTTTCAGTTTTGGACATATATCCTCAATCTCATATGAGAATAATAATCATTGCTACATGCTTATGCATTTAAGAGGAGTCCATTATCTGTTGTCCATGTTGTCCCGGTATGGATGTCTAAGTTGAGAATAATCAAAAGCGAGAAATCCAAAATGCGAGCTTTCTCCTTAGACCTTTGTACAGGCGGCATGGAGGTACCCCTTTGTGACACTTGGTTGAAACATGGCATGCAAAGATCCGGTAGTCCAAGCTAAGTAGGACGAGTGCGGGCACTATTAGTATACTATGCATGAGGCTTGCAACTTGTAAGATATAATTTACATAACTCATATGCTTTATTACTACCGTTGACAAAATTGTTTCATGTTTTCAAAATAAAAGCTCTAGCACAAATACAGCAATCGATGCTTTCCTCTTTGAAGGACCATTCTTTTACTTTTATTGTTGAGTCAGTTTACCTATCTTCCTCCACCTTAAGAAGCAAACACTTGTGTGAACTGTGCATTGATTCCTACATACTTGCATATTGCACTTGTTATATTACTTTATGTTGACAATATCCATGAGATATACATGTTATAAGTTGAAAGCAACCGCTGAAACTTAATCTTCCTTTGTGTTGCTCCAACACCTTTACTTTGATTTATTGCTTTATGAGTTAACTCTTATGCAAGACTTATTGATGCTTGTCTTGAAGTACTATTCATGAAAAGTCTTTGTCATATGATTCACTTGTTTACTCATGACATTACCTTTGTTTTGATCGCTGCATTCATTACATATGTTTACAAATAGTATGATCAAGATTATAATGGCATGTCACTTCAGAAATTATCTTTGTTATCGTTTTACCTGCTCGGGACGAGCAGAACTAAGCTTGGGGATGCTGATACGTCTCCAATGTATCGATAATTTCTTATATTCCATGCTACTTTATTGATGATACCTACATGTTTTATGCACATTATATGTCATATTTATGCATTTTCGGAACTAACCTATTAACGAGATCGAAGAGCCGTTCTTGTTTCTGCTGTTTTTGGTTTCAGAAATCCTAGTAAGGAAATATTCTCGGAATTGGACGAAATCTTCGCCCAGGGTCCTATTTTTGCACGGAGCTTCCGAAGACCGAAGAGATAACGAAGTGGGGCGACGAGGCGCCGCCACCATAGGCCGCGCGGCCGGGGGGCCGCGCCGCCCTATGGTGTGGGCCCTCGTCGACCTACCCTTCCGCCTACTTAAAGCCTCCGTCGCGAAACCCCCGATGAGAGCCACGATACGGAAAACCTTGAGACGCCGCCGCCGAATCCCATCTCGGGGGATTCGGAGATCGCCTCCGGCACCCTGCCGGAGAGGGGATTCATCTCCGGGAGGACTCTTCATCGCCATGATCGCCTCGGAGTGATGAGTGAGTAGTTCACCCCTGGACCATGGGTCCATAGCAGTAGCTAGATGGTCGTCTTCTCCTTGTTGTGCTTCATTGTTGGATCTTGTGAGCTGCCTAACATGATCAAGATCATCTATCGTAATACTATATGTTGTGTTTGTCGGGATCCGATGGATAGAGAATACTATGTTATGGTGATTATCAATCTATTGTTTATGTGTTGTTTATGATCTTGCATGCTCTCCGTTATTAGTAGAGGCTCTGGCCAAGTTTGTACTCTTAACTCCAAGAGGGAGTATTTATGCTCGATAGTGGGTTCATGCCTTCATTGACACCTGGGACAGTGACAGAAAGTTCTAAGGTTGTGATGTGCTGTTGCCACTAGGGATAAAACATTGATTCTATGTCTAAGGATGTAGTTGTCGATTACATTACGCACCATACTTAATGCAATTGTCTGTTGCTTAGCAACTTAATACTGAATGGGGTTCGGATGATAACTGAAGGTGGACTTTTAGGCATAGATGCGTTGGATGGCGGTCTATGTACTTTGTCGTAATGCCGGATTAAATCTCACTATATTTATCATATCATGTATATGCATTGTTATGCCTTTCTTTATTTGTCAATTGCCACTGTAATTTGTTCACCCAACATGCTTTTATCTTATGGGAGAGACACCTCTAGTGAACTGTGGACCCCGGTCCTATTCTTTACATAGCATACAATCTACTGCAATTGTGTTTTACTATTTTCTTGCAAAGAATCATCTTCCACTCGATACGTTTAATCCTTTGTTACAGCAAGCCGGTGAGATTGACAACCTCACTGTTTCGTTGGGGCAAAGTACTTTGGTTTTGTTGTGCAGATTCCACGTTGGCGCCGGAATCCCTGTTGTTGCGCCGCATCACATTTCGCCACCATCAACCTTCAACGTGCTTCTTGGCTCCTACTGGTTCGATTAAACCTTGGTTTCATACTGAGGGAAACTTGCTTCTATACGCATCATACCTTCCACTTGGGGTTCCCAACGGACGTGTGCATCTACGCGTATCAGCCACCTCCACATCCTAGTCCCTCCGCCCCTCACAATGATGGCCTTCAAGACGACGCTCTGCCTCACAACGCCCTAGGAGCAGCAGCAGAAGGGTCTTCACCGCCGTGTCATCCACCGCTTCCCAAGTGAGGTTCCCATCCCCCTCTCCCCTCGGGCTCTAATGTGATGTTAGTTTCTGTGGAATGAAATTGGATCAGCTTGCTCTGCTCGCCAAGGTGCAGTTATGGAGGTTCTAGCGCATTTCTTAAAGCACAAAGTGCCGACTGTTGGGCCATTGCGACATGAACACCTTCTTCCCGCTACTTCCTCCCCGTCCCTTCCCTAAGCTACAAAAGCTGGATGAGGAATTCAAGTATTTGGGTAAAGCTCCCTGTAAACTCTCGCATTTGGTTGATATATATAGTTGTTCGCATGATTGAATAGGGATCATGGAACTGGCTGCAATTGGAAAAAGTAGTAGGTGAGAGGATGGTTGTGCATCTCCGTGATCGCCGGTGTAGAAGTGAACGATTTGTACATCTCCCTGAAAGAATTTGTTTCCGTTCGCATCTCTAAAGAAAAAAGAACTCTTCGTAAGCTGATCCGTACTGCCACCGAATCCTTCATATGTTGTATCAGTATAAGTTCAGGATCCGTACTGTTTGTGAAAAAAACACACGATCATATTATATCCGGTACCACGCGCTCGCCCACCTCCTTGCCGAGCTCCATGGACTGGCGTCGTCGCTCATGCCCAACGGCGTGCCCTGTCGGCGGAGTATCCTTGCGCCACGACATGCTCCTCACATGCGTCCCCGCGGCTCACCTTTAACAGTGTTGTGACACCGACGTCTTCCCTGGCGCCGGCCACTGTCGGCATGAGCACGAGCAACCAAAGGCAACTCTCCTTGTGGGCGTATAGCTCGCCGACGTCCACCATAGTTGCATGCTCATTTGCGTCGACTTGGCTCTTGTATGTAGCGTCTTGATTTGACCGGACATGGACGCAACAAAAGGCAATTCTCATCTTGTCCACCGTAGTTGTATGGCCGTTGGGGTCGACCCAATCCTTGTATGTAGCGTCTTGAGTTTACGGACTGGACGCGGTCGCCACGACAGACACAATCGACGGAGATGCATGCCTCCTATGCGGTGACTAATTAAGAGGAGCCCTGCACTACGCCAATGAGTCATGCATGATGATCTCGCTCGCGATGAAGGAGAATGTGACGATGGTGCCCTCCGCGATGGTGTGCACCTGTGCATCGCCGACGCCGGGTTATGGTCAACGGCGAAACTGAACGTGTGGCTGGCGCTAACTGAGGAAGATGGCACAAGCACGTTGTAGTCGGTGGCTGCCATTGCCCTTGGGCACAACGTGTAGATATCCTGCCATTGAAGATGAGGATGTCGGTGGTTATAGTGTTCTTGTCCTTAATTGGTCCCACCGCCAGAGAAGAGGGATTAGGGCGTCCAGGCCAGGGTGCACTCTGACAACGCGTGGACAGCCATGCGCGAGTCGGGTGAGCCGACATGCGATGGAGGAGAATGACACGAGAGTGTGAGGCGGTGATACGTCGCAAACGTATCTATAATTTCTTATGTTCCATGCTACTTTTATTACAACTAGCATGGTGGCCCTCGCAAATGCGAGGGCAGCGACTGAACAGCTCTACAAAATACATGTAGTACTGCATCATATTTATATATGCAATTAGGATTAATATAATTATATAGTCACAAAATAATTTGTGGTAAATTAATTTAAAAACCACAAGAACTCTCTTTATTTGAAAACATAGAATTTGTGTGCTAGTGATTACTTCAAATACGAAATAACATCCCGATTCATAGAACTAAATTCACATTGCATGCCATTTTTTTATGTCATGTTAGGTTAATGCACTATTAAAGCTCCAATTGTGCCTCACGAATATTGGACTGACTTAGAAACCTTAAAGAACATAAGTTGATGAATAATAATTAGGATGTCACCTGATGACGTTTAGGTATTGTTACCCATATCAATTAATCATGGTCTACTGTAATTAAGAAGCAATGGATTAATTAAGCTGAGATAATAGTATATTAGTTCTATTACTGATATCTCTTAATCGTGGTATATATCAAAATATGCTTATCTGTATATATTAGTTCTTGCATGTTAATGGTAAGGTCCAAGAGATGAATATATCTTTACAAAAAGAATAGTTAGCGAGGTGAAGAAACATTCTTGTCAATAGTATCCTGAAAGTGCAAAAATGAGTATTTTCTCATTATGTTTTCCAAATCAATTTCCCCTCATGTACTCGTTCAATTCTGAAATTCATGATGATTGCACTATAATATATAACCTAATAGACATATCAATTGTATGTTAAGATATGACATTGACCATTGTTATTGATATGTTATAAAAAATTAAAATCAAAATTGAGAATATACTTTGTACTTAAATTTAATATAATTATTTTGTACAATTGATACTATTTATCTTGATTGCTCTACAATGAAAAGAGGTAGACATTTTTACCCATTTTCGTTAATCATCTCCGTGGCATCTCCATTGTTCAATCCAGTCATTTGCAAATTCTCGATCGTCTGAGTTATCGTGTCGTATAACATGACTATGTGTCAGTTTTATTTAGCGGACACCTTTTTATTAGATGTCTTAGCACAATTTTTTCAATCCCGCTATCCTGCTACCAAGGTCTGCCCCAATCGGCCATAGACACTCATTTATTAGTAGCTAGTTTTACTATGTCATGTTCGCTTAAATCTTAAGGGATTATACCTGAAATATCTTTCATAACAGCGTCTACGATTTTTCAAACGAATTTATAAATTCGACCAATATTCATTAAAAATATTTAAGTTTGCGAAAATTATATAAATACCGATAAATTTCATCGGGTAGAAAGGTTTTTTGGTAATATCGGAAAAAACAGTTTTTGATGAGATCTTGGAAATGCCGGCTGAGTAAAATGGCAATATCCGCTAAAAATGATGATATTGTTATTTAGCTTTTGCCAAACATACACGCACTGAGAAATCCCCTATAGAATACCGAATTTGATCGAATATATAGAATAATATATCAACATCTACAATATCAAATGGATATATACTGTATGAAAATATATTTCATGATGATTCTAACTTTTTGTTAACACAATGGTTCTACTTTCGCACAAAAAAAAGAACACAATGGTTCTACTATATTGATTTGAAATTATAAATATCGAGACTGTTTTTATATAGTTGGTCAAAATTTCAAAATTTAAGTTTGACAAAAAACTACAGGCATCATATTTTAGAAATATGGGAATATAAATTAAAATCGCAGCTAATCTTCTCACCCCAAAGCACTCTGAGCATATTCTAGCTAGCTAGTCTAGGGTATGAATTTTTTTTCCATTAATGGACTCGTTTTATGGAACAGACTCGTTTTTTTCTAGCTAGTTAACTAATACACGGAGTTAGCTAGGTATACAGCGTACGCGCTTTTATGGAACTATCTCGTTTTTCTAAAAAAGTTAATTCATGAACGGTCTTAGATTTCTATGGAGCGGCCGTGTTTTTTCTTTTGTTACATCATCCGAACGAATTTGGGCAGCAGCTACCGTACCTTTTTTTATAAAGCTAGTCGGCTATTCCTACGTATATCTTTCCCGAAAAAATGCTTTGCCTACGTGTTTAATCAAATCAGTTATGTACGGCATGTTTAAAGGGAAAGCTATGATACTCCTATCAGATTTGGTGTATGGTCCGTTGGACATCTCCTCTACATATATAGAACGTGTCAAACGGACCTACATCGTTACGTAATTTCTAATATCTCATTAAATCCTAGCCACAAATATTAGATCTAACCATTAAAATAATTAAGATGATGTGGATTAACCTAATGGCTCTATTAAACATCTTTATTTTGCTTTTAGTATATAATAGATACTTGAATGTTTTATACATACTTTACAGCATTATTATACATTTTCCGGCACTAACCTATTAACAAGATGTCGAAGTGCCAGTTGCTGTTTTCTGCTGTTTTGGTTTCAGAAATCCTAGTAAGGAAACATTCTCGGAATTGGACGAAATCAACGCCCAGGGGCCTATTTTTACATGAAGCTTCCAGAAGACCGAAGAGGAAACGAAGTGGGGCCACGAGGCGACGACACGCTAGGCGGCGCGGCCCGGTGCGGCGCCGGCTGTTGTGTCGCCACCTCGTGTGGCCCCCGACCTACCCTTCCGCCTACTTAAAGCCTCCGTCGCGAAACCCCCTGTCGAGAGCCACGATACGGAAAACCTTCCAGAGCCGCCGTCGCGAATCCCATCTCGGGGATTCAGGAGATCGCCTCCGGCACCACGGAGAGGGGAATCATCACCGGGGGGCTCTACATCATCATGTCCGCCTCCGGATTGATGCGTGAGTAGTTCATCCTTGGACTATGGGTCCATAGCAGTAGCTAGATGGTTGTCTTCTCCGCTTGTGCTTTCATTGTTATAGATCTTGTGAGCTGCCTAACATGATCAAGATCATCTATTTGTAATGCTACATGTTGTGTTTGGCGAGATCCGATGAATATAGAATATTATGTTAAGTTGATTATCAATCTATTATATATGTGTTGTTTATGTTCTTGCATGCTCTCCGTTGCTAGTAGAGGCTCTGGCCAAGTTGATACTTGTAACTCAAGAGGGAGTAATTATGCTCGATAGTGGGTTCATGCCTCCATTGAATCTGGGACAGTGACAGAAAGTTCTAAGGTTGTGGATGTGCTATTGCTACTAGGGATAAAACATTGATGCTTTGTCTAAGGATATTTGTGTTGATTACATTACGCACCATACTTAATGCAATTATCTGTTGTTTACAACTTAATACCGGAAGGGGTTCGGATGATAACCTGAAGGTGGATTATTTAGGCATAGATGCATGCTGGATAGCGGTCTATGTACTTTGTCGTAATGCCCTGATAAAATCACATAGTAATCATCGTTGATATGTATTGAATCTTTATTTGTCAATTGCTCGCCTGTAATTTGTTCACCCAGCATGCTAGTTATCTTATTGGAGAGACACCTCTAGTGAACTGTGGACCCGGTCCATTCTTTTACATCTGAATACATTCTACTGTTTTTTGTTCTTTGCAAACAAACACCATCTTCCACTCGATACGCTTAATCCTTTGTTTTCAGCAAGCCGGTGAGATTGACAACCTCCTGTTACGTTGGGGCAAAGTACTTTGATTGTGTTGTGCAGGTTCTACGTTGGCGCCGGTTTGGTGTTGCGCCGCACTACATTCCTCCACCAACAACCTTCACGTGCTTCTTGGCTCCTACTGGTTCGATAACCTTGGTTTCTTTCTGAGGGAAAACTTGCTGCTGTGCGCATCACACCTTCCTCTTGGGGTTCCCAACGGACGTGTACATCTACGCGCATCAGGCGGTTGTCATCAGGTCCCACCTTGTCGCGATGAACACCATGGACTTCTTTAGGAGCGCCAGCTTGGTGCCGACCATGTTCCCGCTGAGGCCGAGCACCATCACAACATCGAGCGGCGTACACGGATGTGCTGAACAGAGGAGGTTGCCGCTGGTGTACAGATGATGTTTGAATGTTGCAGATCATCTCCTTCCCGACGGCTGCATCGGCGCCATAGATGCAAAATTTACGGCCTTACAGTTTGTACATTCACCTGGTACATTTGTACGTGTACTAATGCCTTATTTCCGTGTAAATGGTATGGAAAAGTAGATTAACAAGAAAGCTTTAAGATTCCTATTAAACGGCTAGGTGTGAAAATCTGGGAAGGGGCATTAGATGGTAGGTTGTGCGGTCGATTTTTGGGTGCCAAGCCGAATGAAATCTATAATATCTTACAACGTCATCATCTAACCACGTGGTAAAGTAGATTCCTATTAAGTTGCAACCAAGTAGATGATTGTCTCCATGACAATCATCGCGTTGAGTTGAACCTGTGGCTACAGTGACTGGCCATGACGGTTCGGCGGTGGTGCCCGATGCTACGGTAGCAGGAGTCACGACAGAGGAAGTAGATAGCGAGGCTCTAAGGAGGGTTTTCTCCCAGGGACAGATACATGCTCGGCGAGGAAGTGGAGAAGCGAGACCAGTATCGGTGGGTAAAGGGGAAGATGCGTTGGTTCATACCATATTTTTGGGATGGAGTGGTTTGGGGGCCGGGGAGGGGGGGGGGGGAGAGGGAGGCGAGGCGGCTCGTTCAATCTAGCGGAAGGATTCCTTGTCGATGCAAGCGTGGGGGCTCGTTTCACGGCGATTGGACTTGGGCAGGGAGACCGCGGCCACCCCCATCTCTCCCCTCTTCACCACCACCCACACCTCAATCTATCTTGCTAGCCACCTCCACATCCCAGTCCCTCCGCCCCTCACAATGATGGCCTTCAAGACGACGCTCTGCCTCACAACGCCCTAGGAGCAGCAGCATAAGGGTCTTCACCGCCGTGTCATCCACCGCTTCCCAAGTGAGGTGCCCATCCCCCTCTCCCCTCGGGCTCTAATGTGATGTTAGTTTCCGTGGAATGAAATTGGATCAGCTTGCTCTGCTCGCCAAGGTGCAATTATGGAGGTTCTAGCGCATTTCTTAAAGCACAAAGTGCCGACTGTTGGGCCGTTGCGACATGAACACCTTCTTCCCTGCTACTTCCTCCCCGTCTCTTCCCTAAGCTACAAAAGCTGGATGAGGAATTCAAGTATTTGGGTAAAGCTCCCTGTAAACTCTCGCATTTGCTTGATATATATAGTTGTTCGCATGATTGAATAGGGATCATGGAACTGGCTGCAATTGGAAAAAGTAGTAGGTGACATTAGTTTTATTCTTGCGAAGATTAGATTCAAGAATAATTGGTTTGGAAATTACCAATATGATAAAATCAGTTCGTAGCTGCAACGAGATTTCATTATATTATACAGGGTTATGCATAGGAAGTCTACTATTATGTATATGCATGTTATGTATAGCTAGACAAGGTTTTGTTTTCATTTTCGGGTTATTCTATTTTCTACTGACTTGTTATCGTAACAAAGAGTGATGAAAGATAAATGAGGAGGCAAAACAAAATACTATATGCTTGCTCGGCTTACACTATATGCTTGCTCGGCTTACACTATCGGAAATCCAGAAAAATTGGTCTGCTTGCACTATCACAATTAAATCCAAAGAAAATAAGTCAAATTATGAAGACCATGGCAACAATAGAAATCACAAAAAAGTAGGCATTACCGATCACAAATCCAAATTTCATTCCCTCTAGATTTTACAACTTTAATTTCATATATTTGATGCTTAACTAATAATTATGGAATTTCTGATATTGCATAAATTTTGCTTGTTACAATTGACTCTTTTAGTTTCATACATATGGTTTTTTTCCGACCAATTCGATAAATATTCTGAGCCGTGGCGGAGCACGGGCATTCAACTAGTAGCATCCCTAATAACAATTTAAAGGCCGACGGTAAACATGAGTTCACACCAGCGTGCCCATCCAATAGAGCGTCGGCGCCATTTAAAGCCCAATAAAACCGCCGGTAACCCGTGTCGGCTCCTTCGCGTGGGGTGCCGAACGAAAGCGCCACGTCAGACTTTTGGTGTAATCCTCTGTAATCTTCTTAGCAACTTTCAAATATTTGACTTCTTTACATCATTGGAGGACATTTGACGAAAGGCTATATCTTCCCTCGATTTTGTTGATCTTTTCTTGTTGATAATACAAGATGTGCTTTCTATTTGTCTGAGAATCATCCACATGATATGCACTAAGGTCTCTCATGTTTGTAGCAAGAGCCTTGAGCCGACAATACTTGTCTTTCAGATCCTCATCCTCAAGCATAACAAAACCTTCGGAGCCATTAGTGACATCATCGAACTTATTGCTTTGCATACTTTGATTAACAACGAAAAAGTTGGGGAGAGCTTCCCATGCTTCCTTGGTGGTGGCGAGGTGACAAATATGTGGCATGTCCTTGGGACCCACGGCTTGTTGGATGATGTACAAGGCAGATGCATTGAGTTGACAGTAAATCACTTCTCTTCGTGTTAAGTTGTCTGGAGTGTGTGGCTTGAAACCTTTCTCAATGAACCTCCATAGTTCCATGGATGAGCTACAAAGATTAGTTCTCATTTGAAATTACCAATAACCAAACGATTATGAACATAACTTGGGTGGTTGTCCTTGGTGAACTGTATGAGGGTAAATGATAGGTGGATTTGGTGAATACCAATGTGGTGGAGGAACCGCCCGGTAACCCACTATCATTTTGGGATTTTTCTTAACCCTCAACTTCCTCATCTCCAACGGGTTTCTCGGTTTCCTTGGCAAACCCGCTTGCTGAGAGCATTATTCATTATGGGAGCGACAAGCGGAGTAGATTCGGCGGTGGAGTTAGGGTTTATTTTCCAAGGAGTTGCTTCATCATAATTTTTGCGATTGAACCAGCATGGATGATTCAATTGAAAGCATTTGACCATACATTGATGATTCAAATTCCTCAAGATTATCCATGGAGGTTGCCTCCTTAGCAGTAGCATCACTTGTTGATGGCTCCCAAGTGCAGGAGATCAATTGTAGTACTTTTCAATAAAAAAATGTTGTCGAACCCACGATGAGCTGAAGGTATTGGTGAGCAAAAATAACAAGAAAGCAATAATAATAAATTAATGATTTTGGTGTTTTGGGTATATAGTTTGCAATAAAACAAAGTGCGGAAAGTAAATAGCAAATAAGTAAATGCTCTCGATGAGAGAAAAGCCCAATCCTCTATGTAGCAAGAGGACACGCTCAAGTGTGTGTGCTTATATGAGACAAAAGTTGTCGAGGGCGGCATGGATTCACTAGCATTTGAGTTCTAAACAACATGGTAAATATCTTGTCAAGTTTTATTCAATTACTGGCGGAGTCTTAGTTAGGCGCAGCACATAAGCCTATGCAAATACAACCTTTATGATGGGTCCTAGAGCCATTTTCATGTGCAAGTATAGGAATCATCAAACATAAATGTCCCATCATAGCCATAAGATGTAGGGTCCTCGACATAAATCCCTCTAATGCAACCCAGAGTGTTGGAAGACGGTTTCTGTCATTCCGACCCCTCCAACACTAATGCATTACATCAAAGTGAAGCCCTATGAGCCCATATAGGTGAAGTAATATGCAGTCGACGTCCGCATTAAACCATCATAGACCAACATAAAAGATGGAAAACTTGACCAAATACTCATTGCACATCATATAGAATCATAGCCAGATCATCCTATGCCCTCAGGAATGTGGCGAACTACTCACAAGTGTCTTAACTGGAGAGGCACTAGTTGAGACATTTATGTCCTGAGTATCAAATGCATGGTTGAAGGCGTTCTATGAGACACTTAATAAATTGCCGCAAAAAATCATATAAAGGCATTTTTAAGACACTTCCTAAAGTGATCATACATTATAGATAGAGACACGGTTTGAGACAGTCTTCACATTCTGTAGAGGCATTTTACATAATTTTGAGCCATTAAATATACTATTAATAAGATTTTTTTTAAAGTATTAGCAATATGTTTGTATTAGGCTAAATGTTTAGATGGGTAGAAAGGTTTCCTCAAGATCTTGGGTTAGAGGATTGCTTCCAACATTTTTATAATTTATTTTTCTCTATGCTAGAGAACAATGCCATAAGAAATATCCTTGAAAATATGTTGTTCCTTTACAAAATGTCTTTTAATCCTAGAACTGCCCGTAGTGGCATTTAGGTGACACTTAACGAGCGTCTTTACTCTAATATCTCTATGGGCTATTTTTCTTGTAGTGACCGTATTCACTTCCATATTTTTAGAGGGTAACATGCCATCGTGTACCATGCACAGAATGTACCTACTATGATCATGCACATTCTTAGACCACTAGTTGTGTTGTTAACAAACATCAAAACACATAGGGATGTGAATTTCCGTGCAGCTGCCTCGACGGTTGTGGTGGAATTGCTCTCGTAGCGGCGATGCGCACCATTCCGCACACCACTAGGGATTCGCATCCGAGAGCCCACATGGACACTATAATGCTAACCCTATTTTCTCCTGCATTCTAGGGTTCATGCAATTCCCAATCAACGGCTTGGGTTTGCAAACAAGACTAGAAACAATGGCTCTTTGTTCATTTGTCCAGCAGCCATATGCCTAACATCATGCTATGATCAGAGAACGATGAGTCAGAATACATCCACGTCCCCAATGAGCCACCAGCAGACGTTTCCCTCCCACTGGCTCCTCAGCTAGCTCATCTTCTCGCTTGGTCGCCCGATAGTCCTAATCTTGATGACACAATGCCATCTCTACCTCATTCTGTAATGGTACCCCACTCTATAACCCTTCAACAACGTACACATTTCCCACCTTTATTTATTTTTTCCCATTGATTGTTAATCTCATCCAGGGGCCATACTTGACAAAATGGAGGCCCCGTGCGGAATCCAATAGTAGGCCTAGTTAAAATTTTAGCCAATTAATTTGGTGTACACCCATAGATCCATAATAATTGTTAGGGTTGTAGATTAAATTTGAACTAAAACAACGATACTTATGGATCCGAGGGAGTAGAATAAAAGGCTATAATATATTTTATCAAAAAACTCGTTTTTCCAAACGTAGTTATCAGATTTCCTAGTCTAGCTCCTTCTTTTTCCGAAGGGGGAAGTGATCCCTAGTCAATCTTCTAAGTGAAACATTATATTCTTTCGACATCTATGATATGAATCTCCAAAGAAAAATGTGATACTATTTCCAACACCATTATTCTTTTCTTGTGTTTCTAATAGAAAACATTGTAGAAAAATAAAACACCACCTATTTGCACAAACATGAGCGAGAACAAATATCATGCATCAAACTTGAAGAACATGGATATCATAGGCAGGATGCGGCCTGGGCATTGAGCTACTCTACTGGCTACCATGCAGCATACGGGCCGTGCGGTGAGGAGAGGAGGAGGTAGGTTTGTTCATGTGAAGAAATATACATTAGGGAGCATCAATGCATCATAGAATCCTAGAACTACAACATCTTGCATGTATCATGAACTCATGATCGACGCATGCGTCGAAGTGCACCTGTCCAATTATACATATCCCTGCTTTATTTTCCCGGAAAGGATCCATGCTTTATTAATTATAGTCAAGTACATATATTTGTTGCAGTGCAGAACATAGGAATTAAATGAGTAATCATACGGTACGTATTACCCCCAAAATAGAAAAATATGACAAAAGAATAATCAATTAATCTGAACAAGAATTGCTTGTTCATCGGCACTATACAATCACAACACATGTTTGCCCATGAACATACATTGAAGATTCAAAGAAAAGATTACAACCCATGGGGAGTAGTATAGTGGAGTACATGCATGTATCGACATAGTAGTAAGCAATTAGCTCGTTCATAATCTGCTGCACACAGAAAATCGATCATAGGCTTTCGTCTAGCACTAACTAAACTATCTGGTAGACAAGCTTCTCCACCATCTGCTGGATGCAGATCTCGCAGTCTGCCTTGGAGCACTTGGCCATCACGTGCGACGATGTAGTATCACTCGAGACGAACGCCGGCGCCGGTGCAGGTGCTGGTGTAGAGGATGCCACCGTCAGGTCCATGTCGTCGTCGCCGAACAGGGTCGCATACGTGACCTCCTCAAGTTCGTCCTCGGCCACTCGCTGCTGCTGCTGCGTCCGGCATAACTCTTCAACGTCTAGTATGTCGGTGAAGAACCCGGACGGATCCACGCTGCCGTCGTCCACAGCTCCGGGGGGCATCACGTCGTCTTGGTCGGAAAGCAACCAGCGCTGGATGTCCTGAAGCATCAGGGGCTCTTGGAGGTTCTCAAATGCGACCTGGAATCTGCCGTCGTCCTGCTGACCTAATTCTTCAACGCCTTGGAGTATGCCACCGGAGAACCCGGCCAGATGCGCGCGGCTGTCGTCCACTGCTCCGGTGGGGAACCAGTACTCCATCTTCTGAAGCTCTTCCATTTCTTGGCGGCGCGGGGTTTGGGGACGTGGAGCGTCCGGGTGTGGATCATCGCCAGCCTTCCTCTTCCTGGAATCCGCCATGGCCTTCATTACTGACTCGTATGTTGTCTCCCTCTTGTGGCGCGACACGCAGACCATGCAGATCACCAGCCCAGCGGCGTCGTCGTCGAGGCGGAACTCGGTCATGCACCATCCGAGCCTGGTTGGCGAAGCTCCCGGCGACTCCTTGAAGACGTAGTTGAGCTTCCGCTTGTAGCCAACGAGGCTTCCGGTATCGCCGTCAACAACGGGCTTCTCTCCACCCTCCGAGTGCCATGTGTAACCCTCGCCGACCGCGCGCTGCCGCCTCCCGCCGCCCTTCCTTGTATCGTGACGTCGCGCCGGTGTGAAGAAGTACCAGTGGCCCCGTTTCCCGTCGTCCTTGTCGGTTCCCGGCGCCTGCTCGTGCTTGTCGACGAGGACGTCGGGTGGGACGGAGTAAGCGTCGAAGTCATGGATGTTACAGCCGCTGTCGATCGGCAGTTCGGCCAATTTTCGACGGAGGAACTGCTGGATGAGAACGTGATCGGCCGGGAAGAACTTGGTCGGAGGAGCAGGGCAATCTTGCGCGGACGCCATGGATCGGCTGCTATGCGATGCTAGAGACGAGGAAGTATTGGAAGTAGAAGCCGTGCGTGCCTGCGTACATGCGCCCTAGGTCTAGCTTATATCCACATGTAGCTAAGTCTTGATCGGACTGTAGCTCATAACATCAATCCAAAATGGAAACGGAGTGCATGCATATATGCATGCCGTGGGATCGAGCGAGTAAAAAATTGTGTATGACTGTACCGTCCGGTTCGTACTCTACTCGTGTAAATATGCGTGTACTACGAATCAATGGAACCAAATCTAAGAGTGAATCGAACTGTAAATATTGGTATACGTGTACTAGCTAATCAAAGCATGTCCATACCGTCGGTCCTCGGACTGTAACTAACGCGCGCGTGCCGTCGGACTTGAACTTCACGTTTGCCCGATGGACTCAGGCTCATCTCAAACATCACAGGATCGAGAATATACACGGGGGTGTGCTTGACACGTTTGAACAAACGATCGTTCACCTCCAGGCACACTAGCTTACACTTAATCATAGACTAGGATCAGTCGATCTGGATCGGACAAGCGTTGGGCCTCGACGCCACTTAATTTAGACATGTGCCTTTTTTATAAAATATTTTTTTGCAAAATTTCAGCGATATATTAATAATTATTACAGGAGTACAAAAAAATAAAAAATATAGATCTTTGGACCACATAGCGCGAGCTGAAGACGTGCAATTGTCTTCTCCCCTTTATCACCGGAACCATGCAAAACTTGTCATATAAGGGAAGATATGTTTTAATTGACCCTGCCTCGGTTAGCTCTGGATCCATTTCTTGGGTCCTCGCCCAAGAAAGCTGCCTTCTTTTCATCTCAGGCCCAGAATATTGTCTTTGATCCCATTTTCAAGTATGAGTTTGTTTGTTGCATGGTTTTTCAGCAACCAAGGAAGTAGTCTTCTTGGCTACTCATGGCTTATCACCTGGCTTAGATCAACCGCGCCATTTATTTGCAAAATATGAGTCCTTATGGCCACCTTTCTCACAATGATCCGACCCAAAATTTGTAGAAATGTTGGCATGAACTAGCATGTTTGTTGTACATTTGCTCCACTTATAGATACAGTTGGGTTGGCGGCCATAGAGCGGACACGCAAGAAGCAAAATACGTGAATCAATAACCTCAAAGCCGGTGACGCCAACATGAGATTTTTTAACCGTAAAGCAAATTTAGGGAGGAGGAAATTTTTCATTTTCAAACTATGATAGACCAAGGAAGGGTGACTTCTCATGCGGGCACCCAGGTTCAAGTCCCCAGGGACGCGAATTTTGGTTCTTATTATTTAAAAAACAAAATTATTGTAGGGGCTTCCCCTACGGTATTTCTTCCAAAATAAAAACTTCTCATGCGGGCAACCAAATCCATTGCCCAACACCACTTCAAGACCACCATTGGTAGAGGATAAACTAGCAACGTGAGTTCAGTTTGGATTCTCTCAACCTTCCCGCTTTCCAATCTTGAGGGCTTGGATGTCCCTTTCTCAAAGGAGGAGGAGGTCAAGCCAGCCATCGCCATGCTCTCTTGCAAAGTGACAGGGCTGGCTGGGTTTAGTGCCAACCTTTTTGCCACTTGTTTTGATATCATCAAGGCAAACGTCATGTCGGTGATTCTTTGGTTCTTCAATCTTCAAACCTCTAACCTCCATTAGCTCAACTCTGTGAATATAGTTCTTATTCCCAAGAAGGATGATGAAGAAGAGATCTTCGATTTTCGGCCTATTAGCCGCATACACTGTTTTGCCAAGATTGTCCCTTGGCAAGGCAACTCTTTCAACTTTGCGGGCCATACCACCTTAGCCAAGTCGGTCCTCACATCGCAATATATTCACCTTCTCACCGCCCGTGAAGTATCGGTTGAGTTCCTTCATGCAAACATACGAGTCCTTGTGCCCACCTTTCTCACGATGGTCCGATGCAAAAATGTTTGAAATTTTGGCTGTCAAGAAGATCAACTACATCTACAACATCAAATGCCATTTTTACGAAAATATCACAATAATTCCTAACATGTCAACAACTCGATGATAGTGGAGAAATAAGAGGAACCCGAGGACCCACCTAAAAGAAGACAACTACTTCCACGATAGCATGTGGACGACCCAATGCTGGGCACAACATGGTCACACATGTGGATACTACTTATGCACGCCACGCATGGTTGATAGTGATGGAAATTGTCAAACTTTGGCAGGACAAAAGGAGAAGAGAAAATGAGTTGTCATCCAGAGCATGATCAGAGAACCTAGTCAATCATGTTGTCCTCGAGATTGTAACACTTGCACTTGTGCTCGATCATCTGGAGCCATACACCGTCGCCTTTGTTTTGTTGTCTTTTGTTGAAGCTTTCTATAACGGGATACAAACAATCTAATTGACCACTCGAATGCAGAGCACGACATGATGCCACAAAATGAATCATATGCATGATCGATTGACTCGAATTCAGCATGCCAATAAGGAGAGTAAATGAGTAGTATTACATCTTCCTTTCAGAGTCAAGCGCAAAAAGGAAAGGAAAAGGATTATGAACATCTGGAGGAATCTACAATGGTGACCATGATCGACGAGGATGTGTGGCCTGCTGCCTCTGTTATGGCTGACATGCTCAACGGCGATGTGGCGGGCGATGGTGCTCCCAACCACGGTCGCAATTGATGCGAAGCTACAAGAAGCGAGCGGTGGTGTTGTAAGCGCCCGCTAACATGGGTATACCATATTGGGTACTCGACTTTATCATCCCTGTTGCGGATCCAAGAAGGAATATATGAAGCCCATGAAGAATCCAGCATGGAACTGAAGCCCAAGAACTGTGTAAAATAGGCAGGCTAGAACTATATCGGGTAAACCAACATGTATGTTGTAATCGACCCGAAGGTGGACTCTGAGACCTAGCCCGGTATATAAGGGCTAGGAGGATCCACCGGTAGGGGGATCTAGATTCACAACCACGCATCACCCCTGTAACCCTAACTAATAATACAATCTCCGCTACTTTTGCCCTTGATCATACTTTTCGTCGGCTACCTAGTTTGGCTGACCGGTCTTCGAAATCACCAGCGCTCTCTTTTCCTGAAAAGCCAAGTCCATCTATAGGCATTGATAGGGTTACCCCTTGTCAATTGGCGCTGTCTGTGGGGATCTTGAGTGTTGGAGGCATGAGTTTGGCGACTTCTTCATCAATCAGCAAATCGACGAGATCGAGTGACCAGGTGTGTTTCGGCTTGATAAATTTTTGTCCGCACCCTCCCGCCCTTCTCCTGGTTTTTGGTAACTTTGGCCGATGGGTGGATCTGGCGATTGGAAGCTTCGACTTCCACGTCGGGACACAAGGAACACTTTGACAATCAGAACCAATCTATATGTGTACGGCGGTGGAAGCATTGGCATCAACAACCACAACGCCGACATCATTTGTCGGCTCCATGAGCAAGGAACAATCAATTTCGATGACAAGAAGCAACATCGGCTCCAGATCTCCACGCCATCACAATATTCCTCAGCAAGAAGTCGTGCCCAGACGATCAGGGTGACGCTATAAACAACATTACTCAGCAAAGGGTTGATAGGGCTCGCACCGATCAAGGAAGCTAATGAAGCGTGGAAGCCAATGATTTTGAAGATGATGAAGACGACAACAACAAGCTCAGCGGGGCAACTTGCTTCACCCTTCAGTTTCGCAAAATGCCCTTTCCAAAGGGATTCAAGCTCCCTATGGATAAGACGAAGTACGAAGGCCTCCAAGAACCCGAAGCTTGGTTAGATGACTACTTGCAAAATATAAAGGTGCGCAGTGGTACCAAGGCCACCGCCATGTAGAGGTTACAAATTTCCTTGAGCGGGCCCGCAAGGTCTTGACTTCGAAAGCTACCTGAAGGGTCCATCGGTTATTGGGAAGAGTTGCGGAATATTTTATCCGAAACTTTTGGTCAACTTTTAAGTGCCCAACATCAATTAAAGAATTGCGGAACTGTGTCCAGAAATCAGGAGAGTCGATGCGGGCATACCTCAAGTGGTGGAGCATCATAAAAAATTCAGCCAAGAGCATCTTCGATGAACGGACAATTGATGCATTTAACAACAGACTGCGCCACACAGGCTTTGTAGAGGAGTTGGGAAGAGTAAGGCCTAGAACAATAGGCAAGTTAATTGACCTCGCTAACAGATGGTCCAATGGAGAGGATGCATGATGGCTCCTAAGTGCAAGAGATCACTTGTTGTAATTTTGAATAAGAAAGGTTGTCGAACCCATGAGAAGCTGAAGGTATTGGTTAATAATTTTGACAAGTAAAATAATAAAATAGGTGCAGTGGTTGCAAGAAGTAAATAGCAATAAGTAAATGCTCCAAACGAGAGAAAGCCCAATCCTCTATGCAGCAAGAGTGTGTGTGTGTGCGTGTGTGCGTGCATGTGCGTGGATTTGTGTGTGTGTGTGTGCGTGTGTGGGTGGGTGTGTGTGGGTGGATTTGTGTGTGTGTCCTAGATTGATAAGCTTTGCCAAGGGAAGCATGGATTTACTTAGCATTTAGATTTCTACACAACATGGTGAATATCTTGTCAAGTTTCATTCCCTTATGGTGGAGCATAAATTATGTGCAGCCATAGATATGAGAAAATACACCCCTTATGATGGGTCCTAGAGCCATTTTCATGAGCAAGTATAGGAATCATTGGTGCATGTAAAATGGATGCATGAACTTTGTAGTTCGTTGACACATATTCCCACATATTTGTAACATATATGATGGTATATCCAAGTTTTATATTGATTTTGGGGGATTTGCCAAAGATCCCCTTTATTTGGGTTATAACTCTATATGACAGGAAAACACTATTTTGTGAATTTTTTACTTTCAGGGACCTAAACAGAGTCAAATTGAGCTAGGGTCATGGGGAGGGGCCTGGAGGCCCAAAAGAGGCCTGGTGGCGCACCCAGACAGGGAGGGCGCGCCACCCATGCTCTTTTGGCCCTCGGTCGTCCTATTCACCTGATTCTTTCGCCCAAGGACTTTGTTTAACCTAAACACCCCTATATATACAACCCCTAGGGTTTCCTCGATAAAGGGCGGAGGAAACAGAGAAACATCAAAACAGACTCAGAACCAGCAAAGACTAGAGGGGAAAACTCCGCTGGAGCCGCCTAGAGGGGGTCTCCATCTTCTCCAACATATCCAACGTCATCACCACCATGATGAAGAGGGAGTAGTCCACCTCTGGACTATGGGTTTGTGGCAGTAGCTTGATCTATATCTCTCTTGTTCTTCATAGATTGTAGCACCATATGAGTTGGCCAACATGATAATGGTCATATATGTAATTCCTATATGGTGTATATTTATTCTATGATATTGATATATGAGACTGGAACCTATTATGTGTAAGATGTATTGATGATGCATATCATGTATCATGTTCTTAAGTGCTTGTTATGATCCAACTTATATACAAGAAAATGTTTAGGGAGAAGTGTGTATTAGATGGAGTAGCATGGTGGTGGTGATTGAATAGTGACAACAAATTCATGAACTACTACGGTATTTAACTTTTTTCTTGCCTAACTAGGGATAAAGTGAATACATGTGCTATGTTTGTCATGTGACAATGTGATAATCTTGTTAGTTCAAGGTAGCATATTTGATATTCAAACATTATGTCATATTGCTTAAGGACATACTTTGTTAATTCTTAATACAAGATTGCTTGAAGTTTTCCCTTTCTTGAGGAGTATAAGAGGGATGTGTTGCATCATATCTATGTTAGGACGTAATGCCCATATGAATGCTTACCAAACACATGTTAAAGTTCCACCAATATCATGTCATTGATGAATTGTTAGTGTCCACTACAACTTCAAAAGAGAGTAGACAAGTGAACCCATGAACCCCGGTCCATTTTAAATCACTAGAAACACCTTTCCAACACTTTTACCTTGCTTTAGTTTTTCCACTATTATTTAATCCAAAAATACCAAAAATATTATCTTCACATACACACACAAAGCCCAAATACCCTTAGCCTTTACTTGCTTTAATTTAGTTTACTTAAGTTATTTACTTTACTTTACTTCTTACTTGTATTTACTATTACTAATACGAAACCTTGTGCTTGACAACCACACGGTAGAGTTGGGGACACAATGCAAGAACTTTATTTTGTAGGTTGCTAGAAGAGGAGAGAAAGAAGACAACTTCTAAGACAATTCCCCGAGAGTTCGATATAAACCCTCGAGTCACGCTTGTGGGGAAATACGCTTGCTACAACAGATCTGCACTTGGAGTCCCAATGAATTGGTACACACAGATTGTTTCCATCAATCATTAAGACATAAATGGTCTAGCATAGCAGTTAGTTCATTGGCCCCCGACATAAACCCCTCTAATGCAACTCAAAGTATTGGAAAACAGTTTCTGTCATTCCGTCCCTGCCAACCCTCGTCATTACATCAAAGTGCGGCCCTATGAGCCCATAGAGGAGAAGTAATATGCAGTCGACATTCACATAAAACCATCATCGATTCACATAAAAGATAAAAAAAACTTGACCAAATACTCATTGCATATTATATGGAAATCATAGACACAATTCATCCTATGCCCTCAGGAACATGGTATGGATTAGAGGCATATGTATTACAACACAATCGGAAAATATAATTACTCCAACAAATAAAGACAAGTTGCCAATCACAATCATGCAAATAGCACTTAAACGGTATCTGAGGTTCAATCAATCACAAACTATGAGGAGGGGTGAAGTGATCTCGGAGATGGAGCTGGAGATGGTGATGATGATGGTGCCGATTGAGATGTTGATGGAGAGGCATCCCCTACGCCAACGAGTGGTGATGATTAGGGTGTCGAATTTCCCCCTCACCAGAGGCTTTGGTGCTGCAGGATCTACCCTCTCCCGCAGTAGGAGAGAAATTTCACCTCCGTTGCCGCCTCTGTAAATCTCGGGAAAATTATGGCGTAGGTTTTCTGGCATGACGGAGGTTCTGTCAAAAGGAGGGGCCGAAACGGTGCTCGAGGGCCAAATGGGCCTAGGTGGCGCACCTAGCAGAGCGGGGCGTGCCACCTGACCTCTTTTGGTCCTCGTGGCTCACCTCTCGTAGTTCTTTGTCCCACAGTCTTTATATCGATGAAAAACTGATCAGGTATTTTTTTCCTTTGATTTTTAGGCATTTAGAAGGTCCCCGAAATAGCAAAATATGAAAAGGGAGGATTTTTGCCTCGCAAAAATTAAATACCAATGAAAGGGACTTTGTAAGAAGCCTCATAAATCAACTAAAAAGGCATAAACAATGGTTGATCATGGCAAATATCTGTCGTGGTATCGTCACGGCATATGCCATAGGATGGATAGAGAGAGTAGTTCCTGCAATGGTCTACGGTGGTATCAGGATGTGGGTGTGGGCACGGAACACGACGTACCAGGTTCGGGGCCTCGTATGGAGGTAACACCCCTACTCCTGCTCTAGAGTGTATAAGAGATGATCACAGTACAATGGCGCTCCTTGAGCTGTATCCGGCTGCTCGGGGAGGCTAGAGGTAGAAGAAGGTCTCTCTCCCGGAGCAGCTCTATCGCTAGAAAATGAGAAGTGTTCGATCGTCCCCCGCATGAGAGGGGGTAGTGCAGCTTATATAGGCGCTGACACTTTACAGAGAAGTCCCTATGACCTAGTGGCTGACTGCGCCGTCAGCAGCCGTTGAGGCGTTGAGGCTTGTCTTGTCTCCTGCCGAAGTCAGCGATATGGAGGAGGTGTCCCTGTCACCATCGATGGCCTGTAGCGGTACGGCGTAGCCAGGCCATGATGGCTGTTGAGGCGGGGCACCGTTCTCTGGTGCCCCTTGCTTTACGGGAGATGACGTCAGCGTGGACCTTTGCACCCGGATCACCTTTCCGGTTCCTTCTCCTGCAAGGCTCGCCATCCTCCAGCCGGTCAGGGGAGAGAAAAACCCAGTCGGATATGGCATGTTGAAGCCGGCCCAGCCACAGCGCAGACGGCCATGGCAAGGCCGACATAGACTTTGAGCCAGCCGGCTCCCAGGCCAGCCGGCCTTTGCCGCGGACCAGCCGGCCCTGAGCCAGCTGCTCCCTGTCTGTTGTCCTACCCGGGGTCTTCCCCTCTACATTAGCCCCTGAAGCTGGCAAGGTCCTGCGTAGAGAAGGACCTGGGCAGGTTTTCCTGGCCGTTAGACTTTGATCCCATAAATCTGTTTTAAAAAGCACTCGAGGGGCCGGCTGAGAATTAGCATTCAGCCGGCTGCACCCTCATTCGGCTTGATCCATCCGGCTGCTCTCGAGCTGGATGTCGCTTATACCACGCGGATTTACTTTTTTACAAGTGTGGAAGGAGTCTCCGCCTTGTTGGGAGAATACGGGCCGGCTTGGGTGGAATCATCCGACTGCGGCTGGGCGCGCCGGAATCTCCGCCGCCTCGGGTCTTGTGCCCGACTTGACGGTTCTTATGGCAACTACTGTTGTGTCTATTCGTCTGGTCAAATCAGTGTCTCTCCAGATCTTCTGCGGTAGTGGGCGTTGTGGTGCGGCTGTTACCAGTAACCGATGCGGTCATGGGGGAGATCATGGCGCAGTTAATCCGGCGTCGTGGCCCACGCCCCCACTTGGCCGCGCGGCAGGCGCTTATAAATGAGGGCGGGGCGATACCGAGGCGGCCTCCCCACACTCTTCTTCTTCCTCGCGCCCAAGCCTCATCTCTCTCCTCCGTTCGCACAACTTCTTCGCGCCCGGAAGATTTCGTCGGCGGTCCTCTGGCGAACTTCGGCAACTAGTTGCGGCCCCAGTCCTCCGCCGATCCGGAGCCGTTGCCCCACCGATCCGGCAACACGGGGCCCCGCGCGTCCACGGTACGCTCTCCGCCGCCGCGTTCCCCGTTGCCGAGTGGTTCTTCGTCGCCTTTTTCTCTCTCTTGGACTTCTTCTTCCTCGACGGCGGCAATGGTTCTCCCAAGCGGTTCGTGGGAGGGCTCATTCATCACCGACGAGGATATCGCTTGTCTCGTCCGCCTCCGCCGGATCCCTCCGCAGGTGGTCACGCGAGCTCCGGGGAAGGAGATGGAGCCGCAGCCGGAGCCCGGCGAGAGCGTCGTCTTCTGGGCGCACTTCGACCGAGGGCTTAGGCTGCCGGCTTCGCCCTTCTTTCGCTGCTTCCTCGACTTCTTCGGCCTGCAGCCGCACCACTTGCCGGCCAACGCCTTCGTGACGTTGAGCTGCTATGTGGCCTTCATGGAAGGCTATGCCGGCTCGTGGCCGGACGTAGAGTTTTGGTGCCGGCTCTTCTACCTCAAGGCCCTGACTGCCGACGGCCACCTGCGAGTCTGCGGCGCCGCCTCCATCTACTCGCGCATGTCCACGCCCTTCTCGAGGATTCCAACAGTCGACTCGGTGAAGAAATGGCAAATGTCGTTCTTCTACGTGAAGAGCGCGAACCCGGGGTTCGGCCGGTGAACCCCGGACTATAACCCGCGGCGACTGCCGTCAAACAGGGGCACCAACTACAAGCCGGCTGACCCGGAGGAGGAGGTAAACCTGCTCCGGAGTTATCTCGGGACGTGTTGCAACGCCCGGCTGTGCGCGCCGAGCTCCTGGCTGCTCGCCCGCCGGGTGCTGCCTGCCCAGGCACGTGCCCACAGGATCTGCCACATGTCTGGCCGGTTTGATCCGACCCGGACGTCCAAGCTGGAGCTCAACAAGGCCCAGATCGCCAAGCGGGTCAACTCCGTCTCCCAGGCCAAGTTTCCGGACAACTGGAACTGGAGGATGGAGCCCTACAGCCAGAACGATCTTCCGCCGCCGGTAAGTTTTCTTCAATCTCTTGGCCGAGTGCCGGCTTGTGGCCGCACGGCCGGCTTATCTTACTGTTTGTTTGTTGCCTGCAGACCTTCGCCCGGCAGCAGGTTGAGGATGGCGACCTGGAGCACAAGGACCGGAGTGCGGATCACGTCGACCCGGGCTGATCAAGCCGGCGACGATGAGAACCGGACGAGGCCGACCAGGCCGCCCAAGGGCATGACGACCCGTCGCCTTCTCCGCAGCCGCACGAGGAGGAGCCGGAGGCAGACGTGCCGACGGATGTCTACGCACGCTTCTATTCCTGTAGACAGTGTTGGGCCTCAGAGCGAGGTTTGTAGAACAGCAGAAAGTTTCCCTTAAGTGAATCACCCAAGGTTTATCGAACTCAGGGAGGTAGAGGTCAAAGATATCCCTCTCAAGCAACACTGCAATTAAGATACAAGAAGTCTCTTGTGTCCCCAACACACCTAATACACTTGTCAGATGTATAGGTGCACTAGTTCGGCGAAGAGATAGTGAAATACAAGTAATATGGATGATTATAAGTAGCAATTGCAATCTGAAATAAAAATGGCAGCAAGCGAACATGTAGCAGAACTTGTTGGAAACGGTGTTTCAATGCTTAGAAACAAGGCCTAGGGATCATACTTTCACTAGTGGACACTCTCAACAATGATCACATAATTGAATAAATAAATGCTACTCTCAAACACTCTCTTGTTGGATAACAAACACCATTCATTGTGTAGGGATGCAAAAGCACACCTCAAGCCGGAGTAAACAAGCTCCACAACTTCATAAAGGAATCACACACGATGCGCACACTGTCACCATCACAACGTGGAGAGTGACTCCGGAGTTCATATTAAAGTAACCTCTAGAGTGCATAATAGACAAGAGTAACATCTACATATTCAACTAGATTACAAAGCTCATGATCACATAAAGATCACACCATGGGAGAGAGATGAACCACATAGCTACCGGTAGAGCCCTCAGCCTAGGGGAAGAACTACTCCCTCCTCGTCATGGGAGAGAGCAATGGCGATGAAGATGGCGGTGGTGTCGATGGGGATGGGGGCACTTCCCGTCCGGCGGCGTGCGAACAGAGACTTATGTCCCCCGAACTTGGCTTCGCGATGGCGGCGGCTACGTAACTTTTCCTGGAGGAAGACCGGTATCTTTAGGGTTTCGCATCTGGGAGAATATATAGGCGGAAGGGCGGCCTCCGAGGGGCCCTAGGGTGCCCTCCCCACAGTGGCGCGACAAAGGGTGGGCGCGCCCCTATGGTGTGGGGACCCTTGGCCCCCTCCGCCTTTCTCTGGCTCTCGGGTCCGCCTCGGCAAAATATTGACTTCGTCTTCGTGGGGTCAATTAAGAATATTTCCTGTGTAGAATTTAAACAAAAACAAGAAAACAGGAACTGGCGCTTCGGCATCTTGTTAATAGGTTAGTCCCGGAAAATGCATAAACATGATATAAAGTGTGAGCAAAACATGTAGGTATTGTCATAAAACTAGCATGGAACATAAGAAATTATAGATATGTTGGAGACGTATCACCGACCTCTTCGGCACCAATCCGCGCGGTGCCGCTGGCGGCGAGGCCGCCTGCGACCTCTGCGTCTTCCACGGCCGTGCCCTAGGGGTGGAAGCGGCCCACCGAGCAGACCATCGCCCAGCTCGAGGCGAAGGTGAAGAAGCAGCGCCGGGCGGGGCCGAAGGTAGTCCCGGAAGCAGCCGGGTAAGCTTTTTCCCTTTGTTACTTGTTTGATTCCTTTTCTTTCCTTTCTTGCTTATCTTTTCCTCCTGTTTATCTAATCCAGGGCCGCCATCAAGTTTTCCAAGGGTGCCGGCTCCGGCCCGGCCTTTGGAGTGGTGTCGCCGCTTCACCGGCAGAGGAGGGAGCCGACTCCGCAACCTCCGCCGCGCTCGCGCACGCCACCGATCATCCCACCACCTGCTATTGGGGCGGGTATTTCTTCAGCTGCACCTTCACCGGGTGCATCCGCTTCCGGCTCTCGGAGCGAGCCGGCTCGCCGCGCCGGCCAACCTTCTGATGATATGTTCCCGCGCCACAGCCGGCTTATTGATCCTGCGGCTGGAGCCGGCAGGGCCGCACCATCAACTGGAGCCGGCGGGGCCGCGTCCGATGTTGTCATTCTTGACGGCAGCCCGGACACTGTGCCGCCGCCGCCAGAGTCCACCATTCCCACTGGCCCGGCAGGTCTAGCCGCGTCGCCTCCCACTTCGGAGCCAGCGAGGGAGGATCCGGACGCCGGCGCGCAGATGGCGGGCGGCGGGTGAAGCGAAGGGCCCGGCCAGGCGCTGAGGGCCGGCGCCGATCGTGATCAACCTCCACGTTTCTCCAGCCGCCTCGCTGCTGAATGTGGTGTCCGCCTCTGACTCCAGCCTCGGCTCAGCCGGCACTATGGAGAAGGAATGGTGCCAGGCCGATATCGACGAGGTGACCAGCCGGGAAGGAAGCAGGGGGAGGGCGTCCAGGGAGATGTTCTTCTCCAGCTTCCGCGCCTACGCCAAGGCCGCAGCCGCCAAGACCGAGAACCGCATGGCGCGGATGGAGACGACCAGCAAGGTTAGTTTGTATATGTGTTGCTTTTTGCAATTTTTAGTATTGTCCTGGTAGCCCTCCGAGGCACGGACCGGCTGCTCTCGGAGCCGGTCCGGGTTTTGTTTGGATGCTTATTTTCACTTCTCTTTCAGGCGGTCGAGGACAAACGGACCGCCCTGTACAACCGGCTGGTGGCCAGCTACCACAAGGCCAAGATCGAGCGGGCAGACATGGCGCACAAGCTTGAGGCTGCCAAGGGTAAGGTTTCTTCTTTTGACTTGTTCTTTCTTTATTTCTTTGTTTTAGCCGACTGACGGCTTCGCTGCCGGCTTGCAGCTGTTGCTGCCGGGTCCCTCAGCTAGAGGAGGATCTCCGAGTCGCCGCGCACAACGGCCGAGGCCGAGAAGGCGGCCAAGGCCGCAGCTGCCAAGCGCGGAGGCGATGGTGAGCTGACGCGGCTGCGCCGGCTCGAGGCCAACCACATCATCGAGCTCGAATCCCTCAAACGGGTTGAGCAGGAGAAGGTGGATGGCCTGAGCAAGTGGCTAGAGGAGGTGGACCGGTGATGGCGTGTAACTCACACGTTCGTTGGGAACCCCAAGAGGAAGGTATGATGCGCACAGTAGCAAGTTTTCCCTCAGAAAGAAACCAAGGTTTAATCGAACCAGGAGGAGCCAAGAAGCACGTTGAAGGTTGATGGTGGCGAAATGTGATGCGGCGCAACACCAGGGATTCCGGCGCCAACGTGGAATCTGCACAACAAAACCAAAGTACTTTGCCCCAACAATGATGGGGTTGTCAATCTCACCTTGCTGTAACAAAGGATTAAGCGTATCGAGTGGAAGATGATTGTTTGCAAGAAAACAGTAAAACACAATTGCGATTGTATGCTATGTAAAGAATAGGACCGGGGTCCACAGTTCACTAGAGGTGTCTCTCCATAAGATAAAAGCATGTTGGGTGAACAAATTACAGTCGGGCAATTGACAAATAGAGAAGGGCATAACAATGCATGTACATGATATGATAAATATAGTGAGATTTAATTGGGCATTACGACCACATAGACCGCCATCCAACTGCATCTATGCCTAAAAAGTCCACCTTCGGTTATCATCCGAACCCCATTCGTATTAAGTTGCAAAGCAACAGACAATTGCATTAAGTATGGTGCGTAATGTAATCAACAACTACATCCTTAGACATAGAATCAATGTTTTATCCCTAGTGGCAACAGCACATCACAACCTTAGAACTTTCTGTCACTGTCCCAGGTGTCAATGAAGGCATGAACCCACTATCGAGCATAAATACTCCCTCTTGGAGTTAAGAGTACAAACTTGGCCAGAGCCTCTACTAATAACGGAGAGCATGCAAGATCATAAACAACACATAAACAATAGATTGATAATCACCATAACATAGTATTCTCTATCCATCGGATCCCGACAAACACAACATATAGAATTACATATAGATGATCTTGATCATGTTAGGCAGCTCACAAGATCCAACAATGAAGCACAATTAGGAGAAGACGACCATCTAGCTACTGCTATGGACCCATAGTCCAGGGGTGAACTACTCACTCATCACTCCGGACGATCATGGCGATGAAGAGTCCTCCGGGAGATGAATCCCCTCTCACAGGGTGCCGATCTCCTGAATCCCCGAGATGGGATTCGCGGCGGCTCTGGAAGGTTTCCGTATCGTGGCTCTCGGTACTGGGGGTTTCGCGACGGAGGCTTTAAGTAGGCGAAAGGGCAACGTGGGGGCCACACGAGGGCCCCACACCATAGGTCGGCGCGGCCGGGGCCTGGGCCGCGCCGCCCTGGTGACGGCGCCTCGTGGCCCCACTTCCTTCCCTCTTCGGTCTGGAAGCTTCGTGCAAAAATAGGACCCTGGGCGGTGATTTCGTCCAATTCCGAGAATATTTCCTTACTAGGATTTCTGAAACCAAAAACAAAAAACAACTGGCTCTTCGGCATCTTGTTAATAGGTTAGTTCCAGAAAATGCGTAAATACGACATATAATGTGCATAAAACATGTAGGTATCATCAATAAAGTAGCATGGAACATAAGAAATTATCGATACGTTGGAGACGTATCAGCATCCCCAAGCTTATTCTGCTCGTCCCGAGCAGGTAAAACGATAACAAAGATAATTTCTGAAGTGACATGCCATCATAATCTTGATCATACTATTTGTAAACATATGTAATGAATGCAGCGATCAAAACAAAACTAATGACATGAGTAAACAAGTGAATCATATAGCAAAGACTTTTCATGAATAGTACTTCAAGACAAGCATCAATAAGTCTTGCATAAGAGTTAACTCATAAAGCAATAAATCAAAGTAAAGGAATTGAAGCAACACAAAGGAGGATTAAGTTTCAGCGGTTGCTTTCAACTTATAACATGTATATCTCATGGATATTGTCAACATAAAGTAATATAACAAGTGCAATATGCAAGTATGTAGGAATCAATGCACAGTTCACACAAGTGTTTGCTTCTTAAGGTGGAGGAGATAGGTAAACTGACTCAACAATAAAAGTAAAAGAAAGGTCCTTCAAGAGGAAAGCATCGATTGCTGTATTTGTGCTAGAGCTTTTATTTTGAAAACATGAAACAATTTTGTCAACGGTAGTAATAAAGCATATGAGTTATGTAAATTATATCTTACAAGTTGCAAGCCTCATGCATAGTATACTAATAGTGCCCGCACCTTGTCCTACTTAGCTTGGACTACCGGATCTTTGCATGCCATGTTTCAACCAAGTGTCACAAAGGGGTACCTCCATGCCGCCTGTACAAAGGTCTAAGGAGAATGCTCGCATTTTGGATTTCTCGCTTTTGATTATTCTCAACTTAGACATCCATACCGGGACAACATGGACAACAGATAATGGACTCCTCTTAAATGCATAAGCATGTAGCAATGATTATTATTCTCATATGAGATTGAGGATATATGTCCAAAACTGAAACTTCAACCATGATTCATGGCTTTAGTTAGCGGCCCAATGTTCTTCTCTAACAATTTTGCATGCTCCAACCACTAAGGTGATAGATCCTTCAGACAAGACGGACATGCATAGCAACTCACATGATATTCAACAATAGTTGATGGCGTTCCCCAGAAGCATGGTTATCGCACAACAAGCAACTTAATAAAAGATAAAGTGCATAAGTACATATTCAATACTACGATAGTTTTTAAGGCTATTTTGTCCCATGAGCTATATATTGCAAAGGTGAATGATGGAATTTTAAAGGTAGCACTCAAGCAATTTACTTTGGAATGGCGGAGAAATACCATGTAGTAGGTAGGTATGGTGGACACAAATGGCATAGTAGTTGGCTCAAGGATTTTGGATGCATGAGAAGTATTCCCTCTCGATACAAGGTTTAGGCTAGCAAGGTTATTTGAAGCAAACTCAAGGATGAACCGGTGCAGCAAAACTCACATAAAAGACATATTGTAAACATTATAAGACTCTACACCGTCTTCCTTGTTGTTCAAAACTCAATACTAGATAATATCTAGACCTTAGAGAGACCAAATATGCAAATCAAATTTTAGCAAGCTCTATGTATTTCTTCACTAATGGGTGCAAAGCATATGATGCAAGAGCTTAAACATGAGCACAACAATTGCCAAGTATCACATTATCCAAGACATTTTAGAATTACTACATGTAGCATTTTCCAATTCCAACCATATAACAATTTAAAGAAGAAACTTCGCCTTGAACATTATGAGTAAAGCCTAAGGACATATTTGTCCATATGCAACAGCGGAGCGTGTCTCTCCCACAAAGTGAATGCTAGGATCCATTTTATTCAAACAAAAACAAAAACAAAAACAAACCGATGCTCCAAGTAAAGAACACAAGATGTGATTGAATAAAAATATAGTTTCAGGGGAGGAACCTGATGATGTTGTCGATGAAGAAGGGGATGCCTTGGGCATCCCCAAGCTTAGACGCTTGAGTCTTCTTAAAATATGCAGGGGTGAACCACGGGGGCATCCCCAAGCTTAGAGCTTTCACTCCTCTTGATCATAGTATATCATACTCCTCTCTTGACCCTTGAAAACTTCCTTCACACCAAACTTCAAGCAAACTCATTAGAGGGTTAGTGCACAATTAATAATTCACACATTCAGAGGTGACACAATCATTCTTTACACTTCTGGACATTGCATAAAGCTACTGGACATTAATGGATCAAAGAAATGAATCCAACATAGCAAAAGAGGCAATGCGAAATAAAAGGCAGAATCTGTCAAAAACAGAACAGTCCGTAAAGACGAATTTAAAGATGGCACCAGACTTGCTCAAATGGAAAAACTCAAAACTAATGAAAGTTGCGTACATATCGAGGATCACGCTCGTAAATTGGCAGATTTTTAGAATTTTCTACAGAGAACTGTGCCCAGATTCGTGACAGACAGCAATGCTGTTTCTGCGCAGCGATCCCAAATATAACATCAACTTTGACATAGAAACTTTACTTGGCACAAAAACATGATAAGGAGAGGTTGCTACAGTAGTAAACAACTTCCAAGACTCAAATATAAAACAAGTACTGTAGTAAAAACATGGGTTGTCTCCCATAAGCGCTTTTCTTTAACGCCTTTCAGCTAGGCGCAGAAAGTGCAAGTAACATCGAGAGTAGAAGCATCAACATCATAACTTGTTCTAATAATAGAATCAAAAGGCAACCTCATTCTCTTTCTAGGGAAGTGTTCCATACCTTTCTTGAGAGAAATTGATATTTAATATTACCTTCCCTCATATCAATAACAGCACCAACGGTTCGAAGAAAAGGTCTTCCCAACACAATAGGACAAGATGCATTGCATTCGATATCCAAAACAACAAAATCAACGGGGACAAGGTTATTGTTAGTAATGTGCACATTATCAATCCTCCCCAAAGGTTTCTTTTTAACATTATCGGCAAGATTAACATCCAAATAACAATTCTTCAATGGTGGCAAGTCAAGCATATCATAAATCTTTTTAGGCATAACAGAAATACTTGCACCAAGATCACATAAAGCATTACATTCAAAGTCATTGAATTTCATTTTAATGATGGGCTCCCAACCATCTTCTAACTTTCTAGAATAGAAGTTTCAAGTTTTAGTTTCTCTTCTCTAGCTTTTATGAGAGCATTTGTAATATGTTTTGTAAAGGCTAAATTTATAGCACTAGCATTAGGACTTTTAGCAAGTTTTTGTAAGAACTTTATAACTTCAGAGATGTGGCAATCATCAAAATCTAAATCATTATGAGCTACAGCAATGGGATCATTGTCCCCAAGGTTGGAAAAAATTTCAGCAGTTTTATCACAAGCAGTTTCAGCAGTTTTAGCAATTTCAGGCAGTTTTGTACGCTTTGCACTAGGAGTAGAAACATTGCCAACACCAATTATTTTACCATTGATAGTAGGAGGTGCAGCAACATGTGAAGCATTGATGACCCACAAGTATAGGGGATCGCAACAGTCTTCGAGGGATGTATTACCCAATTTATTGATTCGACACAAGGGGAGACAAAGAATACTTGTAAGCCTTAACAACGGAGTTGTCAATTCAGCTGCACTTGGAAACAGACTTGCTCGCAGAGTTTATCGTAGTAACAGTTTTATGGCGGTAGGAATAGTGAAATAACGCAGCGGTGAAATAAAGACAGCAGTAGTGATTATAGTAAACAGCGGGATTAAAATACTGTAGGCACGGGACGATTTAACGGCGTTGCATGGATGAGAGAAACTCATGTAACAATCAAAGCAGGGGCATTTGCGGATAATAATAAAATGGTATCCAAGTACTAATCAATCAATAGGCATGTGTTCCATATTTAGTCGTACGTGCTCGCAATGAGAAACTTGCACAACATCTTCTGTCCTACCAGCCGGTGGCAGCCGGGCCTCTAGGGAAACTACTGGATATTAAGGTACTCCTTTTAATAGAATACCGGAGCAAAGCATTAACACTCCGTGAACACATGTGATCCTCACATCACTACCATCCCCTCCGGTTGTCCCGATTTCTGTCACTTCGGGGCCATTGGTTCCGGACAGCGACATGTGTATACAACTTGCAGGTAAGATCATAAACAACGAATATCTTCATGAATCAATAACATGTTCAGATCTGAGATCATGGCACTCGGGCCCTAGTGACAAGCATTAAGCATAACAAGTTGCAACAATATCATAAAAGTGACATCTACGGATACTAGGCACTATGCCCTAACAATCTTATGACTATTACATGACCAATCTCATCCAATCCCTACCATCCCCTTCAGCCTACAAGGGGGAATTACTCACACATGGATGGGGGAAACATGGCTGGTCGATGGAGAGGCGTTGGCGGTGATGGCGGTGAAGATCTCCTCCAATTCCCCGTCCCGGAGTGCCCGAACGGAGACTTCTGGCTCCCGCGACGGAGTTTCGCGATGTGGCGGCTCTCTGGAGGGTTTCTGGCGACTTCGACTTCTCTCCGTGCGTTTTTAGGTCGAACCCGATAAGTAGTCCGAAGGGGGCGTCGGAGGCCAGCCGAGGGGGCCACACCATAGGGCCGCGCGGCCCCCTAGGCCGCGCCGCCTTATGGTGTGGGGCCCTCGGGCCTCCACCTCTCTTGCCCTTCTGGCTCCGTCAGTATTCTGGTAAAATAGGGCCTTCTGCATAAATTCCGAGGATTTTCCCGAAAGTTGGATTTCTGCACAAAAACGAGACACCAGAGCAGTTCTGCTGAAAACAGCGTTAGTCCGTGTTAGTTGTATCCAAAATACACAAATTAGAGGCAAAACAATAGCAAAAGTGTTCGGGAAAGTAGATACGTTTTGGACGTATCAACTCCCCCAAGCTTAGCTTATTGCTTGTCCTCAAGCAATTCAGTTAACAACTGAGCGATAAAAGAACTTTCATGAACACATTTGCTCATATGATGTATATATTCTCATGCTATGGCTAATACTTAAGCAGTTCATAATGAGATACATGCAAATAAGATCATCCAACAGCTATGTCAATCATGGAGAGGTACCAACAATTAATAATAAGCACCATGAATCATGTATATAAGCAGGATTGCAATGTTCATAAGAGAATATGATAAAGTGGTATCTCGCTTGCCCGTATTTGATCGGCAAAACATAAATGCCGAGGCACCTCTTGAGTTCATAGAAAGACTAGAAGTAGTGATTGTCAAAGATAAAAGCATCAAAGTTATACCACAATCAATCATATTTTGAGACAAGCATATTATACTAAGAATGACAGTTGTGCTCTCAAGATAGTGCTCAAAGAAAGAATGGAGACACAACATAAAAGTAAAAGATTGACCCTTCGCAGAGGGAAGCAGGGATTAACATGATTTCATTTGTAAAGCAGGAGTAAAATTATTTTGAGAGGTGTTTGTTGTTGTCAACGAATGGTAATGGGTACACTAACTACCTCATCAACCGGACTCACAAGAGCGGCTCCCATTTTATTTGCATGTTTATGTGGCACTCCTTCCAACCTTTCTTACACAAACCATGGCTAACCGAATCCTCGGGTGCATGCCAACAATCACATACCATGAAGGAGTGCCTTTTTATTTAAGTTTTATTATGATGATGACACTCCCCCCAACCTTTGCTTACACAAGCCATGGCTAACCGAATCCTTCGGGTGCCGTCCAACAATCACAAACCATGGAGGAGTGTCTATTTAAGTTAATTAATTCGGGACTGGGAATCCCATTGCCAGCTCTTTTTGCAAAATTATTGGATAAGCGGATGTGCCACTAGTCCATATGAGAGTCCGTCAAAAGTAAATGACAAGGTTGAAAGCTAAACACCACATACTTCCTCATGAGCTATGAAACATTAACACAAATTGAGAAGCATTTTGAAAGTTTTAAAGGTAGCGCATGAGAATTTACTTGGAATGGTTTGAAATGCCATGCATAGGTATTTATGGTGGACACTTTGGAACAACTTGGTTTTCAGGTGTTTGGAAGCACGAGCGGCGTTCCCGCTCAGTACAAGTGAAGGCTAGCAAAAGACTGGGAGCGACAAATCAAGTGAGCAGTAACTGTCATAATCATGCTTGCGGCAAAATAAGTTAACGGAGGCATAAAAGTGATGCAAGAACTCTGAAGCAATATAAATCATCGAGGCTTAATTGACTTTTTGTTCAGTCATATGCATGCGTGAGCATGTGCCAAGTCGATATAAATGAATTATTCAGAGGAGGATACCACAATGCCATACTTACTTATGAATAAAACAATGCAAGCGAACATCCATGACATGCTACTCATATTAATAAATTGGAGCTAAACATGAGAGATCATGAACTACTAGACTTTCTCAAATAACATATACCTCACATGAACCAACTAAGCATGCTCATATGGATGAGTATATGTACAAAAATGAAAACAAATAGAGTTCATACCAGCCTCTCACCACAATCAGATTGTCGTAGATCGTCATTATTGCCTTTTCACTTGTGTAGCTTGGATAATATGAAATGAAAACCACGCTCCAGCCACCGAAGACCATTGAACTCATGATGAACTTTACAAACCAAAGAAGAACAGCAAATATTTTTGGTGTTTTCGAATTGGAAACAAGGAAAGAAAACAAGCAAACAAAGCAAAATCTTTTTGGGTTTTCTCATAGCAAACTAACGATAGCAAATAAAATAAACTAAGAGCAAAGAACCAAATAAACAAATGGTGAAGAGAAACAACAGAAATATTTTTGGTCTTTTTGTGTTTTAGGAAAGAAACAAAGCGAAAACAAAAGAATGCAAACTAACAGAAACACAGAAAAGCAGGATGACAGAAATCTGCCAAATCCTGACAGCAGTACAGAAATCGAAATTAACAAAAATCTTCCATTGCTCAGACCAAAAAGTGTTCAACTAATGAAAGTTAGATAACAACCTGGGGCACATGCTCAAAAATTGGCAACTCAAAATAACGTTCTGGCTGTGCGCACGAATTTTTTTGGTAACAGCCCAGAATCTGTTTTTGGACAGCACTTCCCCAAATATCATCTCCCTCTCATTAGAAAACCACTCTAGAGACTAAACAAGTATGTACAAGTATCCAGCAACCATAATATGCAAAGAATGAGTGATGCCGGTATACCTCCCCCAAGCTTAGGCTTTTGGCCTAAGTGGAGTTCATTCCCACGGTCCCCATGAAGTGGTGTCTCCGTAATACGACGAAGAACGACCCGGTTCCAGGTATGTGCTGGAGGAAACATCGGGGTATGTGACGGTGCAGTCGTAGGAGGGCTCGGCGTTCTCGGAGTCATGTTGCTGGTGGAATTCTTGTATCTTCATATGTTCCTCCACCTCCTCCTTAGTGAGCGACCATGATTGCCTGTCAATACTAAACAAACCTGGCTGGGGAAGAGGGATTTCCTTCTCATTCCCATCAGCAAACAACATTCTATAGACCATATTATCTATAGTGGAGTCAGTAGTAACAAAATGATGGCTCTTCATAGCAGCAATATCTAGTCTCCTAGGGGTTAATGGCACATCATTAGAATCAAGAGGAATCCTTAAATGTGTTAAAATGCGCAGTGCAATAGTTCCTCCAAAAATAGGCCCCCTGCTAGACAGGCGGCGAGCAATAAGAGAACCAAGATGATAAGATGTCTCTCCAGTAAGTGCAGCATTCAAGAAAGCAAGATGGTAGCTAGAGATATTGCTAGTATTTTCTCTACCCAAAATGCTAGTAGCAATGTAATATGCAAAATATTTAATAGCGGGGAGTTGAATGTTTCTTATCTTCCCTCGCTGGATGGTGCGGCAATCATCCTCGGTGATCCCTCGGTAGAGCTCCAACAGGTCTCGGGGGTTGTCATCAATCCTCCTTGCTGTACCTACAGGGGCAATATCCAATGCACGACAAAATTCTTCCAATTCCATAGTAACAGGAATATCATAGATCTTGAATGCAACTGTCGGCTCAAATTGCGCGTTGTGGAACTTGAAGCTCTCAACGAAAATTTTGGTGAGCATGTAGTATTGCTCCCTTTCATCTCCCACGTAGGTGGCTAAGCCTGCCCTGTTGACAAGGGTGAAGAAGTCATCCAATATCCCTGCATTTGTCAGAAAATCATAACATGGGAAGGATGAAGCATTAGGAGCCCCATTGTCCTCCTCGGGCGCGAAGCTAGGCGCGATGACATCCTCATTGTAGGATCGCCTAATCTGAGTGGATGCCCTCGAGGGCCTACCGGTGCTGGTTGTTCCCTTCTTGAACAATTCTCCAAATTTGAATTTCTTCATCTTCCTCTTCTGAAATTTTCAACAATCATTATAAAATTTGATTTCAAGGTATGTAATTGAAGGGAACTACTATAGGAACTTGCTAGAGTACTAAACATGCATCAAAACTAGTTTCTTCCACCTAGAACAAGCATGCAAGCTCACTAAACATGTTATCTACAGCAGCAAAATATTCAAGATATACTCAACCAAATGAAATTCTAATTGGACAATCAAAGGAGTCACATACCAAGGAGTAAATGTGCCAAATTTCAAACAGAAATCTGGGCTGAGCAAGGAGATCGAAAAATCGCGAGTTCTTGAGCAGAAACACGAGTGAGAGGAACTTGGTACGAGTTTTTTCGGGAGAGAGAAGATGCTGGGAGGAAGAGATGATGTAGTGGGGCAAGGAGGGGCCCACACCACAGGGTGGCGCGCCCACCTCCTTGGCCGCGCCGGCCTGTGGTGTGGCACCTCTGGTGCCCCACAGGTCATCCTCTGGTACTCCCAGGTGCCTCGTCGAAAAATAGGACCAACGGTATAATTTTTGTAATTTTTAGAGAACTTCGAAAAATGCACATTTCTGGGTATTAAATTAATGATTACTGCGCAGGAAAATGATTTCTAAAATCTTAAATGACTAAAGCATATTGCAAAACAAAAGTGCTACAGCAAGTAAAATAAGTGGAGGGAGAAAGAAAGAAAGAAATGTTGTTTAGCTCTCTTATGCATTAAAATATACTTGTTAACAAGGTTGATCAAGTCTTGCTACCAAATAAATTTTATATGACATAAGAAGAAATAAACCTCAAATCAATCATGTTACCTTATATTGAATTGATATGGATCCAATCACAAGAGTTTGATATTCTTCTTTAGGCTCATATATAGGACAATCAATGGATCCCACTTTGATAGTTTTCACATTAAAAATTGTATTAACTCCACATACTTTATCAATCCTCTTGGGAAAATAGACAGTGTGTTCCTTATCATCAACATTGAAAGTAACCATGCCTTTATTGCAATCAATAACAGCCCCTGCAGTATTAAGAAAGGGTCTTCCAAGAATAATGGACATATTATCATCTTCGGCATTTCCAACACAACAAAATCAGTTAATATCAAGCAATGCTGAGTAACTTGAACAGGAACATTTTCACATAAACCAACGGGAATAGCAGTAGATTTATCAGCCATTTGCAAAGATATATCGGTTGGTATCAACTTATCTAAATCAAGTCTCTTATAAAGAGAAAAAGGCATTACACTAACACCTGCTCCCAAATCACATAGAGCAGTTCTAACATAATTATTCTTGATGGAACAAGGAATAGTCGGTATACCTGGGTCTCCAAGCTTCTTTGGAATCTTACCATTGAAGGAGTAATTAGCGAGCATAGTGGAAATTTCCTCATTAGGGATTTTCCTTTTGTTAGTAACAATATCTTTCATATACTTTGAATAAGGAGGCAATTTAATAGCATCAGTCAAAGGGATTTGCAAAAATAAAGGTTTCATCCAATCACAAAATTTATTATAATGTTCCTCCTCCTTTGATTTTAGTTTCTTAACAGGAAAAGGCATTTGCTTTTGAACCCAAGGTTCTCTTTCATTACCATGTTTCTCAGTAATAAAATCTTCTTTAGTGTACTTTTTATTTTTAGCAGGCTTTTCAGGTTCTTTTTCAATTTCTTCTTTATCAGGAGTATCATCCTTATCATTATCTTTATCATGTTCATTACCACTTTCAGTTTCAGCATCAGAAATAGAAATACTATTAGGATCATTAACAGGTTCAGAGGATTCTACAACATTCTTATGTTTCTTTTTCTTTTTCTTAGATGGAGCACTAGTTTTAATTAGTTGAGAATCTTGTTCAACTCTTTTGGGATGCCCTTCAGGATATAGAGGATCCTGGGTAGAAACACCACCTCTAGTTGTTACTTCATAAGCATGTTTTTCTTTAGAATTATTTCCCAACAAGTCATTTTGCACTTTAGTAAGTTGATCAATTTGAGTTTGAACCATTTGAAAATGTTTAACAAGTATCTTAACATCATTGGAGGTTCTCTCCACAATACCATGCAATTCACTAATAGCTCGAGAATTTTCCATTAAATGATTCTCTACTCTCATATTAAAGTTTTCTTGCTTAACAATATAATTATCAAATTCATCTAAGCATTGAGCGGGAGGTTTTGAATACGGAATATCTTCCCTAGTAAAGCGTTGAAGCGAGTGTACCTCAATCATGGATGAAGGGGAGTTATCTCACATAAATCTTCTATAGGAGGTAAATTCTTCACATCTTCAGGTTTAATACCCTTCTCTTTAAGAGACTTCTTGGCTTCCCTCATATCTTCATCATTTAATTTAATCATACCCCTCTTCTTCACTATCGGTGTCGGGGTTGGTTCAGGTGTAGACCAATCATCATGATTCCGGCCTATTTTAGCCAATAATTCTTCAGCGTCGTCTGGAGTTCTTTTCTGAAAACACAACCAGCACAACTATCCAGGTATGCCCTAGACTCAATGGTTAGTCCACTATAAAATATATCAAGTAAATCATGCTTTTCCAAATCATGGTCAGGCTGAGCTCTAATAAGAGAGCAAAATCTAGCCCAAGCCTCAGGCAATTTCTCTCCATCTTCCTGGTCAAAATTATAAATTCTCTGCAAAGCAGCATGTTGAGCACTAGCAGGA
The DNA here is from genome assembly GCA_030979885.1 of Lolium multiflorum. NCBI lineage: Eukaryota > Viridiplantae > Streptophyta > Magnoliopsida > Poales > Poaceae > Lolium > Lolium multiflorum. The sequence goes on from CM061749.1 coordinate 111,985,319, forward strand.
AAGTATTTCCGGAAGAAAACATCAAGCAATTCTTTTGGACTTTTAATAGAACCAGGAGGCAAATTATTATACCAAGTTTTAGCATCATCCTTTAATGAGAAAGGAAAAATTTTAGCGACAAAATAAGTACGCATCTTAATATCATCAGAAAACAAGCCACTAAGAGTAGATAACTCAGTCATGTGTTCAACAACACTTTCTTTTTCAGTACCACAAAAGGGTGTTTTCTCAACAATAGCTATATGAGATAAATCAAGAGAAAAATCATAATCTTTATCCCTAATGTTTATAGGAGATGTGGCAAATTTAGGATCAGGAGATAGTTTATATCTAACAGCATGTTCTGCAAGCAACTTTTTAATTTTTCTTGCATCAGTAGTAGCATTGCATTTTTCAATAAAATCATCATCAAGCTCTACATAATCTTCATCAAGATCATCACTAGAATATTCAACAGACTCAGGTGAATTAACAGGTGTAGCAGCATTTTCATTAGGAGTTTCAATATTTTCAATTTGTCTAGACTTAGCAATTGTAGCATCTAGAAAGATCCTAACGAACCATCATTATCAAGCACAAGCAGAAGCATCATCACAATTATGAGAGGAATTTTCAGATTCAGCAGAAGTACCAGCATTTGAAGCTTGTGGTGGTGAAACAAGTTTACTTATCACAGATGGTGAATCAAGAGCAGCAGAGGTACTAAGAGTTGTACCTTTTCTTGTAGTGGATGGTAATATGGCGATCTTAGTATCGCGAGGTTTACCCATGATGGAGAATTTGCAGCGAACAATATCAATCCAAGTGAACTTCCAAATAAAGCTATGCTCCCCGGCAACGGCGCCGGAAAATAGTCTTGATGACCCACAAGTATAGGGGATCGCAACAGTCTTCGAGGGAAGTATTACCCAATTTATTGATTCGACACAAGGGAGACAAAGAATACTTGTAAGCCTTAACAGCTGAGTTGTCAATTCAGCTGCACCTGAAGCAGACTTGCTCGCAAGAGTTTATCAGTAGTAACAGTTTTATGGCGTAGGAATAGTGAAATAACACGCGGTGAAATAAAGACAGCAGTAGTAGACAACAGGATTAAAATACTGTAGGCACAGGGACGGATTTAACAGGCGTTGCATGGATGAGAGAAACTCATGTAACAATCAAAGCGGGGGCATTTGCAGATAATAATAAAACGGTATCCAAGTACTAATCAATCAATAGGCATGTGTTCCATATTTAGTCGTACGTGCTCGCAATGAGAAACTTGCACAACATCTTCATCCTACCAGCCGGTGGCAGCCGGGCCTCTAGGGAAACTACTGGATATTAAGGTACTCCTTTTAATAGAGTACCGGAGCAAAGCATTAACACTCCATGAACACATGTGATCCTCACATCACTACCATCCCCCTCCGGTTGTCCCAATTTCTGTCCTTCGGGGCCATTGGTTCCGGACAGTGACATGTGTATACAACTTGCAGGTAAGATCATAAACAACGAATATCTTCATGAATCAATAACATGTTCAGATCTGAGATCATGGCACTCGGGCCCTAGTGACAAGCATTAAGCATAACAAGTTGCAACAATATCATAAAAGTGACATCTACGGATACTAGGCACTATGCCCTAACAAGTTGCTGGTCGATGGAGAGGCGTTGGCGGTGATGGCGGTGAAGATCTCCTCCAATTCCCCGTCCCGGCGGAGTGCCAGAACGGAGACTTCTGGCTCCCGCGACGGAGTTTCGCGATGTGGCGGCTCTCTGGAGGGTTTTGGCGACTTCGACTTCTCTCCGTGCGTTTTTAGGTCGAACCGATAAGTAGTCCGAAGGGGGCGTCGGAGGCCAGCCGAGGGGGCATAGGGCCGCGCGGGCCCCCTAGGCCGCGCCGCCTTGGTGTGGGGCCCTCGGGCCTCCACCTCTCTTGCCCTTGGCTCCGTCAGTATTCTGGTAAAATAGGGCCTTATAAATTCCGAGGATTTTCCCGAAAGTTGGATTTCTGCACAAAAACAGAGACCACGGAAGCAGTTCTGTTGAAAACAGCGTTAGTCCGTGTTAGTTGTATCCAAAATACACAAATTAGAGGCAAAACAATAGCAAAAGTGTTCGGGAAAGTAGATACGTTTTGGACGTATCAAGCATTAACATTACTAGTGGTGGTAATAGTCCAAACTTTAGCTACATTATTCTCTTTAGCTAGTTTTTCGTTTTCTTCTCTATCCCACCTAGCACGCAATTCAGCCATTAATCTTATATTCTCATTAATTCTAACTTGGATGGCATTTGCTGTAGTAGTAATCTTATTATCAATATCATTATTAGGCATAACTTTCAATTTTAAAAGATTAACATCGGAGGCAAGTCTATCAACTCTAGAAGCAATAATATCAATTTTATCAAGCTTTTCCTCAACAGATTTGTTAAAAGCAGTTTGTGTACTAATAAATTCTTTAAGCATGGCTTCAAGACCAGAGGGTACACTCCTATTATTGTTGTAAGAATTCCCATAAGAATTACCATAACCATTACCATTAGCAGAAGGATATGGCCTATAGTTATTACCAGAGTTGTTCCTATAAGCATTGTTGTTGAAATTATTATTTTTAATGAAATTCACATCAACATTTTCTTCTTGAGCAACCAATGAAGCTAAAGGAACATTATTAGGATCTACATTAGATCTACCATTCACAAGCATAGACATAATCACATCAATCTTATCACTCAAGGAAGAGGTTTCTTCAACAGAATTTACCTTCTTACCTTGTGGAGCTCTTTCCGTGTGCCATTCAGTAATTTATCATCATATCATCAAGAAGTTTTGTAGCCGCCCCCAAAGTGATGGACATAAAGGTACCTCCAGCAGCTGAATCCAATAAATTCCGCAAAGAAAAATTTAGTCCTGCATAGAAGGTTTGGATGATCATCCAAGTAGTCAGTCCATGGGTTGGGCAAAGTTTTCATTCTCTCCCATGCTTGAGCAACATGTTCAGTATCTAATTGCTTAAAATTCATTATGCTACTTCTCAAAGATATAATTTTAGCGGGAGGATAATATCTACCAATAAGAGCCTTCACATTTAGTCCATGAATCAATACTATTCTTAGGCAAAGATAGCAACCAATCTTTAGCTCTTCCTCTTAATGAGAAAGGAAATACTTTCAATTTAATAATATCACCATCTACATCCTTATACTTTTGCATTTCACAAAGTTCAACAAAATTATTAAGATGGGCAGCAGCATCCGAACTAACACCAGAAAATTGATCTCTCATAACCAAGTTCAGTAAAGCAGGTTTAATTTCAAAGAATTCTGCTGTAGTAGCAGGTGGAGCAATAGGTGTGCATAGGAAATCATTATTATTTGCATTTGTGAAGTCACACAACTTAGTATTTTCAGGGGTATTCATTTTAGCAACGTAAATAAAACAAACTAGATAAAGTAAATGCAAGTAACTAATTTTTTTGTGTTTTTGATATAGAGAGCAAGACAATAAAAGTAAAACTAGCAACTAATTTTTTTGTGTGTTTTGTTTAGGTGCAGCAAACAAAGTAGTAAATAAAATAAAGCAAGACAAAAACAAAGTAAAGAGATTGAGAAGTGGAGACTCCCCTTGCAGCGTGTCTGATTCACTGCAAGACAAAAAAGAGCTTGATGGCGTGTGCTCACGTTCGTTGGGAACCCCAAGAGGAAGGTATGATGCGCAAGAGCAAGTTTTCCTCGAAAGAAACCAAGGTTTAATCGAACCAGGAGGAGCCAAGAAGCACGTTGAAGGTTGATGGTGGCGAAATGTGATGCGGCGCAACAACAGGGATTCCGGCGCCAACGTGGAATCTGCACAACAAAACCAAAGTACTTTGCCCCAACGAAACAGGTTGTCAATCTCACCGGCTTGCTGTAACAAAGGATTAAGCGTATCGAGTGGAAGATGATTGTTTGCAAGAAAACAGTAAAACACAATTGGAGTAGATTGTATGCTATGTAAAGAATAGGTCCACAGTTCACTAGAGGTGTCTCTCCCATAAGATAAAAGCATGTTAGGTGAACAAATTACAGTCGGGCAATTGACAAATAGAGAAGGGCATAACAATGCATGTACATGATATGATAAATATAGTGAGATTTAATTGGGCATTACGACAAAGTACATAGACCGCCATCCATCATGCATCTAAAGTCCACCTCAGGTTATCATCCGAACCCCATTCAGTAAGTTGCAAAGCAGTAGACAATTACATTAAGTATGGTGCGTAATGTAATCAGCAACTACATCCTTAGACATAGAATCAATGTTTTATCCCTAGTGGCAACACACATCACAACCTTAGAACTTTCTGTCTGTCCCAAGTGTCAATGAAGGCATGAACCCACTATCGAGCATAAATACCCTCTTGGAGTTAAGAGTAAACTTGGCTGAGCCTCTACTAATAACGGAGAGCATGCAAGATCATAAACAACACATAAACAATAGATTGATAATCACCATAACATAGTATTCTCTATCCATCGGATCCCGACAAACACAACATATAGAATTACATATAGATGATCTTGATCATGTTAGGCAGCTCACAAGATCCAACAATGAAGCACAATTAGGAGAAGACGACCATCTAGCTACTGCTATGGACCCATAGTCCAGGGGTGAACTTCTCACTCATCACTCCGGAGGCGATCATGGCGATGAAGAGTCCTCCAGGAGATGAATTCCCTCTCCGGCAGGTGCGAGGCGATCTCCGAATCCCCCGAGATGGGATTCGCGGCGGCGGCGTCTCGGAAGGTTTTCCGTATCGTGGCTCTCTGTTAGGTTTTCGCGACGACGAGGCTTTAAGTGGCGAAAGGGCAACGTGGGGGCCACACGAGGGCCCCACACCATAGGTCGGCATCCGGCCCGGGGCCGGGCGCGCCGCCTATGGTGACGGGCCTCGTGGCCCACTTCCTTCCCTCTTCGGTCTTCGGAAGCTCCGTGCTTAGGACCCTGGGCGGTGATTTCGTCCAATTCCAAGAATATTTCCTTACTAGGATTTCTGAAACCAAAAGCAGAAAACAGCAACCGGCTCTTCGGCATCTTGTTAATAGGTTAGTTCCGAAAATGCATAAATGACATATAATGTGCATAAAACATGTAGGTATCATCAATAAAGTAGCATGGAACATAAGAAATTATCGATACGTTGGAGACGTATCAACCGGCAACGCCTGGAACTGCGCCAAGAGGTGACCTCCAAGTCCAACGAGCTAACGGCCACCACCAAGCGCTGGGTGGAGGAGATTAGCTCACTTGACCGTGGCATGTAAGTCCTTGCTTTTTCTCTTTTCCTCTTCTTGCCGGCTTTCGGTTGTCGGCTGCCGGTTAAGTGGGTAGCCGCAGCTGAAACAACTTAACATTCACTATCTCCATCTTGGTGAGGCAAAGTGCTTTTCTCGTGGCTGCCTCTGGCTTGCTGAATTTCGACGATCTCCATCTTCAGGCGGGCACGGCGTTTCTCGGTGATCTGCTGTCTTTACCGAAGCTTTGACGATCTCCATCTTAGCTAGGCAGGCGGCGCGTTTTCTCACCGTACCGCGATATTTACCGAAAACTTCGACGATCTCCATCTTCAGTGCGGGCAGGCGGCGCTTCACCTTTGCCGGCTTTGCTTTTTGAACTTCGAGGATCTCCATCTTCAGGCTGGGCAGCGGCGTTTTCTCTGCTGCGCCGCCTTTGCTTTTGAACTTCGAGGATCTCCATCTTCGAGTCAGGCAAGGCATTTTCTCACTGTCGCCGTCTTTCTGAAACTTGACGATCTCCATCTTCGGTGAGCGGTGTTTTCTTAGCGGTGCGCCGATTTTACCAAACCAAATTTGCATTTTTTCTGCTCTTTCCCGGCTTGCGGGTGATCGGTTGGTGGGATCTGGCCGGTTTCGACCGGATCTTCATGTTTCGATATTTCTTCATCTTTGCAGCGCCTTCAGGCGCGGCGGCGGCACTAGCGGCGGGCGTAAGGCGCGAGAGGCCCGCGGCAAGCCACCGGTGAGCGAGCTCACTGTTTCAACATGGACGATTCTTAAGCGCCCATGGCCGCCGTCGAGCCGATCACCATCTGGCTGGGAGCCTCGGGAAGGCGGCGAGGAGCTGATCCGGCTGCTGGCCAACGGAGACGCTGCCCAGCGAGCTAGCTAAACTCATCACCGGCTCGAGAAGGCGCCGAGCCGCTCGACGGAAGGATTGGGCCGCGCGTGCCGGGGTCGACATGGTGCTGTCTTTCGTGCTCTCCTGGTATGACGAGGTCAGCCTCGAGCAGCTGGAGAACCGGCTAGCCGACGTGGAGGACAAGCTTAGCGCGGAGACCAAGACCGCCCGGCTTGCCCGTTCCTGCACCATCGCAACTTTGTCGACAAGGGCATCTTTATTGAAGATCTGAATCCTCCTGAAGACGAGGAGGAGGAAGAAGCCGAAGACGAGGAAATGGTGGACGCACCGGATGCGCCAGAGGCGGACCCGGCGGTCGACGGACCAATGTTCCCAGGCTGGTCCTCCCCGCCGGCGCTTGAATTAATCGTAAACACATTTTACTTTTAAAGACAAGCGTTAAATCCCCGAATGTCGGGTGCTGTAAGACAATATAATTATCTCTTTTTATGAGGTCACTTTTTAGTGTGTTTGTTATTCATGTGTGTGCCGGCTCGTTTTCCCTCTGCTCGTTCGCTTTTTCCCATCCGCCCCACTCTTTGGCTTTGCTCTTGCCGATCATACGTCCGACTTATCCGTCGCCGGATCAAGAGCATGCCGGGTGAGGCCGAGAGTATCAGCCGACGAGCCGAGTTGAATCCGACTTTTATGAAAAAGTTGACAAGGGTCAATTCGCCTTCACTCTTTCCCTTAGTCGATCGGTTTTCGCGTGCCGGTTCCTTAAGCATCTACCCCCGCCAGCCGGACAGCCGGGTTGCGGTCTGTAGCTGGATCGGAGTCGGCGAGAAGCCGGTTCACGGTACTCACTTCGCATGATAGGGTGTAAGCCAATCGCAAAAACAATAGAGTACGCGAAAAATTTGTTGAGATCGGGCGCTCTTGGCGCATGCTTTTTCATTAGCACAATTACAAAGGGTACAAGGGATACATACATTCCCTCCTCTCAAGTGTAAAATGGGCGAAGCAACCTGACATTCCAGGGACGTTTAGTCCTCGTCAGTCTTGTTCGACTTGTTTTTCTTAGCCTCTTGGGCATCTATGAGATAAGTAGGAATCATTGCCTACTGCCTTGCTCACGATGAATGGACCCTCCATGGGGATGACGGCTTATGTTGTCGGTCGTCGTTGGATCAGCGGAGCACTAGGTCTCATTCTCGAGAATGCTAAGGGCTGGACCTTCCGGCTGTGATAAGCCGGCTTTTGCTGGTAGATGATTGATGCAGCCTGCGGCCAGCAGCCTGGCCTCTTCGACCAGAAGTCTACTCCATCTTCCACGAGCTTCTTTGGCTCGGCCTGTTGTATAGCTTGATCCTTGGCGCGTCGTGCTCGATATCATCGGCAGGACGGCTTCAGCCCCGTATACGAGGAAGAAGCGGTGTGAAACCGCGACGTTGCGCGTGGTGCGCAAGCTCAGAGTACGAGAGGCAGCTCTTCGATCCGACAGCTTGGTACTCGCTCTAGAAGCGGCTCCACAAGCCAGGCGGACTGATGGCTAGGATTAAGCCATTGGCCTTTTCCACCTGCTCGTTGGACTCAGGGTGAGCCACGGATGCTAGATCCATCCGGACCCCCTTTTCTCACGAAGTGAGAGAAGATGCCTTGGGCAAAGTGGTACGTTGTCAGTGATGATGTTGTGGGGATAGCCGTATCGCACGATGATTTCCTTGAGGAATGTGACGGCTACTGTGGAGCCGTCCAACTTCTTGATTGGCTTGGCTTCTATCCACTTGGTGAATTTGTCAATCATCACCAAAGGTGTCATGCCGCCTCGGGCAGTTCTGAATGGGCCGACCATGTCGAGGCCCCACACAGCGAATGGCCAAGTGATGGGGATGGTTTTCAAGGCGGAAGCCGGCGTTTGCCTTTGCTTTGCGAAGCGCTGGCAACCGTTGCATGTTTTCACCATTTCTTCCGCATCCTTTAGCGCAGTCGGCCAGTAAAAGCCGTGCCGGAAGGCTTTGCCTACTATGGCCCTGGAGGAGGCGTGATGCCCACATTCTCCTTGATGGATTTCCCGAAGGAGTTCAATCCCTTCAGTGACGCACCGCTGGAACACCCCACTTACGATGCGTTTGTACAGCTGGTGGTTGATGATTGTATAGGCCTTGGCCCTTCTCTCAATCTGCTTGGCCTGGACTCTATCATCAGGCAGCACACCATCGGTGAGGTAGGAGAGGAATTCTTGTGCCCATGATGGTACGCATTTTATTTCAAATACGCTGACCATCAAGGCCTCCATCTTCGGAGCTTCCGGATTTGACTGCATGGTCGCCGGGTTCGGTTGCCCGGTGATACGTCTCCGACGTATCAATAATTTCTTATGTTCCATGCTACTTTATTGATGATATCTACATGTTTTATACACATTATATGTCATATTCGTGCGTTTCCGGAACTAACCTATTGACGAGATGCGAAGTGCCAGTTCCTTTTCTGCTGTTTTTGGTTCGAGAAATCCTAGTAAAGAAATATTTTCGGAATCGGGCCAAGGAAATCAAGGCCAGGGACCTTATAATTCCGGAAACTCGGAGCACGGAAGAGCGAGAGGGGAACGGAGGGCCCACACACCCGTAGCGGCCCGAGGGGGGGCCGCGCCACACGTATTGTGGGCCGTGGCCTCACGCTCCACGTCTCTTCGCCTATTTAGTAGATCACGACCTGAAACACCGACAGAGAAGACGAGACCCGAAAACCTTCCAGGCCGCCAGCCATCGCGAGAAATCAAGGTCGGGGGGACGAAGTCTACTGTTCCCGGCACCTGCCTGGATGAGGGAGTACCCGGAGTCATCTCCTTGCCGTCTCCACCTCCATCTTCACCGCCATCGCTGTCTCCATGATGAGGAGTGAGTAGTTCTCCCCGTGAGGGCTCTACCGGCAGCTATGTGGTTCATCTCTCTTTATGTGATCTAGTTGAATATTATCTATGTGCTACTCTAGTGATGTTATTAAAGTACTCTATTCCTCCTTCACGATGTAATGGTGACAGTGTGCATCCGTGATAGTACTTGGCGTAGATTATGGTCATAATCTCTTGTAGGTTATGGAGTTAATTATTACTATGATAGTGTTGACGTGATCTATGCCTCCTTCATGGCGTGATGGTGATAGTGTGCATGCTATGTTAGTTCTTGGTGTAATTATGTTGATCTATCTTGCACTCTAAGGTTATTTAAATATGAACATTGAATTGTGGAGCTTGTTAACTCCGGCATTGAGGGTTCGTGTAATCCTCCGCAATGTGTTCATCATCCAACAAAAGTGTAGAGTATGCATTTATCTATTCTGTTATGTGATCAACTAGTGAAAGCGGGATCCCTAGGCCTTGCTTCCAAGCATCGAATCTCCGTTTGTTTATTGTTTTGTTGCATGTTTACTCGCTGCCATATTTTATTCAGATTGCTATTACCACTCATATACATCCATATTACTTTTATTTCACTATCTCTTCGCCGAACTAGTGCACCTATACATCTGATGGGGACACAGAGACTTCTTGCTTTGTGGTTCCAGGGTTGCTAGAGAGGGATATCTTTGACCTCTTCCTCCTGAGTTCGATAAACCTTGGGTAATCCACTTAAGGGAAACTTGCTGTGTCCTACAAACCTCTGCTCTTGGAGGCCCAACTCTCATTGTCTACAAGAATAGAAGCACCCGTAGACATCAAGCACTGGTATTGATTCCGAAAAATAATTAATAGCCTCAACATAAAAATAACAGATAGTGGATATAGTTCTGCACGTGATAAAAACATATTGATCTTGCATCTTTTATTTCTGGTGTCGTTTCATTAAGTAGTACAACAGCCATACTATAATGTTAAAGGGAGGGTAACACACACATTGACTCATACCTACAAGCATGGTGTCCTTTCCTTTTTGTTTGAAATGTTTAATAGTATAGATGCAATACTTGCTAGCGCCTTTATGAAAGTCTAAGCTTGGGGAAGCTAGTTTACATAAAAATAATCTTTTTTGCTCCTCAACTTTGGAAGAAATATTTTGCTCTGATAATACTCTATCTCCCATATGCGATAACTCTAATGATGCTTGTGATATTTTAAATCCACCTACTGAAAGTATTCCTTATAAAATACCTATGGAAATTATTGAACGTGTTATGGATAACCGCTATGAAGGGGATGGAACTGTCCATCCTAGGAATCATTTACTGTTTTTGCATGAATTATGCGGGTTATTCAGGTGTGCAGGTATTTCAATGGATGAAGTTAGAAAAAAATTATTTGTTATGTCGCTATCTGGTGAAGCGGCGCATTGGTATAAACTGCTGAAGGACGGGCGCTCTCTTGATTGGAAGGATATCGTGCCTCTATTTTATTCCAAGTTCTATCCTCCAAGTGAAATTCACAAAGATCGAAACCATATATATAATTTTTGGCCTCATGATGGGGAGAGTATTGCCCAAGCATGGGAGAGATTGAAGACTTTAATGCTCAAATGCCCCAATCATGAGCTTCCAGGTAATATCATCATTGATAATTTCTATGCAAGACTTTCTTTTCAAGATAAGACCTTGCTGGATACTACTTTTTCTGGATCATTCACGAGCAATAAAGAAGAGTTTAAAAGGGACCTTCTTGATCGGATTAAGGAGAACGCTGAAGATTGGGAGAACGACAAAGGTAAAGAGTCAGGTATAAATTATGATTATGAATGCATTGAAACTTTCATGGATAGTGGTAAATTTCAAAATATGAGTGCTACTTATGGTCTTGACTCTCAAGTTATCTGCAAATCTTTGTAAAGCTTTTTAACTTCTCTTTTGAATTGACTAGGAAGAATTTTGATAAGTATCCTGAACCGTATTAAAGAGACTTGCATGAAGAATGAAATTGTTTGTTAATGATTGCAATAAGCATGCTCAAACTCCTAAAAATGTTATTTCCTATAAGCATGTTAATTTTGTGGAATGCATTAGAACTTGTGGAATTAATCAAATAGAAGATGAATATTGCATCCATCAGAAATGAAAAAACTAGGAAGTGGTCTAGAGCTCTAGATGATCTTGGAGAAAAAGTGTGTGCCCTCTATCCTTTTGTTTGTGAACTTTGCCATAGAGTTGGTCATTTTAATTTTCAATGCTCCTCAATGATAATTCGAACCCCAATGAGTACTCCAAATTTGTATTGTGATGATGAAATTATTCCTAATCAGCATGATGAACTTACCTTATTTTTGAAGTGTGAAGAGTTATCAAGAAAAATTTCTTTGTTAAATATGTGATCTTGATATTAGTGATGTCACATGGGTGTCTTTCTTACTGCATTAATAAGTGCCATACAAATACTTACATACAGAATATTTTAGAGAAGATGACACCTTGCCAAAATCTGATAGGACCGTTGTGTGTTTTCAATTAATTAATGAAAAGGAGGGATCCTCCCAAGAAGTTTCTTCTATTGTTTCTAAAAGTAAATCCAGGTTATGCGGACAAGCCACCCTTCCAAGCCTCTTCCTCCTAAAGAAGGAAGCGAGAGAGGAAGAAGAAGAAGAAGAAGAGAAGAGAAGAAGAAGAAGGAACGAAGAAGAAGAAGAAGAAGAAGAAGAAGAAGAAGAAGAAGAAGAAGAGGAGAATAAAAAGAAAGAGGTAGATCTCCGCGTGAATGAGATAACGCTAGGTAACAGTAAGTATGTTGCTCCTAATGATTATTGTGATAATGAATCTGATATGAATACGATGATCTTCCTATGCCCTTTACATACATTAGCGATCATGATTTGAATGAGCACACTACTTTTGATATTGGGAAACTAATTCTGAAAATGATAATAATTGCCATAGTGTCAGTGCTATCCATGCTTCCTCCCATAATGATATAGAAAGCTCTAAGCTTGGGGAAGAGGTGTTTGAAAATCCTTTTGCTACTGGTCATTATGTTCTTGATACATCTCCTTCTAATAACAATGATGGTATGGTCATAGATAAACCGACTGTGAAAGATAACTATTCTATTTCTTATGATGACACTGTGCCTCCAATCTTTGATGATTATTATAAAGAATGCTATGATATAGGTTATAAACTATCCTTATGAAACTTGTCATAGTCATGATTGGATTACCAAAAACAATTCTTTTAATATGCAGCTTGTTTACCATGTTCAAATTCTTGATAATAATCTCTTGCTCCAATTACTATTAATGAGAATAACTCTTCTTATGCCAAAATTAATGATATTTCTATGCATATGAACCATGATAAGAATGTTTTAAGTGATGGGTATATTGTGGATTTCATCAATGATGCTACTGAAAGTTATTATGAGAGAGGAAATATGGTTATATGCATCTTAATAATATTAAGTTTCCCTCTTCATGTTGAGAATCTTGAAGTTACTCGTGTTTTATCCTCTTATGCTTGTCACTTTGTTCTTCATGAATTCATTTGTGTACAAGATTCCTTTGCATAGGAAGTGTGTTAGACTCAAATGCTCTCTTTTGCCTCAACTTTTATTTCTTACGAGTGCATCATTAAAGCTAAGCCCATCTTAATGGCTATAAAGAAAGAACTTCTTGGGAGATAACCCATGTGTTTTTACTACAGTACTTTGTTTTATATTTGTGTCTTGGAAGTTGTTACTACTGCAGCAACCTCTCCTTATCATGGTTTTTGTGCCAAGTAAAGTTTCTATGTTAAAGTTGATGTTATATTTGGGATCGCTGCTCAGAAACAGCATTGCTGTCTATCACGAATTCTGGCACAAGTCTCTCTAGAAAATTCAGAAAAAATCTGCCAATTTATGAGCGTGATCCTCAGATATGTCCGCAACTTTAGTTTTGAGTTTTCCATTTGAGCAAGTCTGGTGCCATTTTAAAATTCGTCTTCACGAATTGTTCTGTTTTTGACAGATTATGCCTTTTATTTCACATTGCCGCTTTTGTTAAGTTGAATGAGTTTGCTTTGTTCCATTAACTTTCAGAAGTTTTGTGCAATGTCCAGAAGTTTTAAGAATGATTGTGTCTCCGAACATGTGAATTTTTGATTATGCACTAACCCTCTAATGAGTTTGCTTGAAGTTTGGTGTGAAGGAAGTTTTCAAGGGTCAAGAGAGAGGAGTATGATATACTATGATCAAGAGGAGTAAAGCTCTAAGCTTGGGGATGCCCCCGTGGTTCATCCCTGCATATTTTAAGAAGACTCAAGCGTATAAGCTTGGGGATGCCCAAGGCATCCCCCTTCTTCATCGACAAAGTATCAGGTTCCTTCTCTTGAAACTATATTTTTATTCGGTCACATCTTATGTACTTTACTTGGAGCGTCTGTATGTTTTTGTTTTTTGTTTTTGTTTGAATAAATGATTGTTTGGGAGAGAGACACGCTCAGCTGGGTTCTTATGAACACATGTGTTCTTAGCTTTTAATTTTTATGGCGAAGGTTGAAGCTGCTTCGTTAATTGTTATATGATTGGAAACGGAAATGCTACATGTTGTAGTAATTGGTGTAATGTCTTGAATAATGTGATACTTGGCAATTGTTGTGCTCATATAGATCTTGTTTAAGCTCTTGCATCATGTACCTTGTACCCATTAATGAATAATTACATAGGGCTTGTTAAAATTTGGTTTACATGATTGGTCTCTCTAAAGTCTAGATATTTTATATGGTTGAGGTGTTTTGAACAACAAAAGGCAGTGTAAAGTCTTATAATGCTTACAATATATTTATATGTGAGTCTTGCTGCAACTGTTCATCATTGAGTTTGCTTCAAATAACCTTGCTAGCTAAACCTTGTATAGAGGAGGAATACTTCTCACGCATCCAAATACTTGAGCCAACTACTATGCCACCATCCCTACCTACTACATGGTATTTCTCAGCCATTCCAAAGTAAATTGCTTGAGTACTACCTTTAAACAATTCAAAAGTTATTACCTCTTATTTGTGTCAATGTTTTATAGCTCATGATGAAGTATGTGGTGTTTATCTTTCAATCTTGTTGGGCAACTTTCACCAATGGACTAGTGGCTTCATCCGCTTATCTAATAATTTTGCAAAGAGGCGGCAATGGGATTCCCAGTCCCAAATTAAATAACAAAAATAGACACTCCTCCATGGTGTGTGATTGTTGGACGGCACCCGAGGATCGGTTAGCCATGGCTTGAGAAAGCCAAGGTGGGGAGGAGTGTCATCATAAAACTAAAATAAAAGGCACTCCTTCATGGTATGAGATTGTTGGCGGGCACCCGAGGTTCGGTTAGCCATGGTTTGTGAAAGCAAAGGTTGGAAGGTGCCACCCAAAATATAAATAAAATAGGGCCCAGCTCTTTATTTGTCTGGCAAGGGGTTAGTGCATACCATTAGATGACAACAACAAACACCTCTCAAAACTTTTACTTTTATGCTTTCTCTATATGTTTTCAAAATCAAAGCTACAAGCACAAATATAGCAATCGATGCTTTCCTCTTTGAAGGGCCATTCTTTTACTTTATTGTTGAGTCAGTTTACCTATTCTTTCTATCTTAGAAGCAAACACTTGTGTAAATTGTGTGCATTGATTCTTACATGTTTACCTATTGCACTTGTTATATTACTTTATATTGACAATTATCCATGAGATATACATGTTAAAGTTGAAAGCAACCGCTGAAACTTATATCTTCCTTTGTGTTGTTTTAAAGCTTTCTACTAAGAATTTATTGCTTATGAGTTAACTCTGATGCAAGACTTATTGATGCGTGAAAGTGCATTATTCTTAAGTCTTTGTTATATGATTCATTTGTTTACTCATTATCTTCATCATTGTTTCGAATTCTGCATTTATCTCATGTGCTTTACAATAAAGTATGATCAAGGTTATGATGGCATGTCATAATTATCTTTGTTATCGTTTTGCCTGCTCGGGACGAGCAGAACTAAGTTTGATGCTGTCCGTCTAGACGTATTATGTTATTTCTTATGTTCCATGCTACTTTATTGATGATATCTACATGTTTTATACACATTATATATCACATTAATTAGTTTTAGGAACTAACCTAATGTGAGATCTTGAAAGTGGAGTTCTTTGTTCTGTTGTTTTTGGTTTCAGAAATCCTAGTAAAGCATTTTCGGAATCGAAGACAATCAAGACAGGGACCTTATAATTGGGAAGCTGAGCTTAGGAGAAGAAGACGAGAGAGAGAGGAGCAGGGGGGCCCCACCACCGACGCGACCCCGGGGGGGCGCGCCCCCACGCGAGTGTGGGCACCCCGTGGCCCCTCCCGACTCCGTCTCTTCGCCTATTAGTGATCCCCTGACCTAAAAACACGACGGAGAAAGACGAGACCCGAGAAAACCTTTACGAACACCATCATATAGAAATCAAGTTAGCGAGACGGCAGAAGTCTGTTCGAGCACACTGCAGGACGAGGGAGTGCCCCGGAGTCATCTCCACCGCCGTCTCACGCCATCTGCACCATGTGTCTCCATGATGAGGAGATGAATTCCACCAGAAGGCTGAGAAACCATTGTAACTATATGGATTTCATCTCTCTCTTTATGTGATCTAGTTGAATGTCATCTATGTGCTTCTCTAGTGATGTTATTAAAGTACTCTATTCCTCCTTCACGATGTAATGGTGACGGTGTGTGCATCCGTGGTTCTTGCCGTAGATTATGATCATAATCTCTTGTAGGTTATGGGTAATTATTACTATGATAGTGTTGACGTGATCTATGCCTCCTTCATGGCGTGATGGTGATAGTGTGCATGCTATGTTAGTTCTTGGTGTAATTATGTTGATCTATCTTGCACTCTAAGGTTATTTAAATATGAACATTGAACATTGGCTTGTTAACTCCAGCATTGAGGGTTCATGTAAAATCCTACACAATGTGTTCATCATCCAACAAAGGGTGTGAAGTAGTCCCTGTGTATGATCATTGTTGAGTGTCACTAGTGAAAGCGGGATCCTAGGCCTTGCTTCCTAACATCAGATCTCAGTTTGTTTACTGTTTTGTTGCGTGTTTACTCGCTCTGCCATATTTATTCAGATTGCTATTACCACTCATATACATCCATATTACTTGTATTTCACTATCTCTTAGCCGAACTAGTGCACCTATACATCTGACAAGTGTACACACAAGAGACTTCTTGCTTTGTGGTTGCAGGGTTGCATGAGAGGGATATCTTTGACCTCTTCCTCCTGAGTTCGATAAACCTTGGGTAATCCACTTAAGGGAAACTTGTTGCTGTCCTACAAACCTCTGCTCTTGGAAGCCCAACACTTTGTCTACAAGAATAGAAGCACCCGTGGACATCATGGGCCGGCGGGTTCGCTGAGAAGCCACCGGGTTGGGTGAGAAGCCCGGAGTTGTGAAGAGTCCTTGGAGTTTGTGAGCTTGACTGGTAAAGCCCACAATGATTGGCTGAGAAGCCCCGGGTCGGTAGCACAGGCTCTGAATCCGATCCGGTGACGGTGTGATGGACGGCTTCCGTAGATGTTGCAGAGCTACGCCCGGTGGAATTGCTTACCGGGTTGATCCTATCTTGGATAGGGCATCAGCCGCCTCGTTGTTGGCTTGTGGCACATGGTGGAATTCACACTCTTCGAAGAAGTCGGCCAGCTGCTGGACATGGAAGCGGTATGATGCCATGTTGGCATCCTTCGCGTCCCAATCCAGAAGCCTGCTGCACGACCAAGTCGGAGTCGCCGAAGCATAAGATGCAACGGACGCCAATTTCTTTGGCCAGCTTGAGCCCATGGATGAGCGCTTCATACTCCTCCACATTATTGGATAGGCTTACGATCGACAGTCGGCTAGGACTGCCGACTTGATAGCGATTCTTGGCTCGTACATGATGAATGAGCCGCCAGCTCCAGGGCCCACTTGGCGACCCGGCCATTGGCGTCCTTGCTGCCAATGATTTCCACAAGAGGAGCGGTGTACACCACCTTGATGGGATGCTCTTGGAAGTAGTGCTTGAGCTTCTTAGCCGCCATGTACACACCATAGGTGAGCACGGTAATGGGGGTAGTTTAGCCACGTGGGAGAGCACCTCGCTGAGTGAGATAGTAAACTGGGCGCTGAACCAGCTGCTCCCTGTTGTCAGCTTCTTTGCGCTCCACCACCAAAACGACAGCTGACCACTCGTTGGTGGCTGCGATGTCATGATAAGCATGGGCTCTTTCGCGTGGCGATGTAAATACGGGTCACGGTTGCCAACACGCGTTAAATCGCGGAAGCTTCATCGCTGCGGTGTCCAGCAGAAAGTGTTTGTTTTCTTGAGCAATTGGTACAAGGGCAGTGCCCTTCTCCACGAAGCCCGAGTGACAGACGGCTCAGGCTGAGCAACCGGTGAACTTGCAGGCGTCCTTGAGAGCATTGCAGCAGTTCCATCTTCTCTAGGGCGATGATCTTCTCGAGTTGGCTTCGTCCCTGTTTGAGACGAGGTAGCCTAGAGTTGGCCGCTGACACGCCGAAAGTGCACTTCGCCGGGATTGGGCTTCATCAGGAATCTTCGCAGTTGGTGAAGGTTTCTCTCAGATCATCAAGGAGGGTATTCCTCTCCTTGGTTTTTATCATCCACATATGCGTGAACATTTCTGCCGATTTGCTCTTGTAAGCATTTTTGCATGCACCTTTGGTAGGTGGCGCCTGCATTTTTCAAGCCGAATGGCATAGTCGTGTAGCAATAAGCCCCATACGGGGTAATGAACGAAGTCTTTATTTGATCGGCCGGATTCAAAGATCTGGTGGTAGCCTGAATAGGCATCTAAGAAAGACAACAGTTCACGGCAGTCGAATCTATGACTTGATCTATGCGCGGCGAGGAAGGGTCCTTGAGCCGCCTTATTCAGGCTGGTGTAGTCGACACACATGCGCCAGGAGGCGTTCTTCTTCAAAACCAGGACTAGGTTCGCCAACCAGTCCGGATGCAGTACTTCCATGATGAAGCCGGCTGCTAGGAGCCAGGCGATTTCTTCACCGATGGCCCTCCTTCTTTCTTCGGCGAAGCGGCGGAGGGGTTGCTTCACCGGCTTGGCCTCTGCTGGCGGTGAAGTGTGCTCAACCAACTCCTCGACACACCGGCATGTCCTTTGGAACCATGCGAAGATGTCCGATTCTCACGGAGAAAGGTGATGAGCTCGCTTTCCTATTAGCTAGTCCAAGCCGGCTGGAAGTAGTGTGAACTTGTCCGACTGCGCTGGGTCAACGGGATCTTCTTCGTGTCGTTCGCCGCGGCTGGAAGTGAGTCGTCCCGGCCGGGTTGCCCACAGCCGGCATGTCCGTCTAACGCGACTTTGGCCATGGCCACGGCGTTGTGGATGAGCTGCTTCTACGGCGGCGATGACCAACGTACGCACCATCTTGGAGCTCTGGGTGGCGCATTCCATAGAGCGGCGATAGTCGCCGGCTGGTGATGACCCCTTTTTGGGCCGGCGACTTCATCTTCGAGGGTACCCATGTGGGGGCACCGCCATGAACTAGTCGAGCCGGCCGGCCCGGGGAGCGCATGGTAGGGGCCGAGCCAAGTCCACCTCGAACTCAATCTTCTCGGTGCGGAAGTGGTCCGGCTTGCCGAACATGACCTCCAGCGTGATCCGGCCAATCGGCTGGCAGGCACGAATGGCCTGGCACGATGCCGTGGAAGATGGTGGGGGTGGGACACGGCTTCTCTCCACGAATTCCCGAAGCAGGGCTGTGTCGCGTGGGGATGTTGATCTTGTTGCAGCAGCCGATGAGGACGAAGCAGAAGCGCCATGACTGCGCCGGCTTGTGCCAATGGTGGGGTCGAGGACCATGGCGTAGCTGCCCGACCTAGCGGGACAGCCGGTGTGTCGCGGAGATCAAAAGTGATGGCACACTCTAACCGATTGAAGTGCGGGAGAAAGTGCGCGAAGCCATGGTGCACTTGGTTAGCCTCGTGGTGCTCGAGGTTGGCGTTCTCTGTGCCGTCTTAGCCACCGGCCGCCGGGTGCGAGTGGAGAAAGCGGGGAGTGGAGCGGCGGCACGCTTGGTGGCTCAGCGTCGCGAGGTAATTGATTGGAGGGTTCTTGCCGTTGTGGTACTTGCACGGCGAGTCGAGCATCTGCTCGAATGTGTACTTCGGCTTCCGGGGCCGGTCTTGCTTACAAGCGCCCGAGCTTCCCCGACCGCTGATGCCGCCTCTGCCGCCACATGGGTGGAAGCCGTCTGCCGGCCGGTCCAGTGATCGCTATGTGACGCTTACCGCGGGGGTAGCCGCGGCGGCTGCCGTGGGAGCGCCCTCTCGCAGGCTTGTGCTCGTCGGGCTTGTGGTGATCGCTTGGGCGCAGCCGGCGAAGCTTCAGCCGGAGCCTTGCCGGCTTCCTGCCAGCGCGTACTTGTCGGCAATGGCCATCAAGGCGGCCATCGTCTTGGGTTCAGCGCGGCGCAGCTTGTGCCTGAGGCGGCATGGTGTTGGGTCGCTTGACCAGCCATGAAGAAGCTGACCGCTGGATCTCGTGCGCGCCCTTGCGAGAGTTGCGCATTTCGCACCAGCAGCGCGTCGGTGCGCGCATCCGTCTCCTCCGGGCCCTGCTTGCACATCTCAAGCTGTTGGGGCGACCAGGCCGGCGGTAGGTGCCGGTGAAGTTGCTGGAAGGCCTCCTCGAAATCAAGCCAGCCGTTGATGCTGCAGTGCAGCGGGTTGTTGGCAGTGCGAGCGGAGGCGACCAGCATCGAGGGGAGTAAACGCACGGGCCAGCGCTTGTTGCCTTTAGCGTCTGCGTGCTGTGGTGTAGTCCGGCCGCCCGATCCTCGGCAGCGGTGCCGTCGTACTTGGGCGTGTCGCGCGGGAGCTGGAAGCCGTCGATCATGGGCTCGTTGAGGATCGCGGACGAGCTTACTTGGGGCAGTGCAGGCCTTCTTCTTCTTAATGCGGGATTAATGGCCGGTCGAGGCGGTCTCGATCTGCGCGGCCCGATGCGGGGACCCAGCCGGGAGTGGCCCGGACAGCGGGCGTCGAATGCTTCGAACCGGCGGAACGGGCGCATGGCGCGCTTGCTCGGGTCGTGCTCCTGGTTCCGGCTTGGTGGAGGCCGGGCTGCAGCGCTTCTCGGTCGGCAGCCAGTGGAGGCGTGTGCACGGCACAGGAGTCCGCGCCAGGCTCGGCGCGGGTGAGATGACTCGGCCCGTGTCCACGGGACCGTCCTGTGGTTGTCGGCTACCCCTGGGGTGTACCTTGGGTCGGCATGCTGCTTGGTGGCGATGTGGAGCAGCTGCCTTACCGCTCTGTTTGGCGGCGTAGTTCTTCGCCCTCCATGCGGCTCAGTTCTTCTACGGTGGCCTCTGTCGCGCGCATGTTCTTGTCGAGGGTGTTGTGAACACTGCGGCTCCGTGAAGGAGCAGCCGGCTCCTCGGCAGGCGCGGTCCGATCTCAGCGTCTAAGGCGCCTCCCTGCGCGGCGGATGCAATAAGGCTCGGCTAGAATTTGTCGCCGTGCGGCGTTATTAAGCCATGGCGCGGGCGTACTCGCCGCCGGGTGATCTCCATCTGGCGGCACACGTGACCGGCTCTTGGCCACAGCGAGGCGGTGGCGGTGTGCCTCCAAGTCTGCCTCCGCGGTGGAGGGATCGGCTCGGTTGTGGCGGAGAGCTCGGCCTGCCGGACCGTCAGCGGGACGATGGCGGTCGCGCTTTTTGGGCCAGGCTTCGGATGCGCCGGCTGCTGCGGTGCACAGCTCTGGGACGGGGCCGCGCGGACGCGTAGAGATGTATCACCCGGCGTCGTCGCCAGGCTGCCATGACCTCTGCACGACGCGGGGGCTGGCGGTGTTGTGGTGGCACCGGCTCCAGGGGAGGGGGCTTGCCCCGCGGCTCTCAAGGTCCCCCGGCGCGGGTAGCGCGGTGGTGCAACGGTGGCGACGTGTAGACGTCGTGGCCGCCGAAGGAGATGATGCTGCCGCCGGCTGGGAGGAACGGTCGGCGAAGCAGCCGGTGTTGTCGTGACGCGGTCGAGGGAGCCGAATCTCCAAATCAAGCTGAGGCGACTCGCTCGCCGGTGGTGATGGTGAGGCCCGTCCGGATGGAGACACCGGCCACTTCGTGCCCCACGGTGGGCGCCAAATGTCGTGGTATCGTCACGGCATATGCCATAGGGATGGCTAGAGAGAGTGGTTCCTGCAATGGTCTACGGTGGTATCCCGGATGCGGGTATGGGCACGAGTGACACGACGACGTACCCGGGTTCGGGGCCTCGTATGGAGAGTATCACACTCTATCTGCTCTAGAGTGTATGAAAAGGATGATCACGATTACAATGGTGCTCCTTGAGTTGTGTCAGGCTGCTCGGGAGGCTGAGGTAGACGAAGGTCTCTCTCCCAGAGTCTATCGCCAATGAGAAGTGTTCGATCGTCCCCCGCATGAGAGGGGGTAGTGCGGCTTATATAGGCGCTGGCACTTTACAGAGAAGTCCCTGACCTAGTGGCCGGCTAGCCGCCTCCGGCTTCTCGCTCCTTCCCGAGAGAGGCGGCAGCAGCCGTTGAGGCGTTGAGGCTTGTCTTGTCTCATGCCGAAGTCAGCGGTATGGAGGAGGCGTCCCTGTCACCATCGATGGCCTGTAGCGGTACGGCGCAGCCTGAGCCATGATGGCTGATACGCGCGAAGCACACGTCCGTTAGGAACCCCAAGTGGAAGGTATGATGCGTATAGAAGCAAGTTTCCCTCAGTATGAAACCAAGGTTTGAGCAGGTAGGAGCCAAGAAACGTGAAGAAGGTTGTTGGTGGAGGAGTGTAGTGCGGCGCAGCACCAGTGAAACCGGCGCCACGTGGAACCTGCCCAACACAATCAAAGTACTTTGCCCCAACATGACAGTGAGGTTGTCAATCTCACCCTGGCTTAACTGAAAACAAAGTTAAGTGTATCGAGTGGAAGATGGTGTTTGTTTGCAAAGAACGGTAAAAACGATAGAATGTATTCGAGATGTAAAAGATGGGCCCAGGTCCCACGGTTCCTAGTGGTGTCTCAATAAGATAACTAGCATCTTGGGTGAACAAATTACAGGTGAGCAATTGACAAATAAAGATTCAATACATATCTATGATGATTACTATGTGATTTAATCGGGCATTACGACAAAGTACATGACATTATCCAGCATGCATCTATGCCTAAATAATCACCTTCAAGTTATCATCCGAACCCCTTCGGTATTAAGTTAGAACAAGAGATAATTGCATTAAGTATGGCGCGTAATGTAATCAACACAAATATCCTTAGACAAAGCATCAATGTTTTATCCCTAGTAGCAACAGCACATCCACAACCTTAGAACCCACTGTCACGATCCCAGATTCAATGGAGGCATGAACCCACTATCGAGCATAATTGCTCCCTCTTGGGTTACAAGTATCAACTTGGCAGAGCCTCTACTAGCAACGGAAAGCATGCAAGAACATAAACAACACATATATGATAGATTGATAATCAACTTAACATAATATTCTCTATTCATCGGATCTCACCAAACACAACATGTAGCATTACAAATAGATGATCTTGATCATGTTAGGCAGCTTACAAGATCTAATACAATGAAAGCACAAGCGGAGAAGACCCATCTAGCTACTGCTATGGACCCATAGTCCAAGGATGAACTACTCACGCATCAATCCGGAAGCGGGCATGATGATGTAGAGCCCCTCCGGTGATGATTCCCCCTCTCCGGCAGGGTGCGGGAGGCGATCTCCTGAATCCCCAGAGATGGGATTCGCGGCGGCGCGTCTAGTAGTGTTTTCCGTATCGTGGCTCTCGGTACCGGGGGTTTCACGACGGAGGCTTTATGTGAGGCGGAAGGGTAGGTCCAAAGGGCGGCACGGGGCCCACACCACGGGCCCAGGCGCGGCCGGGGCTGGGGCGCGCCGCCCCCAGTGTGGCCACCTCGTGGCCCCGCTTCGTCTCCTCTTCGGTCTTCTAGAGCTTCGTGCAAAATAGGACCTGGGCGTTGATTTAGTCCAATTCCGAGAATATTCCTGTGTAGAGTTTCTGAAACCAAAAACAACGGAAAACAGCCCTTCGGCATCTTGTTAATAGGTTGAGTGCGGGAAAATATAATAATGATGTAAAGTATGTATAAAACATTCAAGTATTGTAATAAAAGTAGCATGGAACATAAGAAATTATAGATCCGTTTGCGACGTATCAAGCATCCCCAAGCTTAGTTCCTACTCGTCCTCGAGTAGGTAAACGATAACACAAATAATTTCTGGAGTGACATGCTACCAACATAATCTTGATCAACATTATTGTAAAGCATATGAGATGAATGGAGTGATCTGAACAAAAGATTGCTAACAAAGATAATGACTAAGCAATGAATCATATAGCAAAACTTTTCATGAATAATACTTTCAAACAAGTATCAATAAGACTTGCATAAGAGATAACTCATAAGCAATAAATTCAAAGTAGAATGAATTGAAGCAACACAAAGGATGATTAAGTTTCAGCAAATGCTTTCAACTTGTAACATGTATATCTCATGGATATTTGTCAACATAGAGTAATATAACGAGTGCAATAAGTAAACATGTAAGAATCAATGCACACTTAACACAAGTGTTTGCTTCTAAGAAAGAAAGAAGTAATGGGTAAACTGACTCAACAATAAAGTAAAAGATTGGCCCTTCGCAGAGGGAAGCAGTGATTACTATTTTTGTGCTAGAGCTTTTGTTTTGAAAACATAGAAACAATTTTGTCAACGGTAGTAATAATTCATATGTGCTATGCATAATACTTCCTACAAGTTGCATGCCTCATGCATAGAGTACCAATAGTGCTCGCACCTTGTCCTATCTCGGAAAACACGGATTCTCATCGCATAAAATATGTTTCAACCAAGTGTCACAAAGGGGTACCTCTATGCCGCCTGTACAAGTGTATAAGGAGAAAGCACGCATTGGATTTCTCGCTTTTGATTATTCTCAACTTAGACATCCATGCCGGGACAACATAGACAACAGATAATGGACTCCTCTTTTTAATGCTTAAGCATTCAACAATAGTTAATATTCTCATAAGAGATTGAGGTTGTATGTCAAAACTGAAACTTCCACCATGATACATGGCTTTAGTTAGCGGCCCAATGTTCTTCTCTAACATATGCATACTCAAACCATTTGATCATGAAATCCACTACTTCAGACAAGCCGAACATGCATAGCATCTCACATGATATCCAACAAAGATAAAGTTGATGGCGTCCCCAGAAAACATGGTTACCGCTCAACAAGCAACTTATAAAAATTAAGACACATAACTACATATTCATCACCACAATAGTTTTAAGCTATTTGTCCCATGAGATATATATTGTAGAGGTAGAGGAATGAAATTTAAAGTTAGCACTCAAGTAATTTACTTTGGAATGGCAGAAAAATACCACATAATAGGTAGATATGGTGGACACAAATGGCATGGAGTTTGGCTCAAGGTATTTGGATGCAGAAGCATTTCCTCTCGGTACAAAGTTTGGGCTAGCAAGGTTGTTTGAAGCAAACACAAGTATAAGCCGGTACAGCAAAACTCACACAAGTACATATTGCAAGCATTATAGACTCTACGTTGTCTTCCTTGTTGTTCAAACACTTTACCGGAAAATATCTGAGAGAGACCAATCATACAAACCAAATTAAACAAGCTCAGTAGTTCTTCATTAATGGATTAAACTTCATGATGCAAGAGCTTAAACATGATCTATGAGCTCAAACAATTGCCAAATTGTCAAACCATATGCATCATTTTCCAATTCCAACATAGCAATCTAACGAAGCAATAAGATAAGCTTTCGCCATGAACATTAAAGCACAATTAAGAACACAAGTGTTCCATATGAAAAAACGAGCGTAGTATCTCCAATATAAGGATGGCGAGATCCAACTTTATTCAAAACAAAACAAAAATAAAAACAAACCGCGCTTCAAGTAAAGAACATAAGGATGTGACGGAATAAAAATATAGTTCACTAGAAGACCCGATAATGTTGTCGATGAAGAGGGGATGCCTTGGCACAAGCTTAGATGCTTTAGTCTTCTTAAAATATGCAAGGATGAACCACCGGGGCATCTCCAAGCTTAGACCTTTCACTCTCTTCTTGATCATAGTATATCATCCTCTTCTCTTGACCCTTGAAAACTTCCTTCAAACTTCAAGCAAACTCATTAGAGGGTTAGTGCATAACCACAAATTCACATATTCAGAGGTGACACAATCATTCTTAACACTTGTGAACATTGCACAAAGCTTCTGAAAGTTAATGGAACAAAGAAACTCATTCAACATAGCAAAAGCGGCAATACGAAATAAAACGCAGAATCTGTCAAAAACAGAGAACAGTCCGTAAAGATGCATCCGGACTGGGCACTTAACTTGCTCAAATGGAAAAACTCAAAACTAATTAAAGTTGCGTACATATCTGAGGATCACGCTCGTAATTTTGCAGATTTTTTAGATTTTTTTACAGAGACTTATGCCAGAATTCGTGACAGACAGCAATGCTGTTTTTGCGCAGCGATCCCAAATATAACATCAACTTTAACATAGAGACTTTTACTTGGCACAAAAACATGATAAGAAGAGGTTGCTACAGTAGTAAACAACTTCCAAGACTCAACAAAAGAAAAATTGCTGTAGTAAAATAAACACATGGGTTATCTCCCAAGAAGTGAGTTCTTTTCTTTAACGCCTTTCAGCTAGGCGCGGAAAGTGCAAATCAAGTAACATCAAGAGATGAAGCATCAACATTATTATTTTTCTTAGCATGTTATCTTAACTATGTAAGTTTCAGAGGCTCCTTTTTCATTATTCTTAGGCTTGCTATTCTCATCAAATAAATTTTCAGGAACAAGCCAATCATAGTTATTTTCTAGAGCTTCATGCATTCCTAGGAGCTTACAAGGTATTGTTGTCTTAATCTCCCCACCATCATTAACATTATTAGTGTACTTTATTCTATCAATGTCCATCTTTTCAAGGGTACTAACAAAGTTGGTGTAAGAACCAAGCATTTTGTATCTAGCAAAGACTTTTCTAGCCTCTCTCGCTACACCACCAAATTCTAAGAAGGGTTTCTAAAACAAAATCTTTCTTTTCTCCTTCCTCCATATCACCAAGTGTGAGAAACATGTGTTGGATAATAGGATTGAGATTAACAAATTTAGTTTCCGGCCATATGTACTAAAGACGGCAATTTCATAAGTAGGAGCAAGTTCTACGAAGTGTCTATCTTCAAAATCCTCAGCTATCTAACGTGAGTGAAAAAATCTTCTATATTATCTCTTCCAATTATAGACCTCGGCCTACCGGTGTAATGTCTTTTAGAGTGTACTTGGGAGGAAACATGATGAAATAAACAAAAAGTAAACTAGGCGTAAATAAAGTAAAGACAAGTAACTAATTTTTTTGTGTGTTTTTGATATAGAGAGCAAGACGATAAATAAAGTAAAACTAGCAACTAATTTTTTTTTGTGTTTTGTTTAGGTGCAGCAAACAAAGTAGTAAATAAAATAAAGCAAGACAAAAACAAGGAAAAGAAGCGTGAGTAGACATCACCCAGCAACGACGCCAGAAATTTAGCTTGATACGCGCGAAGCACATGTTCGTTGGGAACCCCAAGTGGAAGGTATGATGCGTATAGAAGCAAGTTTCCCTCAGTATGAAACCAAGGTTATCGAACCGTGGGAGCCAAGAAGCACGTGAAGGTTGTTGGTGGAGGAGTGTAGTGCGGCGCAACACCGGTGAAAGCGCCAACGTGGAACTGCACAACACAATCAAAGTACTTTGCCCCCAACGTAACAGTGAGGTTGTCAATCTCATAAACTTCTTTGAAAACAAAGGATTAAGTGTATCGAGTGGAAGATGTTGTTTGTTTGCAAGAAACATTAAGCGGTAGAATGTATTAGGATGTGAGTGGACCGGGTGACAAAGGATTAACTTGTCAATGCCTCTGATTGTAGACTAGGGTTTTGTTGAAGTAGAGGCAAGTAGATCTCGAAGGTTCAGGCGAAAGTACTCGGCGATTATGAAAACTAGGGTTATGTTGTGATGGGTCCCGATCCTCTCTTTTCTCTCGACTCCCCCTTATGGGAGGTGGAGCGGGGTTCCGTTTGTACAAATTGCAGTCGGGACGGTTCCTAACTCATCCCCGGATTACAAATAACACTTCCTATTACAACTCTAACTTTCCTTAATATATCTTGAGCTCTTCAGAATCTTCTTATTCTTCGGGTAGTGGGCCTTTAAGTAAACCCTAGGAGTACTATCTTGACAATTGTTGGGATGCTATGTCGTGGCCCCAGAGATTTTGCTTGAATCGTAGAGTCGGGGAAAATCTCTTTTTTATTTTTATTCGAGAGCTTTTATTTACACTTCTTCACATAAAATTCTATATTGTACGGGGGATAATGGTAGTTGGGAGCTGGATTATTTGACGGATCAGGTACTAGTTAACTGCTCAAGTGGCAATCCGCAAAAACCTACTTCAGATCCGTCTGGACATGATCTCGGAATCTTGGTGCAAACTTCGACAGTGCCGCTTAGGTCTTACCGTGCAATCGGAGTCCGGTCAAATTTATCGAGTACCTAACGCGTCGTTAAGTTTTTCTTAAATATCTGGTAATCTACGGATAAAAAAAATAGCAAACCGACGTCAGAGACGGTGCCACGCCGCTCAAAACGGATCTGGGGTCTTACCTTCGCAAATTTGCGGCATTCGGAAATTGATCGCAACTTTGGCGTTAGAATATATTGTCGAGTGCTTTTCGCCTTTGGAATAGCATATTTATCGAGTCATATTTAATGACTTATTTTGTCTTCCGATGGGAGTATATGTAGAGTTATCTGTGTAACTCAAAATATACTTCTATTTCTTTATTTTGATAAAATTCATCGGGCACGAACGGCGTTCCCGATGGGAGTAACCCGAGGCTACATCCAAGGACTTGTGCTTGGGTGTAGGCTCCTCAGTATCCGTTGCCGCTATATTTATAATTTTTCTCGACAGTTCTATATTTATCGGGTGCGCGACCAGCGCTCCCGATGGGAGTAGCCCCCGAGGCTATGAACAAATGCTTGCATTTGGTCATAGGCTCTCGCCATTTCTATCTTGTCATACTCGAAATTTTCTATTTTTCCAAAGTAGCCCCCGAGCGTTTTGATTGCAATATTTTTTGTTTATTATAATGCGAGGTTGTCCCAAACAAGATAATATACATTGTGTACTATTTTGTGCGGGTGCAAGCCCCCGAGCTTTTGTTGATCACTATTTTGTCGATATCTCTTTTATTTTTGCGGGTATTTTTACCAGGCAAGATGCTTCTTTGCGTTCATCGACACGTGTGTATATATATATTATTGTATCATTTGAGGGGAAATGATCTGTCGAGAAAAGATATATAATTCCACTATCTTTATTATATTTCGCAAGCCCGCCTCATTAAAACCTTTCCCATTTACCCTCGATTTTGAAAAAAGGAAAGAGTGCGTCTGAAAACTCGCGGGCGTTTCGGTACATTGTATGTTTACAGAGGAGACTATATTTCGGCATCTAAGCGTAAAAACGCCTGAGCTGTGCCACGTTCCAGGGATTTGGCTCGTCAATCCCTGTCTTCTTGTCTTTGATTCTGTATGATCCTCCTTCGATTACCTCTGTGACGATGTAAGGTCCAAGCCATGGTGACTCGAGTTTTTCGTGACTTTTTTGGTTGAGTCGCAGAACTCACCAACTTGAAAAGACCTTGGGCGCAATCGTCGGCTGTGGTAATTCTTCAAGTCCTGTTGATATGGCGTTTACGTGTGGGGACTTCATCTACGAGCTTCGTCAAGTGCATCGACGTCGTCTTCCAAGGCTTCTCTCGATTCTTCATCATATTACGCGGCTCTTGGAGAATCGTGCTCTATTTCTATCGGCGGGACTGCTTCGGCTCCATGGCCCGGAAAAAAACGGCGTTTCTGTGTCGCCGTATTTGGTGTTGTTAGGATACTCCACAATACACTTGGCAGCTCCTCTCGGCCAAGTATGCCGAGCTTTTTCCAATGGTCCTAGCAGGCGTTTCTTGATGCCATTGCAAATAATGCCATTAGCTTTCTCGACTTGTCCATTGGTGCGTGGATGTGCGACGAGGACGCAAAACTCAATTGTTCAGCCACACGTGGTATGCTTTGAACTCCTTGGACGTGAAGTTACTACCGTTATCTGTGACAATGCTATGAGGAACTCCAAACACAAGAGAGCCCGATGCTTTTACGAGACTTGTCGCCGATGCGTAAAATCAGAATTGAATTTATCGGCTTTGCTTCTATCCACTTTGTAAATTTGTACGGCAACCCAACGACATATACTCTCCTGGCGAAGCTTTGTGTAGTTTTTCCACCATGTCGAGACCCCATTGAGCAAAAGGCCAAGATAATGGGATTGGCATAAGTTCTGCTGCGGGAGAGTGAGGTGCGGCGGCGAATCTGGCACGACGTCGCAAGTTCTTACTATTTCCTTCGCGTCCTCAATTGCAGTTAACCAATAAAATCCTGCTGCGAGAAGCCTTGGCAACGATAACAGCCCGGTGCCCTTCCGCGTGGTGCCACTTTATATTCCTCGTGCACGTCTTTCGGGATAATTCTTCCTTGTGATTACGCATCTACGTACTTTGTAGAGATATCGTTGTCTGACTCCACTTACACCCACAGGTGAAAGCACAGTCTCCTAATTATTCGCCTTGCTTCAACCGGGTCGTCGGGTATCGTTTTCCTTAGGATATATGAGATGTAAGCCTGCATCCATGGAACTTGCACCATCATGGACTAGCTCTTATTCTTCTTCTTCTTCTGCTTGTGTCTTTGAGGTGATATAAGTTTTCTCTTTCTTCTCTATTTTTGTTTCTTTGGCTTTATTTGATCTCATAAACGCTCTCTTCCCAAGCTCTGCGCTTTGGAGGTATCGCGATATCTTTGTGACCCGATGTTTGAAGCAGCTCCGGCTTCATCGTGCTCATCACCTTAATGTGGTTTACCTCTGTAAAATCAGAATAACTTCTCCGGCTCATTGTACACCTCTTTGTATGCTATCATACTTTCGTTAACTGCACATTGGTTCATGACTTGTTGTGCCACCAATTGTGATCGCAGAAAATTTTCAATGATCTGATTTGCACAAGCTTTAGCATCTTCATCAGTGTACCAGACTTCATATTCTATTGTTGTTAGATCGTTTGGGAACGTCATCCATGAACATATTTCAACTTATCGCCTTCAATTGATACCAATATCACCTTACATCAGCACCTTCTAACCTTTTGGACCCGTTGAAGTTCATGGTCCAAGTTCTCAATAAATCTGGGGGTCCCGTGTTTTGTAGCTCATCCACTACTGCAATGAAATACAGTAGAGACTGCGATTTTATTGCTTTTCTTTTCATACGTGATGTCCGAGAAAGTTCTATTCCCCAAAGGGAAACACGACAGCTTCTGGGTTGTTCAGTATATTTGACAAGGGAGCCTCGTTGACCACTATTATCGGGGTGAAAAATAGTGTCGCAATTGCTCTTCTTTGTCGTGAATACTCCTTATGCAAGTTTCGATATTGAGGTATAGCTGTTTTGAAAGCGGTACTTTTTCTTGATGAAATATCTGACCTCACCGAACTCCATGAAGCTTGCCTTCTTCTTCTCTCTCGACTACTAGGGCCGTGCTGACCACCTGTGTGGCTGCAATGTACAAGAGGAGAGGTTCTTTCTCTTTCGGTGCCACCAATATCGGTGGTGTCAAAATTGCTCGCTTGAGGTTCTCGAAGGCTCTGTCTGCTTCCTCGTTCCATTGAAATTTTCCCCTTGTTTGATCAATGCATAGAACGACAGCGCCTTTTCTCCTAGCCTGGCGGCATCTACTCAAAGCTGCGACTCGCCCCGTTAGCTATTGTATTTCTTTCAACTTTGTTGGCTTTCGCATAGTAACGATGGCTTTTGTATTTTTCGAAAGGTTGGCTTCAATCCCCCATGGCGATACTAAGGAGCCAGGAAGTTCTCCTGCAGGGAACTCAAAAAGAGCACTTTGTCGGGTTTAGCTTGAGGCAGAACTTGTCGAGTTGTCGAAGGTTTCCTTCAAGTCTTCGATCAAAGTCGACCCTTTCTTTGATGTTATTACGACATCGTCAATGTGAACTTGTACATTTTCCAATACGTGTTGCTAGGCACTTCTGCATCATCCGCCGATATGTTGCTCCCGCGTTTTCCAGACAAAGGGCATTGTTTTATAACAAAACACGCGTAAGGTGTGATGAACGCTGTCTTAGCCTCATCTTCTTCTTTTAATCTTATCGGTTATAACGAATATGCGTCCGGGAAGGGAAAGACGTTCGCATCTGCCCGTGGAGTCGATGATTGATCGATCCTTGGGAGGAAAGTGATCCTTGGGACAATGTTTGTTGAGACACGTGAAGTCGACGCACACATGCGAAGGACTATTGTGTGTTTCGGCACCATCAACGGGTTAGCTGCACGTGCCTCTGTAGATATTTCTCTGATGAAACCCGCATCTTTGAGTCGATCTATTTCGAGATAACATGGCTTTGCGGCTAGGCTCCGAGAAACGCCGCAAAGGTTGCTTTGGTCTTGCGAGAGGGTCCAAATTGAGGTGGTGCTCGGCAAGTTCCATGGGTACTTGGCATGTCAGTTGGACACCATGCGAAGATTTTCCGGTGCTCACGGAGGAACTCGGCCGAGCGCGCTTTCCTATGCGACATCCATGTTTGCGGCAATGGCGTCGTTTTCTTTGGATCCGTCGGGTGAATCTGTACTTCTTTTAGTCCTTGGTTGTATTGAAAGTTGGCTCCTTAGAAGATCTTCCTACCTCCGGCAGCACATCATAATCAGTGAACCTTGGCGCGCATACTCTGGCATCCAGAAAGTTTCGATAGTCGTGAAATTGTATCGCATTTATCGAATACTTGCCGAAACTTCCTTTGATTGTGATAGGTCCCTTGGGCCCGGGCAACCTCCACAACAGTATGTACCATCTGAAAACTGCCATGAACTTTGGCATCACGCTGGTGCGTCCCAACAAGCGTGATATTGCGACGGAAATCCACAACTTCAAACTCCAAATTCTCTATCCTGTAGTTTTCGAGTTCCGAACTGAACGTCGAGGTTGATCTTGCCCAATGGGTAACAAAGCTTCTACGGTGTGATCTGCATGGAAGCGTGTGTCGGTTGGTTTCAAATTTGCTAGGGATATATTCATCTTCCTCAATGTATACATACATGAGGTTTAAGCTACTGCCGCCATCTATGAAAACTCTCGACACATCAAAACCAGCGATTACTGCAGGTAAGATGAGTGCTGATTGTCCTGGTCGAGGAACTTGCTGCGGATGATCCGCAATTGTGAAGCCGATGTCTTGCCCCGACCAATTTAAGTACTCGACTGTTGGTGGAGGCATCTTTTCTGCCATGAACACTTGTCGCGAGATTACCTTCTGTGCCCTGTTCGATGGTCTAGCCTTCTGTATCATCGAGACCACGCCATTAGAGTTGGGGTCAACGTATGGAGGTGGGTGTGGTGCTGCCGCTATTCGCTGGTGTCGATTTTCGTCGGTAATTGCGGGAGGAGGTGGAAGGTGGATCTCGCTCCTTGGCTCCCGAGGGTTTCTGTTATTTGCTTGGGCATTTGCAATTCTCGTTTCGCGACATTGCCTGAAAATTCGGCGATCTTTAGGAATGTCCTGACTGCCTCTTTCCATTGTTGTCGTAAGTGCATTTGACACGGACACGTTCATCATCTCCTCGGAAGACACGTAAGGTCTTTGAATCCTTGGTCCACTATTTTGCCTGTTGCCACGAAAGTCACCTCTATTGTCGCCTTGATGTTCGTTACTCCTTTGGTAGTCGTCTCGATTGTTTCCTCCAGGATTTCCTCGAAAACCAGCCGATATATGGCCGGCATCGTTGTTGTAGAACTGGCGAGAAAATCGCCTTCTATTTTGATAATTTCGACCACGATCCTCCTCTGGCGACCTGTGTCGTTGTATATTCGTCTTCTCCATCTGCCCATTTATTGGCTATCTCCATGAATGCTGATATGGTCTTAGGGTTAGTTCTTCCTAAGTCCTCGACAAAATCTCCTCGCCGGATTCTGCCACGACGCATCTATTGCCCTCTCGTCAGATATATCTTCCGCCGAGTTCTTTATGATGTTCCACCGTTGTATATACTTCCTCATCGACTCGTCGTGTTTTTGTCGCACGCCCTTAGCTCTTCCAACGACGCAGGTTTCTTGCAGGTGGATCGGAAGTTTTCACAAAGATGTCCTCAAAGTTATCCCATTGTCGATGGAATTTAGGGGAGTTTCTTTATCCAAGATCTTGCGGCACCACTTAGGTGAACTTGGATACTTTGCACAGCTGTTGCTCTGGTTCCTCCTACCAGCTTTACCATCTCGAGATAATCCACGAGCCAATCCTCGGGATCTTGAGGCCGTCGAACTTCTTGAAATTCTCGGGTAGCTTGAACCTTTTCGGTACTCGAGGTTTTTGAACTCTTCTCGTGAAGCACGGGAGCCCACACATATCTTCATCGGCAAGCTCTGGTGAGGTGCGGACGCTCCCTTCTTTCTTGTCGCGTCTGTCTACCCTTACTTGGACTGTTGTGTCTCTTGCTCCACTTGTTCTTGGGGGTCTTGAAGCGGTGGGTCGTGGACTATTTTGCCTGGGATTTTCTTCGGGAGGCGTTGTTGAAACGCTGTTCCCATAACTCCTACTCCAGCCATCGCCATATTGAACAATGGTTCTCTCGGGTCCCCGGGAGGTGGTCCGGACGCGAGGATGTAAGCTTGTGTTGCCATGTAACTGCTTGGAGTTTTGGGATGATATTTTCCTCTTTCATCAATCGACATAAAGGACATGTCGAGATTTTGGATTATGCTTCCTCTTTCTGCTTCGGGATGTTTTGGAGCCGAGACATTGCTCTCCTCCGAGCTTCTGTGACTATCTCCCGAAGTTCTGAAAGGCGACTTAACTCTGCGCAGCATGCGGAAGCGCTTCTTTCCTCCTATTCGGGGATGCTGTCTGTTTTTCCAACTCTGCTTACCGAGCAAGTCTATATTGATATGCTTGTAACTCTTGTACGGTAGCAGTGGTATTCATTGGTTCTGATCCATCCATGGCTCTCGCAGCCCTATCCCACGCAGCTTGCGGGAGTTGGACTTTTGCGCGAGTTGAAGATCAGGCATATTTAGTGCCTAGGCACTTCTGAGATCAGCGGGATCGACATATGGATTTCCCAAATCGTCGAAAGCCTCTGACGTTTGTGGTTCTGATGTACCGCTTCTTCTATTGCACAGATCTGGTGGTATTTTGTGTATTGATTTTTGTCAAGGTTGGTGACACCATCATACAGAGTGGTGAAGACCTTTCCGATGGCGACAGATTTGTCGATGAAGTTGTAATCGACGCACGGAGTCGCTGCTTATAAAGGAGTCCGGAGACGACTCGAAGGATGTGTTCCTGAAGATCTTGGCGAGCTTTCCGCTGCCTTGGTGTCGACAGCGTGGCGACGAAAACTCCTCGTTACTCGACGAAAAGTTAGAATCAACTGCTGAAAATTCCGGCGAGATCGGAACCGAGACGATAGGATCCTTCCTTGTTGACCAAATCGAAATTCTCCGAACGTCATGATGATGGGCTCCTCCAGGTAGGCACATGCATCCATACGGGAGGGCGGGTGAGAATAAATTGAATAGATTAGTTTTTTCCTTGTTACCTCGATCCATCGCGTTGCTTCCTGTGGACGCCAAGTCGAAGATCTTGAACGTGCCATCGAGATCAGCTCCTTGCAGCCTCTAATTCCCACAGACGGCGCCAATTGACAAAGGATTAACTTGTCAATGCCTACAGTTGTAGACTAGGGTTTTGTTAGAAGTAGAGGGCAAGTAGATCTCGAAGATTCAGGCGAAAAGTACTCGACGATTATGAAAACTAGGGTTATGTTGACGGTAGATTCGATCCTCTCTTTGTCCCTCGACTCCCCCTTATATAGGAGGTGGAGCCGAGGGTTTCGTATTACAGAGTCCGGGACGGTTTCTAACTCATCCCACCAGATTACAAATAACACTTCCTATTACAACTCTAACTTTCCTTAATATATCGTGGGCTCCCGAATCTTCTTATTCTTCGGGTAGTGGGCCTTTAGTAAACCCCGGGTACTATCTTGGCAGGCCCATTTGGGATGCCTATGTCTGGGGTGACTCACTAGTGGTGTCTCTCCAATAAGATAACTAGCATGTTGGGTGAACAAATTACAGGTGAGCAATTGACAAATAAAGATTCAATACATATCACGATGATTACTATGTGATTTAATCAGGGCATTACGACAAAGTACATAGACCGCTATCCGGCATGCATCTATGCCTAAATAATCCACCTTCAGGTTATCATCCGAACCCCTTCCAGTATTAAGTTGCGAACAACAGATAATTGCATTAAGTATGGCGCGTAATGTAATCAAAACAAATATCCTTAGACAAAGCATCAATGTTTTATCCCTAGTAACAACGAGCACATCCACAACCTTAGAACCTACTGTCACGATCCCAGATTTAATGGAGGCATGAACCCACTATCGAGCATAATTACTCCCTCTTGGAGTTACAAGTATCAACTTGGCGGAGCCTCTACTAGCAACGGAGAGCATGCAAGAACATAAACAACACATATATGATAGATTGATAATCAACTTAACATAATATTCTCTATTCATCGGATCTCACCAAACACAACATGTAGCATTACAAATAGATGATCTTGATCATGTTAGGCAGCTCACAAGATCTAATACAATGAAAGCACAAGCGGAGAAGACAACCATCTAGCTACTGCTATGGACCCATAGTCAAGGATGAACTACTCACGCATAAATCCGGAGACGGGCATGATGATGTAGAGCCCCTCCGGTGATGATTCCCCTCTCGGCAGGAGTGCGGGCGATCTCTGAATCCCAGAGATGGGATTATGGCGCGGCCTCTCGTGTGTTTTCCGTATCGTGGCTCTCGTCTGAGGGGTTTCGCGATGGAGGCTTTAAGTAGACGGAAGGGTAGGTCAAAGGGCGACACGAGGGGCCACACCACGGGCGGCGCGGCTAGGGCACAGGCGCGCCGCCCAGTGTGTGGCCACCTCGTGGCCACTGCGTCTCCTCTTCGGTCTTCTGAAAGCAGTGCAAAAATAGGACCCTGGGCGTTGATTTCGTCCAATTCCGAGAATATTTCCTTACTAGGATTTAGAACCAAAAACAGCAGAAAAACAACAATGGCACTTGGCATCTTGTTAATAGAGTTAGTCTCGGAAAATGTAAAATAATGTTGTAAAGTATGTATAAAACATTCAAGTATTGTAATAAAAGTAGCATGGAACATAAGAAATTATAGATACGTTTGCGACGTATATCAATGGCTGTCGGAGGCGGGAGCTTTGTTCCTCAGTGCCCCTTGCTTTACGGGAGATGAGGTCAGCGTGGACCTTTGCACCCGGATCACCTTTCTGGTTCCTTCTCCTGCAAGGCTCGCCAACCTCGAGTCGGTCAGGGGAGAGACAAACCCAGTCGGATATGGCATGTTGAACCCGGCCCAGCCACAGCGTAGACGGCCATGGCAAAGGCCGACACAGACTTTGGCCAGCCGGCTCCCAAGCTAGCAGCCGGCTCCGTCGGCTGCTCCTCAAGGGCATTTGCCGCGGTTCAGTGACCCTGAACCAGAATGCACTCACATCTTTGCCCTACCCGGGGTCTTCCCCCCGACAATATCATTCAAAACTAATCATATAAGTATCTATATTGATGATGTAAAATGCACATATCAACTCCCCAAGCTTAAACCTTTGCTCGTCCTCGACCAAATAAGGAATAAATCATATCATGTATCAATGAGCTTATGGTTGATAAAAGAATACGAGCATGGCATCATTAACTTATGCATAATCACTTGTGTTAAAAGATCTCTGAATTAACAACCATACAAATGTGGGATACATATAATAGGATTTCAACCAACTACCCCTTGCTTTTGAACAAAACTAACCATTGCATGTTGGACAATTGAACAAGTCTCAAATTTCTGTTTTTCTTTTTGATATTGCTTTGCATGGATTTTTACCTTGCTTTCTTTGATTTTTACTCTTGCCTTTGCAATGAACATAAACTCTCATAGAACAACTAATTAAAAGAAGAGAATTTACTGGCAAAAAGATAGACATGAAGTTTGACTTTATCAAACACTTTCACACTTTTAAATGGTATCAGTTAACGGTCTTGCCCCCTAGTAACCAGTATAAACCTTATTCATGGATCTTTCAATGATGTCATATGCTATACTCAACCTTTGTCTGTCATTTTCCATGGCTAACTGAATGCTTGGGTGCCTACCTTTTCATTCACTTTTCTATTGAGCATATGTATTGAAATATCCATGACCCTCAGTTTACCCATTGATAACTAAGTAGTACAAGCGTAACTCATGTCCCCTTGTAATCATCACTTCCTAACCATTTGGTCTACGAAACCATATCTCCATCCCAAAGTCAAGGTATTCTTTTTTTTCTTTGTTTATAAACATCACTTGCTTGGATCTTTCCTTTGTTGCAAGTTTTGTTTGTTTGAGAAGCTATATGCTTGTCCTACATACTCAAGTTAATCTAATTCAAGACAATATGCAACTGAATATTCTAGATATCAGGCGCACATCTGCATGAGTGTTACCCATAAATCTTCAAACAAAAGAATCATGGATGACACCATACTCTATATTTCATTCCAAAAACCACTTGAAAAAAGATGAATGATAATGCTCTAAGATCTTTCCAAGATATGAGAAAGTCGATACCTACTAGATAGAAGCAAAACCAACCTAAAGATCACGACTAAGAGCAATATGATAAACTAGAAAGCATAAAAGACTGGATAGAATTCCACCAAGCTTAGGTTGTTGGTGCTGGATCTTCTTTCTTGGCATCACTCTTCTCATAATAGGCGTCCCACTCCTTGAGCTTCCAAGGATAGGGCCTCCCATTGTAGAAGGACATTGGTGGATCGTTGAACTTGGTGGAGACAACTTCGGCAATCTTCATACTCACATTTTTGGTTTTCCATATCCCACATGAGGGCTTGGAACCTGTCCACCTGTGTGATGGTGTGCACATACTTCTCCTCCATATCTTTGATCCTTGCCTCATAGGCTTCGACTTTCTTCTCCATCTCAATATTCATCTTGTCCAACAGTTTTTCCTCCATGGTGCCCTCGGTCTTGGGATCCTTCACCTCAATGAGAAGCACCCCCTCCTTGAAGGTCAAGGTCTTCAAAGGGAGCACAGAGTTGAGGTAGAGGTTCACCACGCCCCTCTCCTCGGAATCTTCTCCTCCAAGATCAGATCCGGAGCTTGCCATGGCGAAAAGGACAAGACAGAAAAACAAGGTTCGCTAAAAAAGACTCGATGATAGATTTGATTGGCAGAGAGGGATATATATATTGATTGTTTTTAGGGTAATACATAGCACCGGAGTCAAAACGGGGGCGAAACAGACTTCGGAAGGGCAAAAGAACCTTGGTGGCGCGCCAGCAGAGGGGGCGCACCACCTGACCTCTTTTGACCTTTGGGACTCCATTTTATCCAAATCTTTCACCCCACTCTTCTATTTTCCAAAAATAATGACTTTCCTAAAAGATGAAGATATTTCGAGATCATTACGTACCCGAGAGTTGACTTTTATTGATTTCTGGTATGTGGCATGGAATTTTTTTGCAATTATGGCCTCTGGACTCTAGAGAATTAGCTCCTCAACCATTCCAACAAACTTTTGACCTGCAATACAATGTTTACGATGTTGTCCAATAACCACATGAGGCCAACCTTTGTATTCTCCATGAAGATGGATGGCTCCAGGGTGATACACCTCCTGCCTAACCAATGGACCTTGGCATTTTGATGCTAACTTTCCTACAAAAAACTTGAAACGAGAGTTGAACAATAACACTTGATCGCCTACTTTTAATTCATTTATCTTTATTTTTCTATCATGCCATATCTTAACTTTTTCCTTAAACAACCTAGCATATGCTTCGTTCCTCCATTCATCTAACAAGTTCCAGTCTAAGATTCTTTTCTCTCCAGCAGTTTTAAAGTCGAAGTTGAGTTGTTTAACATCCCATCTAGCTTTATGTTCTAACTCTACTGGGAGCTAACATGCTTTAGCATAAACCATTTTATAAGGAGACATTCCCATATGATTTTTATAAGCAGTTATACAAGCCCACAAAGCATCATTAATTTTGGTTGGCCAATCAGAATTATCTCTATTGACTGTCTTTTCTAAAAATGAGTTTGATGTACCTATTAATTAGTTCAACTTGACCACTCGTTTTGGGGTGATATGGGGATGGTACTCTATGATTTATAGCGTACTTAGCTAAAGTTTTCCTAAATACTTAATGCATAAAATGAGAAACACCATCAGTAATTAAAAATCTTGGTCGACCAAACCTAGGAAAGATAATATCTTTAAGCATCTTGATTGTTGTAGCATGATCTGCACTCTTTGTTAGAATTGCTTCCACCCACTTTGTAACATACTCCACTGCAACCAAAATGTGAGTGTGTTTTGTTGTTGATGACGGTAATGGTCCCATGAAGTCAAATCCCCATACATCAAATGGTTCAAGAGGCAATTTATAGTTCATAGGCATTTCATTTCTCTTACCAATGTTTCCAATGCATTGACATTTGTCACAAGCTTTGACATAGTTAGCACAATATTTAAATAAAGTAGGCCAATAAAAACCAGATTGTAATACCTTTGCAGTTGTGCGGTATCATGCATGTTGTCATCCATAAGGACTGTCATGACAATCCTTTACAATAGCCTACTGCTCAAATCAGGCACAAAACATCTAATAATACCATCTACACTTTTCTTAAGGAATGGATCATCCCAAAAGTAGAGTTTAAGATCATAGAAGAATTTCTTTCTTTGATGGTAAGTGAAGTGTAACATCCCAAAATTTTAAAACAAAGAGAAAATGAATTTTTTTTTCAAAAATGAGAACCAACAAAAACTTTTCTTACATAGAGTGCTATGCATAGTGCTCATACCTAATATTTGTGTTTTGCCATGATGAGTGATATTATGCTTATGTGATAAACCCTAAAACCCTAAAGTGATCAAGTGAAGATCACATACCAAATAAAAGAGAAAGAAATCAAATAAGAAAAACCCTAAACCCTAACCTTCTCAAAAAAATCATTTGGATCTATTTTTAGAAACCTACATTAAAGAAAAAGATATAGGGGGCCTATAGCCCTAATGTGTAAAATTTGAACTCTACCTTTCTTACTTTGCTAAATGGTGGTGAACCATTGCAAAACTTACTAAACCCTAAACCTCATCCCTATTGTCATAAATCTTTGGAAAAACAAACTAAAAAGAAAAGATCTTAAATAAGAGAAAAGCATATGCAAGCCTATGGCCACTTTGTGCAAATGCTCCAACCTTGAGTGTTAAAATTGGTAGATGATTTGGAATACCTCAACACACTCAATAAAGTACTGATCAACCAATTCAAGTGATAAACAAAATAAAATCAAACATATGCATAGAGGCATATGTGACACTTAACCAAAATATTAAAATTTGACCTAGGCACCCACCTTGTCCCAAAATGGTGTGAACCTTTTTCCCAACTCAATCAAACCCCAAATAAACCTCACCCTGGTCAAAGTGAAGCAAAGAAAAATAAAAGAATAAAAGTTAGAAAATCACAAAACCCTCACATATGGCTTATGCCATTTTTATAAATTTTGACCCTATACCAAATTGGTCTTCACCATTAGTTGAACAATGTTACTAAACACTTATTACAACTTTTGGAATCAAAGAAACACAAATCAAATGGTTTTCAACTTCAAATTTGGCTCACATATGATATTGGTCAAATCTGCCAATTATAATCTGGTCACCACTTTGAGCCTTTATATCTCAAAATTTTCAAACTAAACTTTGTCAACTCTTGGCACCTCATCCAGGACAACATCAAGGTGAACACTTTTTGAAAAGATCACCATGCCAAATTCTTTCTTGATCAATAGCTATGCTCATCCAAAGTTGCAACATTTTAACAAGTGTAACAATCTCCCACATATCAAATTTTGCAATTCTTTGATTCTAACCATTCCACCACCACCTCTCATCATCTCTGGTCTTTTCTAACTCCACTAAACACACACAATTCAAATTGGTCAACCACTTGAACTCACTCAAATTTGGACAAAAATGACAAATTCCAAATATGGAACTATTTGGACACTATTCTAAATAGTGCTCTAGCCAACCCTAGTGCACCACTTGACCCCTACATGGTCCCCTGGTTCCCTCTCACCCTCAATGATGCATAGCAACCCTAAGAGCAACCCTAGGGAGACCACAACATGGCCATGACACCACCATGCCGGCCATGTCGAGCTCCCCCTCTCCCCCTTGCTCTCCACTTCTGGCCCTGGTGCCCAAACCCGCCACCATGCATCCCTACACCACCCTAGCACCTCCAGTGTCGAGGTGAACGACGACCGCCGCCGGACGACGCGCGCCCAGCACGGCAGGGCCATGCCGCTCGCGTCGCGAGTGTGCACGCCGTGGACACCCTCTGGCCACATGTCGCCTCGCTGCTCGACGCCTCCCCCGGACCCCCTCGCTGCACCTTGAGCATCGCCGCCACAGGGCCAACCCGCCAGACACGCGCCCGTGCCCTCGCGCCGCCTGTCGCCGACGACCACCTCGCCGCTTTCCCGCAACCCTGCCGCCAGGACATCGCCGTCGCACTCGCTGCCAGACCGTCCCCCACCTAGCTAGCTAGTGCCCTAGCACCGCACTGACATCGTCTACCTCGCGCCTACCTTGCCAGCCCCCTTCCTTCGCCGGAGCCGCCGCGCCGCTGTCGACCTCGCCGCAGACCCCCGGCCACCTCGAGCTCCTATAAAAGGAGAGCCCCTCCTCCTCAATTGAGCACACCAGTCGCCTCCTCTCCCTCCTCTGATCCTCCTCACACCTTCTCCGCTCCACATTGCTCGCCACCGCCGCCCAATTGCTACCTCGCCGCCCGTAAACCGCCGCAGAAGCCGCCGGAGCTAGACGCCACCCCTGGACCCGCGGTTTGTTCGAGGAGCTCCGCCGTCGACTGCAACGTCGCCCTGCTTCATCGCCGACCCTCGCCGGAGCTCCAGCTCGCCGTCGACCCCCTACTCCGCCGTGCCAGCGCCTCCTCTCTCGCCGACGACGACGACAATCCTCCGCCGTCCGATCTCTCTCTGATCTAACGCCTCCCAGCCTCCCGTACCGTTTCGGTAAGCAACAGCCACTGACAGACGGGCCCCATGCTGTCAGCAAGCCCACGCGCGCTGGACGCGTTACTGAGCCGAATTGCTGCGTTTCAAATGGTTTCGGCCCGTTTAGTTTCCCGCCGGCCCTGTTAATTCAAACTCGATTTTCCAATTCCATTTAAATTTCAATACTGGTCCTGTCTTAGAAATTAAATAGTTTCAATTCTACCCGACCAAATTTGATGAATTTTATATTGTTGGAAAGCTTGTAAAAATATCTACCCAACCCCACTGGTCCCACCTCAAGAGCTGTTGTGGAAATAAAATGATAAAAAGAAGAAGGCAGGGACTTTTCCCTATTCAAATAATTATTAAAAATCAAATAAAATATATATTAAGTTAATTCCAACTCTACTAGCTCACATTTGACTTACACTAATTGATTATGCAATAAAAAGGTGTGGTCACTTTGCATGATCATGCCCTAGTTAAAATAGTGGATAATATGGCTATTTTATTAAAGTAGTATTGTCCAAAAATATTAGGTAAGTCATATGAAGTATTATGCTTCATTTAAATCTTGTCGCAAATGCATTCATATGAAGTTGGACCCCTGGTCGAATGATATCATATGAAATGCTTGGAGATATTAAATCATCATAGGCATTATTAAATGGTATGAGGTACTATACCTCATTTAAATCATTTTCTCAAATAATGAGGATGAAGGGTTGACTTAGGTCAAGCTAAACTCATGCAGGATTGTTTGAGAAATTAAATCTTAATAAGATTCAATGAGAGGAAATTATTCTTCAAGGACAAAAGGGAACTATCATTTACATATATAATGAGAGAGAAATTATTTTCCATAAATTAAATAGAAACACTAATATATGCATGAGAGGAAATTATTTTTCTTAAGAATAAAACAATACCAACCAACATGATGGCAATGTGTTATCACTAGAATAATTTGTGTGATTTATGTGGGTGCTTAGTATAGCTCTTGAACTGGTGTGGTGATTGTATCCTCGTATTCGTGTATAGACGCTAGTACCGGAGAATACCAGGAAGAGGAAGGATTCTACCCCGAAGAAGAAGAGAACTTTGACCACATCAACAACCAAGGCAAGCTAACACTACTGCAAGCTCTATTGTTGCAAGATAATATTCTTGCAAGTGCAAAGTCCTACCAAGGACAAGGCACTCTCATCCTTTCTTATGAAGCATAAGCCTATCCCAAGTTTTACTACAAATTTTATTTGCAAGTTTTATTGCTTTGGGTTATCAAAGTACTTTTTGATTCATGATTTCAATGAGGTTAATGTTAGATTAGTACAAGAGTATCAAAGTTAGCCTAGAAGCAAAGCAATATACTTAGCACCCCTCATATCTAGATGCTAGTGCTAAATTAAAAATGACTACTCTAGATGGGAACATGTGTGGTGATAATGATGATGATGAAATTGATGAAATGAATTTTGAAGGTGAATATGACCAAGAGAAGATAGTGATTTTTGAATAAAAACTGATATTTGGCTTGGATGCGATACCTTTCCAATTCATAAGTACCCCCACAATACTGATTATGGGTAAAGGCTTAACTAGAAGTTTATGTACCTTAGTATGGGTTCCCTCTAAACACACATCATAGGGGTTATGCCGAGGCTGCCTCCGTTGTTGATGAATGATGTGAATTGAAGGTGAATTGTGCGGCCAAGCCCTGTGCAGTTCCCAGGATGACGGTTTGTCATCATTGGGAGGCCAAGCTCATGGGGAGAGGTGCTCATACTAAAGTTTGTAAATGAAAGGTTATGGTTGATGATCCGCGTATTGTGTTACGATGATTCGGGGTTATCCAGACGGATGAAATCAAATGTTGTGGCACAAGTGTGCAACCTCTGCAGAGTGTAAACCTATTCGAATAGCCGTGTCCACGGTTACGGACGGTTGGAAAGGCCATACAGTTACCAGTGTCAGATTCTTTGAAAATAGTGATGCAATGAATGGTGAATTGGTGACTTGTTTTTGAATCACAACTTGAGTTGTGGGAATGACACTAATGTTCCCACTTGAGTAGTTAGTACATGAAGAGTCTTTCTTTCCAATACTTGTGAACTCAAAATTGGCTTTATGCAAAAGAAACTAGAGCTTAGTACCCCTTTACTAGAATTGATAGTACTTACACTAGTATTAGTTTGCGAGTACTTTAAAGTACTCACGTGTGTC
Source organism: Lolium multiflorum (assembly GCA_030979885.1). Lineage (NCBI taxonomy): Eukaryota > Viridiplantae > Streptophyta > Magnoliopsida > Poales > Poaceae > Lolium > Lolium multiflorum. Next base: position 112,030,020 of record CM061749.1, read on the forward strand.
CCTGGCTATTCAAATGGCCAGACTATGAAGAGCGCAGCAGTATGAAGATGATGGACAGCAGGACGTCTACGACAACTAGGACTACTCTGACGTCAAGCGTTGGCATGTGGACTATAGAGTCCTATCTTACGCTTCCGCTATGAACTTATGTTTGTTCGTTGATCAGTTCGTGGATCACTAGATCAACTATTTGTGTAATATGGATCATGTGATTCCAAGTTGTAAGACTTTATGGTTTGTAATGAATGATGACTTATGATATTCAACTGTTATGTCTCGCAACAACAATATTCCTGGATTGCGATGTATGGCATAACAGGCATCTGGACTTAAAAATCCGGGTGTTGACAAGTTGGTATCAGAGCCATTGTTTGACCTTAGGAGACCCTAGTTAGAATGGACGTCGGCAAAACTTAGTTTAAAAAAAAACCAATGAAATGAATAATTGTGAAAACTTATTCTCACCCTTATCCTTGAGATCTTTTTCAAAAATGAGAAATCTATGCTCTGCTTTTCTTTGCAAGCCTACCTAAAATTTTGCACACTTGACTACTTCTTTAACTTACTTATCCTAATTGCTCACAGATGGAGTACCAATGGGAATTCTATCAGCTTGGTCCCGGAGGCGACCTGAGGTTCGAAAAGGATTTGAAGCAACTAGTGGAATATCTAGGCCACCCGTATCCCGAGTTCTTCGGAATACCCCTCAAAAACCACTCAGGAGAACCACCTAGGTGGGAAGTTTCTACTGATCTACGAAGAAAGATTGGAGCCCGGTATGGGAAACCATCTGGTTTTCTGTAACAGGAAACACTTGGAAGGAAGGACTAGTCAGTGCTATGCAAGAAGCCATTGCCCGTCTGTGCGGACAAAATGAGAATAAGATCAAAAACACTCGCTTCATCTACTACCCAAGACATGACTCCATGGGAAGACCGATGACCATACCCCCGCACACGGAGATGAACCCCTATGTAGCACACCAGGACTTCAGGCAGTACAAAACCCGCGGGATTTGGACCACGCCCTCGCCTCTCGCCAAGCACATCACCTGTGAAGACGAAGAATCCACCCAGAAGAGTAGTATCACTCCAGCACTTAAGTAGGTGTGAGTTGTATCAGGATCCCCTTGTATCGTAGAGCGAATGAATGGTTCTTCAAACCAACGGTGTGTTAGATTTGTAATGTGTGATGTTTGGTATGAATGAAAAAGTGTTGTTGGTTTTACCCTTCAACACTACTCAAGTTTTCAAGTTTTGAACCTTTGAAACTGTTTGAACTTTAACTCAAACAAACCATAGAAAATTCCCTCTTATCTTATCATCTACCTCAATCTTCAGATGGCCCCACCAACCCGCAGTGCCAACCAAGACGCCATGATGCAGATGCTAGAGATGATGATGGCAGACCGGGAAGCCGATAGAGCTGAACGCCAAGCCAACATTGCTGCACTGCAGCAGATCGCTCAGAACCACAACGGCCATGGAAACCACGACCACCCTGGGTCAAAACTGAAGAACTTTCAGAACACCAACCCTCCAATGTTCAGCAAGACTGAAGAGCCACTACGCGATGGCGGCTCCGGACCATGGAGAACAACTTGGAGAGTTGCGGGAGTTGAAGCGCAGAAAGTCTTATTCGCCACTACTGTCGGGACCTGAGCCTGGTGGACAAGCGCCCGCGCAATGAATGCGGGACAGATGATGACCTGGGAAGACTTCAAGACCAAGTTTAGCAAGTATCATGTGCCCCAAGGACTGATCAAGAAGATGAGAGACGAGTTCCGCGAACTCAAGCAAGGCAGAATGTCTGTGGAAGAATACCGCGACAGATTCCTCACTCTGTCAAGGTACGCCCCGGATGAAACCGACACCAATGAGAAAAGGAAAGAAAGATTTCTGAACGGACTCCATGAGATGCAGACCGTTGGTCAACATTCCCTTTGCTGACCTAGAAGCCCTGGTGGACTCAGCCATCCAGATGGAAGGGAAGCTTCACCAAGCCAATGAGAACCGCAAACGCCGGATGATGAACCAGCATGGGTCCAACAATGCCCAAAAGTACCGCAACAACCCATCTGGAGGATTTACTCCAAAATACAACAAGCCCACTGCCCAGACTTACCGCCCAAACTACCCCAATAACCAGGGAGGACCCGAAGCCCGGAGGCAACAACAACAACAACAACAACAACAACAATCACACCAGCACCAACAACCCCAACACCAACAACAACGGGAACAACAACAGCAACAACAACACTGGCCCTAGGACTGGAAGCAATGCCATCCCCATCGCCACCAAGGACAAGGCCACCATCACTTGTTATGAGTGTGGAGTGGTTGGGCATTACTCTAATGAGTGCCCCAAGAGACTCGCCAAGATTGCCGCCAACACCGCTGCACTTGCTCAGAACCAACGCCGCTTCACCGCAAGAAAGAACCAGAACAACAACGGCCGCTACTACAACATGACTGCCACCGAAGCTCAAGATGCACCTCAGAACATGCCAAGTATGTCTGCCTGTTAAAATCATATCGCCCAATCTCTCTTAGGAACCTAACTTTTCTTAAAATCTCGGGACGAGATTTGTTTAAGGGGGAAGGGTTTGTAACATCCCAAAATTTTAAAACAAAGAGAAAATGAATTTTTTTTTTCAAAAATGAGAACCAACAAAAACTTTTCTTACATAGAGTGCTATGCATAGTGCTCATACCTAATATTTGTGTTTTGCCATGATGAGTGATATTATGCTTATGTGATAAACCCTAAAACCCTAAAGTGATCCAGTGAAGATCACATACCAAATACAAGAGAAAGAAATCAAATAAGAAAAACCCTAAACCCTAACCTTCTCAAAAAAATCATTTGGATCTATTTTTAGAAACCTACATTAAAGAAAAAGATATAGGGGGCCTATAGCCCTAATGTGTAAAATTTGAACTCTACCTTTCTTACTTTGCTAAATGGTGGTGAACCATTGCAAAACTTACTAAACCCTAAACCTCATCCCTATTGTCATAAATCTTTGGAAAAACAAACTAAAAAGAAAAGATCTTAAATAAGAGAAAAGCATATGCAAGCCTATGGCCACTTTGTGCAAATGCTCCAACCTTGAGTGTTAAAATTGGTAGATGATTTGGAATACCTCAACACACTCAATAAAGTACTGATCAACCAATTCAAGTGATAAACAAAATAAAATCAAACATATGCATAGAGGCATATGTGACACTTAACCAAAATATTAAAATTTGACCTAGGCACCCACCTTGTCCCAAAATGGTGTGAACCTTTTTCCCAACTCAATCAAACCCCAAATAAACCTCACCCTGGTCAAAGTGAAGCAAAGAAAAATAAAAGAATAAAAGTTAGAAAATCACAAAACCCTCACATATGGCTTATGCCATTTTTATAAATTTTGACCCTATACCAAATTGGTCTTCACCATTAGTTGAACAATGTTACTAAACACTTATTACAACTTTTGGAATCAAAGAAACACAAATCAAATGGTTTTCAACTTCAAATTTGGCTCACATATGATATTGGTCAAATCTGCCAATTATAATCTGGTCACCACTTTGAGCCTTTATATCTCAAAATTTTCAAACTAAACTTTGTCAACTCTTGGCACCTCATCCAGGACAACATCAAGGTGAACACTTTTTGAAAAGATCACCATGCCAAATTCTTTCTTGATCAATAGCTATGCTCATCCAAAGTTGCAACATTTTAACAAGTGTAACAATCTCCCACATATCAAATTTTGCAATTCTTTGATTCTAACCATTCCACCACCACCTCTCATCATCTCTGGTCTTTTCTAACTCCACTAAACACACACAATTCAAATTGGTCAACCACTTGAACTCACTCAAATTTGGACAAAAATGACAAATTCAAAATATGGAACTATTTGGACACTATTCTAAATAGTGCTCTAGCCAACCCTAGTGCACCACTTGACCCCTACATGGTCCCCTGGTTCCCTCTCACCCTCAATGATGCATAGCAACCCTAAGAGCAACCCTAGGGAGACCACAACATGGCCATGACACCACCATGCCGGCCATGTCGAGCTCCCCCTCTTTCCCTTGCTCTCCACTTCTGGCCCTGGTGCCCAAACCCGCCACCATGCATCCCTACACCACCCTAGCACCTCCAGTGTCGAGGTGAACGACGACCGCCGCCGGACGACGCGCGCCCAGCACGGCAGGGCCATGCCGCTCGCGTCGCGAGTGTGCACGCCGTGGACACCCTCTGGCCACATGTCGCCTCGCTGCTCGACGCCTCCCCCGGACCCCCTCGCTGCACCTTGAGCATCGCCGCCACAGGGCCAACCCGCCAGACACGCGCCCGTGCCCTCGCGCCGCCTGTCGCCGACGACCACCTCGCCGCTTTCCCGCAACCCTGCCGCCAGGACATCGCCGTCGCACTCGCTGCCAGACCGTCCCCCACCTAGCTAGCTAGCGCCCTAGCACCGCACTGACATCGTCTACCTCGCGCCTACCTTGCCAGCCCCCTTCCTTCGCCGGAGCCGCCGCGCCGCTGTCGACCTCGCCGCAGACCCCCGGCCACCTCGAGCTCCTATAAAAGGAGAGCCCCTCCTCCTCAATTGAGCACACCAGTCGCCTCCTCTCCCTCCTCTGATCCTCCTCACACCTTCTCCGCTCCACATTGCTCGCCACCGCCGCCCAATTGCTACCTCGCCGCCCGTAAACCGCCGCAGAAGCCGCCGGAGCTAGACGCCACCCCTGGACCCGCGGTTTGTTCGAGGAGCTCCGCCGTCGACTGCAACGTCGCCCTGCTTCATCGCCGACCCTCGCCGGAGCTCCAGCTCGCCGTCGACCCCCTACTCCGCCGTGCCAGCGCCTCCTCTCTCGCCGACGACGACGACAATCCTCCGCCGTCCGATCTCTCTCTGATCTAACGCCTCCCAGCCTCCCGTACCGTTTCGGTAAGCAACAGCCACTGACAGACGGGCCCCATGCTGTCAGCAAGCCCACGCGCGCTGGACGCGTTACTGGGCCGAATTGCTGCGTTTCAAATGGTTTCGGCCCGTTTAGTTTCCCGCCGGCCCTGTTAATTCAAACTCGATTTTCCAATTCCATTTAAATTTCAATACTGGTCCTGTCTTAGAAATTAAATAGTTTCAATTCTACCTGACCAAATTTGATGAATTTTATATTGTTGGAAAGCTTGTAAAAATATCTACCCAACCCCACTGGTCCCACCTCAAGAGCTGTTGTGGAAATAAAATGATAAAAAGAAGAAGGCAGGGACTTTTCCCTATTCAAATAATTATTAAAAATCAAATAAAATATATATTAAGTTAATTCCAACTCTACTAGCTCACATTTGACTTACACTAATTGATTATGCAATAAAAAGGTGTGGTCACTTTGCATGATCATGCCCTAGTTAAAATAGTGGATAATATGGCTATTTTATTAAAGTAGTATTGTCCAAAAATATTAGGTAAGTCATATGAAGTATTATGCTTCATTTAAATCTTGTCTCAAATGCATTCATATGAAGTTGGACCCCTGGTCAAATGATATCATATGAAATGCTTGGAGATATTAAATCATCATAGGCATTATTAAATGGTATGAGGTACTATACCTCATTTAAATCATTTTCTCAAATAATGAGGATGAAGGGTTGACTTAGGTCAAGCTAAACTCATGCAGGATTGTTTGAGAAATTAAATCTTAATAAGATTCAATGAGAGGAAATTATTCTTCAAGGACAGAAGGGAACTATCATTTACATATATAATGAGAGGAAATTATTTTCCATAAATTAAATAGAAACACTAATATATGCACTGAGAGGAAATTATTTTTCTTAAGAATAAAACAATACCAACCAACATGATGGCAATGTGTTATCACTAGAATAATTTGTGTGATTTATGTGGGTGCTTAGTATAGCTCTTGAACTGGTGTGGTGATTGTATCCTCGTATTCGTGTATAGACGCTAGTACCGGAGAATACCAGGAAGAGGAAGGATTCTACCCAGAAGAAGAAGAGAACTTTGACCACATCAACAACCAAGGCAAGCTAACACTACTGCAAGCTCTATTGTTGCAAGATAATATTCTTGCAAGTGCAAAGTCCTACCACGAACAAGGCACTCTCATCCTTTCTTATGAAGCATAAGCCTATCCCAAGTTTTACTACAAATTTTATTTGCAAGTTTTATTGCTTTGGGTTATCAAAGTACTTTTTGATTCATGATTTCAATGAGGTTAATGTTAGATTAGTACAAGAGTATCAAAGTTAGCCTAGAAGCAAAGCAATATACTTAGCACCCCTCATATCTAGATGCTAGTGCTAAATTAAAAATGACTACTCTAGATGGGAACATGTGTGGTGAAATAATGATGATGATGAAATTGATGAAATGAATTTTGAAGGTGAATATGACCAAGAGAAGATAGTGATTTTTGAATAAAAACTGATATTTGGCTTGGATGCGATACCTTTCCAATTCATAAGTACCCCCACAATACCTGATTATGGGTAAAGGCTTAACTAGAAGTTTATGTACCTTAGTATGGGTTCCCTCTAAACACACATCATAGGGGTTATGCCGAGGCTGCCTCCGTTGTTGATGAATGATGTGAATTGAAGGTGAATTGTACGGCCAAGCCCTGTGCAGTTCCGGGTTGACAGTTGGTCATCATTGGGAGGCCAAGCTCATGGGGAGAGGTGCTCATACTAAAGTTTGTAAATGAAAGGTTATGGTTGATGATCCGCGTACTGTGTTACGATGATTCGGGGTTATCCCGACGGATGAAATCAAATGTTGTGGCACAAGTGTGCAACCTCTGCAGTGTAAACCTATTCGAATAGCCGTGTCCACGGTTACGGACGGTTGGAAAGGCCATACTGTTACCAGTGTCAGATTCTTTGAAAATAGTGATGCAATGAATGGTGAATTGGTGACTTGTTTTTGAATCACAACTTGAGTTGTGGGAATGACACTAATGTTCCCACTTGAGTAGTTAGTACATGAAGAGTCTTTCTTTCCAATACTTGTGAACTCAAAATTGGCTTTATGCAAAAGAAACTAGAGCTTAGTACCCCTTTACTAGAATTGATAGTACTTACACTAGTATTAGTTTGCGAGTACTTTAAAGTACTCACGGTGTGTCCCTGGCTATTCAAATGGCCAGACTATGAAAGGCGCCAGATATGAAGATGATGGACAGCGGGACGTCTACGACAACTAGGACTACTCGACGTCAAGCGTTGGCTGTGGACTATAGAGTCCTTGTATCTTACGCTTCCGCTATGAACTTATGTTTGTTCGTTGATCAGTTCGTGGATCACTAGATCAACTATTTGTGTAATATGGATCATGTGATTCCAAGTTGTAAGACTTTATGGTTTGTAATGAATGATGACTTATGATATTCAACTGTTATGTCTCGCAACAACAATATTCCTGGGATTGCGATGTATGGCATAACAGGCATCTGGACTTAAAAATCCGGGTGTTGACATGAAGTGAGGTGGCATAAATTTCCCAACAATGAAGTTAGCGTAATCAACGAACCATGGGGAGGCTACTCTAGAACTAGATACATTAATATTTGCTTTCATTAGTAAAGCTATCATTAATAGGAACAAGATCTACCAGAATGTTTTCCATTCTAGATAAAGGATCAGCTATCGAATTATCCTCACCTCTTCTATCAACAATGTGTAAGTCAATTTTTTTTAGCAAGAGAACCCATCTAATAAGTCTAGGATTAGCATCTTTCTTGTTCATAAGATATTTAATGGCAGAATTATCAGATTGTACTATTACTTAAGAGTCTACAATATAAGGTCTAAACTTATCACATACGAAGATCATAGCTATGAATTCTTTTTCAGTTGTAGCATAATTTCTTTGGGCGCCATCAAGAGTTTTACTAGCATAATATATGGAATTTAGTTTCTTATCAACCCTTTGGCCTAACACAACACCTACCGCATAGTCACTAGCATCACACATGATTTCAAATGACAAATTCCAATTAGGAGGTTGAATTATAGGAGCATTTATCAAAGCATTCTTTAAGATATTAAAAGACTCTACACAATCATCATTAAAAGATAATGGAACATCTTTTCGCAAGAGATTATTTATAGGCTTTGATATTTTGGAGAAGTCTTTAATAAATCTTCTATAAAAACCTGCATGTCCAAGGAAACTTCTTATACCTTTGATATCACGCGGGTATGGTAGCTTCTCTATGGCTTCTATCTTGGCACAGTCCACTTCATGCCTCTTCCTGAAACTCGGTGTCCAAGAACAACGCCTTCTGTCACCATGAAATGATACTTCTCCCAGTTTAGGACAAAGTGTTGGTCCTCACAACGCTGCAAAACTTTGTGAAGGTTGAACAAGCAATTGTTGAAAGAGGTACCATACACAGAAAAGTCATCCACGAATACTTCCATAATTTTCTCAATATAATTAGCAAATATAGCATTCATGCATCTTTGAAATGTAGCAGGAGCATTGCACAAACCGAATGGCATTATTCTATAAGCAAAAGTACCGAAGGGACAAGTGAAGGTAGTCTTTTCCTGATCATCTTTATGCATCAGAATCTGAGAGAAACCTGAATAAACATCTAGATAACAAAAGTGTGAGTGCTTAGATAATCTTTCTAGCATTTGATCAATAAATAGAAAAGGATAATGTTCTTTCCGAGTAGCTTTGTTTAACTTCCTGAAATCAATGCACATTCTATAACCAATAACAGTACATTGGGCTACAAGTTCATTTTCGTCATTTGGAACCACAGTGATTCCACCCTTTTTAGGCACACAATGAACAGGACTTACCCATTTACTATGAATTATGGGATAGATAATACCTACCTCAATGAGTTTAATTACCTCTTTTTACCACTTCATTTTTGGATGAAGATGGCTTTGATAGTCAACAACGGGCTTTGCATTTTCTTCCAAGTTAATCTTATGCATGCATAAAGCGGGGCTTATACCTTTCAAGTCATTAAGTGAATAGCCAATAGCTGGCCTATGAGCTCGTAGTACTTGAAGTAACCTTGTTTCTTCTTCACCTGAAAGGTTAGCACTAATAATAACATGATATATTTTCTTCTCATCAAGGAATGCATATTTCATATCTTCAGGCAAAGTTTTAAGTTCAAAACTAGGATCTTGTTTTGGTGGTGGTAATTCTCCTAGATCATCAGGTGGAATATGTAATTGTAATTTTGGTGGTCGTTAAGAATATATTTGTTATAATATTTCCCTTTCTTCATCATTAAATGGCTCCTTCTGGTTAAGTACATGTCGTTTCACCACGCCCGATGAAGCGACTGCCACAGAAGCAAGACCTTCCACTATATCTTTTGGAAATTTTTATTTTTATAAATGCTTATCAGTAAACTTTGAAAAGGTAAATTCGAGTCTTTCACCAGCACATTTAATGAATACTTTCTCTTTAGGTAAACTAATTTTAGGACCCACATTATGTAAGAATGGTCTACCAAATTTAATAGCACAAAAGGAATCCTGGGAGCAACTAATCACAATAAAATCTTTGAGGGGGGTTCATGCTAAAAGTGGCTTATGTTGCTGCAAGGTGGAGGTGGAGCTTCCTTTTGTGGTGAAGTATTGTGACGAGCAACGCCGGCGACTCCAGTTTCACTCCACGGCAGGAAGGCGAGCAGCAGGAAGCGGATGCATGTGTTGGGAGCTATACCTTTTTTTCCGTGAAAAGCACCAGCATGGGCTTAGAGCAAGTCTAACAGGCCCCATATTTTCGCCCCGTAAAACGCGAGTAGAGGGCCCTGTATCGGGTTTCGCCGGCCGAAAACTCGGACGAGCTAACCCCGTATCTCCACCGTCCGGGTGGGGATACGGGTCTGAGCTCGTCCGAGTTGTCAACCCCTCAAAACAGGGTTTTTTGACAAATTGCATATTAGAACCAACACACCATTCACATAAAATAAATGTTTTACATCACACAATAATCATCATAATTATTACAATAATGTTTTTCGGAAATGTCAACAAGAATTAAACAAATAAATAACAAATGTTTCACACATACAACAATAGGAAATGAATGTTTCACACATACAAGAATGGGAAATGAATGTAATAAATCATTGGCCATGCAACTGCCAATGGTGATCAATCAAATCTTGGGTGAGCTGGTGATGAGTCTCGGCATTTTCAATGCCTCGATGAGCTGCAAGAAAAGCTTCAATCCGATCAGGGTTCCTCTCGGGCTGCACTCGGGTGCCAACATTGTCATAGAAACATGGCAAGTTCAAACCGCTTTCATCTTCAATGATCATGTTGTGAAGAATCATCGGAATCCGACGATGACCAATCGGTCGACGTCGCCTCCAAATCCGCCATGTGCACATCCTCCGAAGCCATCTACCACGGGGTACCATACATCAGCCCGAAATCCGACCAATTTACCGGCGGCAACGAAGAAGAACGCGGCGGAATACTCACCGGCGACAAACGGCGGAGAAGACCACGGCTGGACGGCGGCGGCGCGCGCGGAGGGACGCGGAACTTCGGCCGGGGTGCGGCGGAGGTGCGGCGGGCGTCGACGCAGCTCGGCGCGGCTCGGCGGACGGCGGAGGGCGCGGATCTGACGGATTCCGGCGCGGCGCGCGGGTGGCTGCGGCGCGCGGGGGAAAATGGATGGGGACAACTGAAATGTCCCGCGCGCTTTCGGAATTGGGATAGTGTTTCGCCCACTATCCCCGCTCCCACCCCGCACAAGTAGAGGCGATGACCCGCCCCGTAGTCCAAAACAAAAAACGATGCGGGGGGCGTTTTTACGGGACGTGCTAGACGGCCGGGTAGACGCGAAACCCTCAAATCGGCGGTTATTATACGGGTTTGCCCCTTTTACGGGGTCTGTTAGACCTGCTCTTAGTCATACGACCATTCAACAACCAATCATGACCATAGACCCATGAAGATCAGACAGCGGGGACGTGGAGGTTCGGGGGTTCGCAACCTCCAGAAGGTCCTCATCACAACCCAGAAGGAAATCTTCCATTCAAAGAACATGGTCGAGCATGCATGCAATGTGAGAGGAGATGAAGATGGCTAGATATCAATCCAATGATTTTAAAATGTCTAGTCCCTTTGTTCTAGAATATGCGATCTACCTTTTTCTAGATATGGATATATCTAGATAACGTAGTTGTTTTCTAGATACTAAAAGGAAAATGATAAAGTTTCCCCTGGAGGATGAAACTTCTCGTGGCCTCCTTCGTGAGACGCGTGTCCTCACAGACCCCACACTATAGCCTTCCCAGAAAAACAAGTTACGGAGCGGCTCCCCCACATCCACTCCCTCCCGCCATGGTGAGGCGTCCCTACTTCGGCTGGCCCTGTGCGGGTCTGACAAGGGGTCCTCTGCGCTGACGTTTCTCCCTCTCGGTGTGGTGATTTGTCCCAGTTTCGACGGCCCTAGCGCACGTCTGCCGCGGAATCCACTGCGCCATTATTTCTCCCGCTCATCGACCTCCCTAGCTATGTCTGTTCCCAGCCTCCACACCTTCATCGCCGACCTAATCGAACAAGCTGGAGGAGAAGACCACATATGATGTTGTGTTGATCACTGGTGTCGAGGGAGAAGCGTGAGGGGAAGCGGCGAGGATGAGGGGATGAAGCCATCCCTACTTCGAATGCCCCAATGCGTGTCTACCGTGGAATCCGCCACACCTTTGTTTATCCCTCTCGTCGACCTCCCCGACCACCTCCGTTCCCCAGCCTCTGCACCTTCATCGTTGACCTAACCAAAGAAGCTGGAGAAGAAGGCCACTTCTGCTGATGCATCGACAACTGGTATAGAGGGAGCAGCGTGAGGGGAGGCAACACAGATGAGGAGACGAAGGAAGTGGCGTTTGGCACGGGCACATGCACATGAAGCGCTGGTGACGCGACGATGGTGAGTAGAACTGGCTCCATCCTTGAGCATGATATTCGTGTGGCCTGTTGTTGCTGCCAGGTAGGCACCACTGCTCATTGGAGCTACTGTCAGTTGGTGGCAGTGCTACCATCGGCACGGTTGTGCTTCCTTGGGTGGGCATCAGTGCTACTATCGGTAAGCGGCAGTGCTGTCATAGCTGGCCGGATTTACTGCAAGGAGTGGACGGCAATGCTATTGTCATTTGGTGGTACTGCTACCGTTGGTGAGTAGTTGTTTTGCCATAGGTGGGCGGCTATGCTTCTAGGAGTGGACGGCGACCGCCAAGGTGATGCAGGCAGTGGTCGGCGAGGTCTCCAGTCGGACCTTCGTCGAGGATGGCAATGGTGCTACGATGCTAAAATAGTATAAATTGGTTGCTACAACAGTTTAGCGGTTTTGCTACAATTGCACAATATGATTGATATTGGGTCTCCGATGAGGTATATGTCGATGTCTCTAATGATATTGATTTTTGCTATAATGGTACACTTTTTTGCTACGAGGCCTCCGACAAGATTTCGGTGATGTTTCCAGGGAGCTCACTCGTTTTCTTTTCTTTCTTGGACGAACAATTTTTTGCTACACTAAAGCAAAAAATGACATGTGTCCGCACGGGGACCTAGAGGCTGGGAAATCAAATCCCTGGGATGCCTAGTACTGTCCATACTAAAAAGGGATTTATATTTTCGTGCCCTCGGGTCCTTAGTTGTGCTCAGTTTTCCCCAGCTCCTTAGTTTTTCCTCAGTTTTCCCCAAGACCTTGTCTGAAACCATCACAGGTGCTGTAACGGCCGGTTGCCGATGGTTGACCGTTATCTTCTAACTAATGGGGCCACGTAGAGCCCGCAAAGACACGTCAGACCATCCATCTTTGTTTGACCGTAAGCATTGTTGTATCCCTGACCAAAACGCGAACGAGTGGGGCTTCGGTATATCGAATGACAAGTGGGGCCATGACGCTGATACAAGGGGCAATACATGGGTAGGATTAAATTTTTAAATGGAGCTCTACAACGATGGCATGGAGGAGGTGGCATGCGGGGTGCCGAGATGAGATCGACGTCCACAAAGAACTGCATGAGACGAGACCAGACGCATTAGATAGATATGAACTAGACGCGTTTAACCATGCAAAGAACAGAAGAAATGGTCAACGACATCGACGACTACCTCAAAAATTTGATTGACCGTGTCGGACACGAACGCGAGCAATGTAGAGAAAACTAGTGTCTCTCCTTTCTGGTGTGTATAGATGGGTGCTAGAAGAGTGTGGTGGCGAAGGGAAAGACCTCGCGGTGGTCTGTGGCGTCCAGCATAGTGGGGCGGCGTGGCCGTGCCCACAGCGGCGTGCATGCATGTTCAGCATTGGCATCAACATGTACGTTCGGCATTGGCCTCGGCGGTATCTCTGGTTTGTCAGTGATCGAATGAGGGGACGGGATTGAGGGTGCATCCCGACATTGACCTAGCAGTGGCGACGAGCATAGCCGTTCGACCATGCCGATATCGGCATCGGCATCGTTGGAGGTTGTGGTGCTCGAATCAAGGTGGGATTTGTTTCTTGTACGCCAAAATGAATTTGAAACAAGTTTCATGTTGAAGGTTAGGTAACGAAAGTTTGTAACTAAAAATTATACTAGCGCCATGTGATACGTCTCCAACGTATCTATAATTTATGATGTTCCATGCTAGTTTTATGACAACTAGCATGGTGGCCCTCGCAAATGCGAGGGCAGCGACTGAACAGCTCTACAAAATACATGTAGTACTGCATCATATTTATATATGCAATTAGGATTAATATAATTATATAGTCACAAAATAATTTGTGGTAAATTAATTTAAAAACCACAAGAACTCTCTTTATTTGAAAACATAGAATTTGTGTGCTAGTGATTACTTCAAATACGAAATAACATCCCGATTCATAGAACTAAATTCACATTGCATGCCATTTTTTTATGTCATGTTAGGTTAATGCACTATTAAAGCTCCAATTGTGCCTCACGAATATTGGACTGACTTAGAAACCTTAAAGAACATAAGTTGATGAATAATAATTAGGATGTCACCTGATGACGTTTAGGTATTGTTACCCATATCAATTAATCATGGTCTACTGTAATTAAGAAGCAATGGATTAATTAAGCTGAGATAATAGTATATTAGTTCTATTACTGATATCTCTTAATCGTGGTATATATCAAAATATGCTTATCTGTATATATTAGTTCTTGCATGTTAATGGTAAGGTCCAAGAGATGAATATATCTTTACAAAAAGAATAGTTAGCGAGGTGAAGAAACATTCTTGTCAATAGTATCCTGAAAGTGCAAAAATGAGTATTTTCTCATTATGTTTTCCAAATCAATTTCCCCTCATGTACTCGTTCAATTCTGAAATTCATGATGATTGCACTATAATATATAACCTAATAGACATATCAATTGTATGTTAAGATATGACATTGACCATTGTTATTGATATGTTATAAAAAATTAAAATCAAAATTGAGAATATACTTTGTACTTAAATTTAATATAATTATTTTGTACAATTGATACTATTTATCTTGATTGCTCTACAATGAAAAGAGGTAGACATTTTTACCCATTTTCGTTAATCATCTCCGTGGCATCTCCATTGTTCAATCCAGTCATTTGCAAATTCTCGATCGTCTGAGTTATCGTGTCGTATAACATGACTATGTGTCAGTTTTATTTAGCGGACACCTTTTTATTAGATGTCTTAGCACAATTTTTTCAATCCCGCTATCCTGCTACCAAGGTCTGCCCCAATCGGCCATAGACACTCATTTATTAGTAGCTAGTTTTACTATGTCATGTTCGCTTAAATCTTAAGGGATTATACCTGAAATATCTTTCATAACAGCGTCTACGATTTTTCAAACGAATTTATAAATTCGACCAATATTCATTAAAAATATTTAAGTTTGCGAAAATTATATAAATACCGATAAATTTCATCGGGTAGAAAGGTTTTTTGGTAATATCGGAAAAAACAGTTTTTGATGAGATCTTGGAAATGCCGGCTGAGTAAAATGGCAATATCCGCTAAAAATGATGATATTGTTATTTAGCTTTTGCCAAACATACACGCACTGAGAAATCCCCTATAGAATACCGAATTTGATCGAATATATAGAATAATATATCAACATCTACAATATCAAATGGATATATACTGTATGAAAATATATTTCATGATGATTCTAACTTTTTGTTAACACAATGGTTCTACTTTCGCACAAAAAAAAGAACACAATGGTTCTACTATATTGATTTGAAATTATAAATATCGAGACTGTTTTTATATAGTTGGTCAAAATTTCAAAATTTAAGTTTGACAAAAAACTACAGGCATCATATTTTAGAAATATGGGAATATAAATTAAAATCGCAGCTAATCTTCTCACCCCAAAGCACTCTGAGCATATTCTAGCTAGCTAGTCTAGGGTATGAATTTTTTTTCCATTAATGGACTCGTTTTATGGAACAGACTCGTTTTTTTCTAGCTAGTTAACTAATACACGGAGTTAGCTAGGTATACAGCGTACGCGCTTTTATGGAACTATCTCGTTTTTCTAAAAAAGTTAATTCATGAACGGTCTTAGATTTCTATGGAGCGGCCGTGTTTTTTCTTTTGTTACATCATCCGAACGAATTTGGGCAGCAGCTACCGTACCTTTTTTTATAAAGCTAGTCGGCTATTCCTACGTATATCTTTCCCGAAAAAATGCTTTGCCTACGTGTTTAATCAAATCAGTTATGTACGGCATGTTTAAAGGGAAAGCTATGATACTCCTATCAGATTTGGTGTATGGTCCGTTGGACATCTCCTCTACATATATAGAACGTGTCAAACGGACCTACATCGTTACGTAATTTCTAATATCTCATTAAATCCTAGCCACAAATATTAGATCTAACCATTAAAATAATTAAGATGATGTGGATTAACCTAATGGCTCTATTAAACATCTTTATTTTGCTTTTAGTATATAATAGATACCTACATGTTTTGCTCACACTTTATAATGTTTTTATGCATTTTCCGGGACTAACCTATTAACAAGATGCCACAGTGCCAGTTCCTGTTTTCTGCTGTTTTTGGTTCCAAAAAGCTGTTCGGGCAATATTCTCGGAATTCGACGAAAAAAAAGCCAAACATCTTATTTTCCGAGGGACACACGGGCGGAAGGGAAGCCTGGAGGCCACGGCCCCCCACACCACCTGGCGGCCAAGGAGGGGCGCGCCGCCCGGTGGCCCCACAGCACCCCCTCGCGCCGCCTCTTCGCCTATATAATCTCTCGTGACGTGAAAACCCTACACCAATTGACGAAACTCAGAAAGACTCCCGGGGCGCCGCCATCGAAACTCCGTTTCGGGGACCAGTCTCTGTTCCGGCACGCCGCCGGGATGGGGAATTGCCCCCGAGCCATCTCCATCGACACCACCGCCATCTTCATCGCCGTTCTGTCTCCCATGATGAGGATGGAGTAGTTCTCCGAGGCTGAGGGCTCTACCGGTAGCTATGTGGTTCATCTCTCTCTCCCATGGTGTGATCTTGATGTGATCATGAGCTTTGTATCACTATTAATCTATGTGCTACTCTAGTGATGTTATTAAAGTAGTCTATTCCTCCTCCATGATGTAATGTTGACAGTGTGTGCATCATGTAGTACTTGGCGTAGGTTGTGATTGTAATCTCTTGTAGATTATGAAGTTAACTATTACTATGATAGTATTGATGTTATCTATTCCCCCTTTCATAGCTATTGGTGACAGTGTGTATGCTATGTTAGTACTCGGTCTAAATTGCAACGGTCTATTATGCACTCTAGCGGTTACCTAAATATGAACTCCGGATGTTGTGGAGCTTGTTTACTCCGGCTTGAGGTGTGCTCTTGTAGCCCTACACAATGAATGATGTTTGTTATCCAACAAGAGAGTGTTTGAAAGTAGCACAAGTGAGGAGAAGTTATTTATTTATTATGTGATCATTGTTGAGAGTGTCCACTAGTGAAAGTAGGATCCCTAGGCCTTGTTTCCAAATACTGCAAACATCGCTTATTTACTGTTTTACTGCATCTTCACTTCCTGCAATATTTACTTCATATCGCAATTGCAGTTTACCACCATCTATATCATCTGCGTTTTAATATCTCTTCGCCGAACTAGTGCACCTATACATCTGACAAGTGTATTAGGTGTGTTGGGAACAAGAGACTTCTTGTATCTTAATTGCAGGGTTGCTTGAGAGAAATATCTTTGACCTCTACCTCCCTGAGTTCGATAAACCTTGGGTGATTCACTTAAGGGAAACTTGCCGCTGTTCTACAAACCTCTGCTCTTGGAGGCACAACACTGTCTACAAGAATAGAAGCACACGTAGACATCAAGCTATTTTCTGGTGCCGTTGCCGGGGAGATCAAGACACGCTGCAAGGGGAGTCTCTCACATCCAATCTCTTTACTTTGTTTATTGTCTTGCTTTACTTTATTTTATTTTCTGTCTTGTTTGCTCTATATCAAAAACACAAAAAAGTTAGTTGCTTTACTTTACTTTATTTTCTGTCTTGCTTTCTCTATATCAAAAACACAAAAAAATTTAGTTACTTGTTTTTACTTTATTCTGTTGCTTAGTTTACTTTTACTACTGTTAAGATGAATACTCCTGAAAATACTAAGTTGTGTGATTTCACTAGCACAAATAATAATGATTTTATAAGTACTCCTATTGCTCCACCTGCTACTACAGCAGAATTTTATGAAATTAGACCTGCTTTACTGAATCTTGTTATGAGAGAGCAATTTTCTGGTGTTAGTAATGATGATGTTGCTGCCCATCTTAATAATTTTGTTGAACTTTGTGAAATGCAAAAGTATAAGGATATAGATGGTGATATTATAAAACTGAAATTGTTTCCTTTCTCCTTAAGAGGAAGAGCTAAAGATTGGTTGATATCTTTGCCTAAGAATAGTATTGATTCATGGACTAAATGTAAAGATGCTTTTATTAGTAAATATTATCCTCCTGCTAAGATTATATCTTTGAGAAGTAGCATTATGAATTTTAAACAATTTGATAATGAACATGTTGCTCAAGCATGGGAGAGAATGAAATCTTTGGTAAAGAATTGCCCTACCCATGGACTAACTACTTGGATGATCATCCAACCTTTTATGCAGGATTGAATTTTTCCTCGAGGAACCTATTGGATTCAGCTGGAGGTACTTTTATGTCCATCACTTTGGGTGCTGCAACAAAGCTTCTTGATGATATGATGATAAATTACTCTGAATGGCACACGGAAATAACTCCTCAAGGTAAGAAGGTAAATTCTGTTGAAGAAACCTCTTCTTTGAGTGATAAGATTGATGTTATTATGTCTATGCTTGTTAATGGTAGATCTCATGTCGATCCTAATAATGTTCCTTTAGCTTCATTGGTTGCTCAAGAAGAGCATGTTGATGTGAATTTCATTAAGAATAATAATTTCAACAACAATGCTTATAGGAATAATTATGGTAACAACAACTATAGGCCATATCCTTCTAATAATGGTAGTGGTTATGGTAATTCCTATGGTAATTCTTACAACAATAATAAGAGTGTACCCTCTGGTCTTGAAGTCATGCTTAAAGAATTTATTAGTACACAAACTGCTTTTAATAAAACTGTTGAGGAAAAGCTTGGTAAAATTGATGTTCTTGCTTCTAAGGTTGATAGTCTTGCTCTTGATGTTGATCTTTTAAAACTGAAAGTTATGCCTGATGAAGTTAAAGATACTAAGTTTGCTAAAACAAATGCTATCCAAGTTTGAATTAATGATAATATTAGAATGTTGGCTGAATTGCATGCTAGGTGGGATAGAGAAGAAAAAGAAAAACTTGCTAAAGACAATAATGTAGCTCAAGTTTGGACTATTACCACCACTAGTAATGTTGATTCTTCACATGTTGCTAAACCTCCTACTATCAATGGTAAAATAATTGGTGTTGGCAATGTTTCTACTCCTAGTACAAAGCGTGCAAAATTGCCTGAAACTGCTGAAACTGTTTGTGATAATAGTGTTGAAATTTTTCAGAATGTTGTAGATCATAATGGTTTAGATTTTGATAGTTGTCATATTACTGAAGTTATTAAGTTCTTACAAAAACTTGCTAGAAGTCCTAATGCTAGTGCTATAAATTTAGCCTTTACAAAACATATTACAAATGCTCTCATTAAAGCTAGGGAAGAGAAATTAAAACTTGAAGCTTCTATTCCTAGGAAGTTGGAAGATGGTTGGGAGCCCATCATTAAGATGAAACTCAATGATTTTGATTGTAATGCTTTATGTGATCTTGGTGCAAGTATTTCTATTATGCCTAAGAAAGTTTATGATATGCTTGACTTGCCACCATTGAAAAATTGTTATTTAGATGTTAATCTTGCTGATAATTCTATAAAGAAACCTTTGGGGAGGATTGATAATGTTCGCATTACGGTTAACAATAACCTTGTCCCCGTTGATTTTTTGTCTTGGATATTGAATGCAATGCATCTTGTCCTATTGTTTTGGGAAGACCCTTTCTTCGAACTGTTGGAGCTATTATTGATATGAAAGAAGGAAATATTAAGTATCAATTCCCTCTCAAGAAAGGTATGGAACACTTCCCTAGAAAGAGAATGAATTTGACTTTTGATTCTATTATTATAACAAATTATGATGTTGATGCTTCTTCTCTTGATGTTACTTGATTTGCACTTTCTGCGCCGAGCTGAAAGGCGTAAAATAAAAGCACTTCTTGGGAGATAACCCATGGTTTTATTTTTACTACTGTTTTGTTGAGTCTTGGAAGTTGTTACTACTGTAGCAACCTCTCCTTATCATGTTTTTGTGCCAAGAAAAGTCTCTAATAGAAGGTTGGTACTAGATTTGGATTTCTGCGCAGAAACAGATTTGCTGTCTGTCACGAATTCGCGTCCTTCTATCTGTAGAAGAATCAAAAGAATCTGCCAATTTACGTGCGTGATCCTCAGATATGTACGCAACTTTCATTAGTTTTGAGTTTTTCCATCTGAGCAAGTTAAGTGCCTCAGAAAAATTCGTCTTTACGGACTGTTCTATTTTGACAGATTCTGCCTTTTATTTCGCATTGCCTCTTTTATTGTGTTGAGTGGATTTCTTTGCTCCATTAACTTTCAGTAGCTTTGGGCAATGTCCAGAAGTGTTAAGAATGATTATGTCACCTCTGAACATGTGAATTTTTGATTATGCACTAACCCTCTAATGAGTTTGCTTAAAGTTTGGTGTGGAGGAAGTTTTCAAGGGTCAAGAGAAGAGGATGATACAATATGATCAAGAAGAGTGAAAAGTCTAAGCTTGGGGATGCCCCGTGGTTCATCCCTGCATATTTCAAGAAACTCAAGCCTCTAAGCTTGGGGATGCCCAAGGCATCCCCTTCTTCATCGACAACTTATCAGGTCACTTCTAGTGAAACAATATTTTTATTCCGTCACATCTTATGTTCTTTACTTGGAGCATCTTTTTTGCTTTTGCTTTTGTTTTTGTTTTTGTTTGAATAAAGTTGGATCTCACAATCCTTGTATTGGAGATATACACGCTCCGCTTTTTCATTTGAACACTTGTGTTCTTAGTTATGCTTTAATGTTCAAGGGTTGCTTCGTTAATTGCTATTTGGTTGGAATCAGAAAATGCTTCATATGTTCTTGAATAATTTGATACTTGGCAATTGTTTTGAGCTCTCATAGATTGTGTTTAAGCTCTTGCATCATGTATTTTAAATCTATTAGTGGAGAACTACTGTAGAGCTTGTGGAAATTTGGTTTGTATGATTGATCTCTCTAAGGTCTAGATATTTTCTGGTAAAAGTGTTTGAACAACAAGGAAGACAGTGTAGAGTATTATACTGCTTGCAATATGTTCTTGTGTAAGTTTTGCTGTACCTGTTCATACTTGTGTTTGCTTCAAACAACATTGCTAGCCAAAGCCTTGTACTGAGAGGAAATGCTTCTCGTGCATCCAAACACCTTGAGCCAAAACCCATGCCATTTGTGTCCACCATAACTACCTACTATGTGGTATTTTTCTACCATTCCAAAGTAAATTACTTGAGTGCTACCTTTAAAATTTCATTCCTTTGTCTTTACAATACATAGCTCATGGGAAAATAGCTTAAAAACTATTGTGGTGATGAATATGTAGCTATGTATCTTAGTTCTTATAAGTTGCTTGTTGAGCGGTAACCATGTTTCGGGGACGCCATCAACTTTTTACATCTTTGTTGAATATCATGTGAGTTGCTATGCATGTTCGTCTTGTCTGAAGTAAGGGTGATTTATCATGATTAAATGGTTTGAGTATGCATATTGTTAGAGAAGAACATTGGGCCGCTAACCAAAGCCATGTATCATGGTGGAAGTTTCAGTTTGGACATTAATCCTCAATCTCTTATGAGAATATTATCTGTTGTTGAATGCTTATGCATTAAAGAGGAGTCCATTATCTGTTTTCTATGTTGTCCGGTATGGATGTCCTTAGTTGAGATCTATCAAAAATGAGAAATCAAATGCGATTTATCTCCTTGGACCTTTATACAGGCGGCATAGAGGTACCCCTTTGTGACACTTGGTTGAAACATATGTTATGCAATGATAATCCATGTAAATCCAAGCTAATTAGGACAAGGTGCGGGCACTATTGGTATTCGATGCATGAGGCTTGCAACTTGTAGGAAGTTTTATGCATAACACATATGAATTATTACTACCGTTGACAAAATTGTTTCTATGTTTTCAAAATAAAAGCTCTAGCACAAAAATAGTAATCCATGCTTCCTCTGCGAAGGGCCTTTCTTTTACTTTATGTTGAGTCAGTCTACCTACTTCTTTCTATCCTAGAAGCAAACACTTGTGTCAACTGTGTGCATTGATTCTTATATTTTTACTTATTGCACTTGTTATATTACTTCATGTTGACAATTATCCATGAGATATACATGTTACAAGTTGAAAGCAATTGCTGAAACTTAATCATCCTTTGTGTTGCTTCAAAACCTCTTACTTTGAATCTATTGCTTTATGAGTTAGCTCTTATGCAAGTCTTTTTGATGCTTGTCTTGAAAGTACTATTCATGAAAAGTTTTGCTATATGTTATCTATTTGTTAGGAAACTATAGATCATTGCCTTGGGTCACTTCATTCATCTCATATTCTTTACAATAGTATGATTAAGATTATGTTGGTAGCATGTCACTTCAGAAATTAATCTTTTTATCGTTTACCTACTCGAGGGCGAGTAGGAACTAAGCAGGATTCTTGATACGTCTCCAACGTATCTATAATTTCGATGTTCCATGCTAGTTTTATGACAATACCTACATGTTTTGCTCACACTTTATAATGTTTTATGCATTTTCCGGGACTAACCTATTAACAAGATGCCACATTGCAGTTCTGTTTTCTTTATTTTTGGTTCCAGCTGTTCGGGCAATATTCTCGAATTCGACGAAACAAAAGCCAAACATCTTATTTTTCCGAGGGACACACGGAGCCAGAAGGGGAAGCCTGGGGGAGGCCCACGCCCCCCACACCACCTGGTGGCGCGGCCAAGGAGGGGGGCGCGCCGCCCTATGGGGTGGGCCCCCCTGGCACCCCCTCGCACCGCCTCTTCGCCTATATAATCTCTCGTGACGAGAAAACCCTACACCAATTGACGAAACTCCAGAAAGACTCCAGGGGCGCCGCCGCCATCGTGAAACTCTGTTTCGGGGGACATAAGTCTCTGTTCCGGCATGCCGCCGGGACGGGGAATTTCCCCCGGGGCCATCTCCATCGACACCACCGCCATCTTCATCGCCGTTGCTTTCTCCCATGATGAGGAGGGAGTAGTTCTCCCCCGAGGTTGAGGGCTCTACCGGTAGCTATGTGGTTCATCTCTCTCCCATGGTGTGATCTTTATGTGATCATGAGCTTTGTATCACTATTAATCTATGTGCTACTCTAGTGATGTTATTAAAGTAGTCTATTCCTCCTCCATGATGTAATGTTGACAGTGTGTGCATCATGTAGTACTTGGTGTAGGTTGTGATTGTAATCTCTTGTAGATTATGAAGTTAACTATTACTATGATAGTATTGATGTGATCTATTCCCCCTTTCATAGCTATTGGTGACAGTGTGTATGCTATGTTAGTACTCGGTTTAAATTGCAACGGTCTATTATGCACTCTAGAGGTTACTTAAATATGAACTCCGGATGTTGTGGAGCTTGTTTACTCCGGCTTGAGGTGTGCTCTTGTAGCCCTACACAATGAATGGTGTTTGTTATCCAACAAGAGAGTGTTTGAAAGTAGCACAAGTGAGGAGAAGTTATTTATTTATTATGTGATCAATGTTGAGAGTGTCCACTAGTGAAAGTAGGATCCCTAGGCCTTGTTTCCAAATACTGCAAACATCGCTTATTTACTGTTTTACTGCATCTTCACTTCCTGCAATATTTACTTCATATCGCAATTACCGTTTACCACCATCTATATCATCTGTTTTAATATCTCTTCGCTGAACTAGTGCACCTATACATCTGACAAGTCTATTAGGTGTGTTGGGGACACAAGAGACTTCTTGTATCTTAATTGCAGGGTTGCTTGAGAGGAGTATCTTTGACCTCTACCTCCCTGAGTTCGATAAACCTTGGGTGATACACTTAAGGGAAACTTGATGCTGTTCTACAAACCTCTGCTCTTGGAGGCCCAACACTGTCTACAAGAATAGAAGCACACGTAGACATCACCATGGTGAGGTTATTTTTGATAGAGCTATACGGTTGGGCAAACTTTTTTGACACTTTTTAGATAGGGTTCCTTGTTGTTACACGTATGGCATCATGTATGGCAAATTTGGGGTCATTTTGAGATGTTCGAAAAAATCACTTTGCTTAAGCGCATGCCGTTTCGTCTCACTGAAAACAGCTTTTCTAACAAGGTGATTTTTTCTACCTTCTCTAAATGACCTCAAATTTCATACAGCTGATCTTCTATACATAGATAGATAGATAGTTTCGGTTTTCCATTTTTCGAACTTTTTATTCCCCTTTATAATACCCAATTGATTTTCAGGTCAAAACCTCGAAACATCGTGTATGGCATCATTTTCACCATAAATTTCAAATTTTGTGAAACTTTCCCTTTTAGATATTCCTTGTTGTTATAGATATGGCATCATGTATGCCAAACTTGGTTAGGTCTCACTGAAACCAGCTTTTGTAACAAGTTAGGTTTTTTCGACCTTCTCAAAAGGGATTTTTTCTACCTTCTCTAAATGACCTCAAAAATCATACAGACGATATTATATACAAAGATAGGTAGATTGTTTCGTTTTTACATTTTTTTGAACTTTTATTTCCCTTTATAATACCCATTTGATTTCCAGGTCAAAACCTCGAAAGTTAACATAAGTAGATGGTGAACCCTCCCAAACTTCAAATACAAAGATAGATAGATTGTTTCGTTTATCATTTTTACTGTAAATAGTAATGGCTACAAGAAATCGGTGATGATTTATCATTTTTTGCGTGAAAAGTAATGGCTAAAACAAATCGGTGATGGTTTATCATTTTTGCAAGAAAATTAATGGCTACAATAGACCGGTGATGGTTTATCATTTTTTGCGTGAAAAGTAATGGCTACAACAAATCGGTGATGGTTTATCATTTTTTGCATGAAAAGTAATGCCTAAAAGAGTTTATAATTTTTAGCATGTGAAAAATAATATAGAAAACCGCCCTTTAGCATACTTAGAGGGTGGAAGCTAACCGCCGAGAGAGAGAGAGAGAGAGAGAGAGAGAGAGAGAGAGGGGTTTGTCAACACCCGGATTTTTAAGTCCAGATGCCTATTATGTCGTACATCGCAATCCCAGGAATATTGTTGTTGCGAGACATAATAGTTGAATATCATAGAGTCATCATTTATTACAACACATAAGCGTCTTACAAAGATGGATCACATGATCCAATATTACAAGCTTACACATAAGAGGGTTTGAAGAACCCTTTCAACAAACTACGATACAGTGGGACCGATACAACTCACACCTACGCAAGGTGCACAAGTGAAACTAAGCTTCATCGACATGGATCGGGACGGTGTCATCCATCCCGGCTGTCAGGTGCTCATGGCCATCCTCATAAGGATAGAAGGCCAGGTCATCATCATCCTCTTCATAGTCGTTGTCGTTGCTCACATAGGAGTAGCCATCCCCTTGGATGTCTTCCCCCTCTCCTTCGCTCTCGAGGGCCTTGAGCTGGTCCTCCTGAGTCTTGATGGTCTCCTTGAGGTTGGCGATCTGGTCGCGGAGGCGGGAGATTTTGTAGTCTTTCTTCGCGTTCTCACGGCGAAGGGTCCTGCGCTCTGCGGCGATGATCTTGGTGATCTCGTCCTTCTGAGCCATCTGGTGGTAGGCGAAGTTGGCGAGGGCGCGAGCGTTGTCGAGCTGGACGTAGGTCTCGCACAGCATGTAGTCGGTGTGGTCCACGTGGGACTTCAACTCGGGGTGGGGCGAGAGGTCCATCGGTGCCCCCATGGAGTCGTGCCTTGCCATGTGGAAGTAGCGGGTTCCCCGGATTCGGGGCAGCTCCAGCCCGCACAGACGGGCTAGGCTTCCTTCATGGCCCGAGCAAGGCCGTCCATCCAGCTGTTCTCTCGGAAGGAGAACTGGATCCTGCTGGTCGGGGGTGACTCGGGCGTCCCGCGGAGGTCAGCGCAGATGATCCACTGCATCTGGCCTCCGAGCTGGTCGGTGACCTGTCCCCCGAAGAACTCCGGGAAGGGGCGTCCGAGAAACAGGGAGAGCTCAGTCAGGTCCTGCTCGAAGATTAGGCCTCCAGCGTTGCCTAGCCGGTAAGACTCCGTCTGAGCGAATTGCTCCATCTGTAGAGACATGGATGAGTAAGTTAGAGAAGTGCACGTGTTCAAAATTTTAATTTCATTGTAAGAAGAAAACATGAACTTGTTATTTTGCAAAGGATCTCAAAGGTAAGAGTGTGAGTAGGTTTTCATAACTATTTCTTTCATTAGTTTTGAATCTATGTGTTTCAAACGTCCATTCTAATCTAGGGGCTTCTAAGGTCAAACAATGGCTCGATACCAACTTGTCAACACCCGGATTTTTAAGTCCAGATGCCTATTATGTCATACATCGCAATCCCAGGAATAGTGTTGTTGCGAGACATAACAGTTGAATAGAGTCATCATTTATTACAACCCATAATGTCTTACACCATATATTACATTATTCAATGTTACACAAATAGTTGATCTAAACGATCAACGAACATAGATAACTAGCGGAAGCGTCGTAGTAGGTGGAACTATCTATCCACAGGCCAACGCTTGACGTTAGAAGCATCCTAGTTCTGGTCTTGTTGACCGTCATCCTCATACTGTTGCTCCTCTTCATAGTCTGGCATTGGAATAGCCAGGGACACAGCCATGAGTACTTAAGTACTCGCAAACTAACACTAATGTAAGTAATTATCAAAAATGAAGGTTACTAAGCTCTAGGTTTATTTGCATAAAGCCAAGTTTATTTTGCAATTATTTAGTAAAGATGCTTGAATCTCTAGACTAACTCAAGTGGGAACATTAGTGTCATTCCCACCACCTCAGTGGTGTTTTTCACAATTCAAGTCACCGTTCAAAATCATCATTCCTTTTTAAGACAAGTTCTGACAACGAACAAGTATGGCCTTTCCAATCGTCCGTCCGTGGACACGGCTATTCGAATAGGTTTAACACTCTGCAGAGGTTGTACTCTTGTACCACAACTTTTGATTACATCCGTCGGGATAACCCCGAATCATCGTAACTCAGTACGCGGATCATCAACCATAACCATCCACTTAGATAACCTAGTATAGGCACCTCTCCCATGAGCTTGGCCTCCGGTGGAGACAAACCGTCAACCCGGAACCTGCAGGGCTTGGGTCGTACATTCACCTCATATTCACATCATTTCACTTTCGACGGAGGCAGCCTCGGCATAACCCCTATGATGCTTGTTTAGAGGGAACCCATACTAAACTACATAAGCTTCTAGTTAAGCCCTACCCATAATCAGGTATTGTGGGGGTACTTGTATAATTGGAAGGGTATCGCATCCGAACCCAATCATCAGTTTTCACAAACCTTCACCAAGTCATTCACTTCTCTTTCACTTTCAAATTCTTTCAAAGTCATTTCATTTCACCTTGTTCCCAGCTAGAGTAGTCAATTTTATTTATTTTGCAGTAGCATCTAGTCATGAGGGGGTGCTATCTAAGTTGATTTGCTTATGCTAACCTTGACACTCTTGTTCTATTCTAAACTAAGTGAAACATGAATCAAAAGTGCTTTGAAATACAATACTTGAAATAATAACAAAGTAAAAACATGGGATAGGATCCTTAAGCATAAAGTAATATGTAATAGTGCCTTGCTCATGAAGAGCTTTGCATTAAGGTGGCTTGCAAGAGTATTAGCTTACCTTGGTTGGGATAGGAGTCAAAGTTTTCCTCCTCCTCCTGGTTGTAGCCTTCCTCCTCCGGGTATTCCTCGAGACTAGCGTCTATATACGAATACAAGGTATAACGATCACTACACACAATTAAGTGCTAAGCTAAGCACACACCAAAATTGCACACAAGTATATGCTAGCATCACACTTTACTAGCATGGTGATTTAATTCCTTGTTTTAAAGAAAAATAATTTACTCTCATTATAATTATTTATTAAGATTTCTCTTTCATGTCTTGGAGGAGATAATTCCCTCTCATTGCATTTTATTAAGATTTAATCTCTTCAAATAATAATAAGGTATGAGTATTAGTTGACCAAGGTCAACACTTCATATCTATTATTTGAGAGTGAAATTTAAATGAGGTGCTACACCTCATGCATTCTAATATTAGCATGCTCATGATTTAATATCTCCAAGTAATCAAGCATGAGGTTTATTAGACCAAAGTCAGTACCTCTATTTGAATTACTTAAGACCCCAATTTAAATGAGAGAATAGCCCTCATACTATTTAAACAATTTATTTGTATGAGTTAAATGGACTAGAAATGGCTCCATAGCCATTATTTAGTTCTAGTCCCTGATCATGCAAAACAACTATACTATATTTTTGCATAAACAATTAGAGGGTATCAATTGTGATTTATGAGAGTTGGAATCAACTTAAAATCCTTTATAGATAATTTTTAATATTTATTTGAAGTTGGAAAAGGCTCTGCCTTGTTATTTTTGCTATTTAAATTCTACAAATAATTTGCAAGTGAGGCTAGTGACATTGTTTAGATAATTTCATGGGCTTTCTGAATATATAAAATTTACTAAATTTGGTTCAGTGGATTTTGTTGTATTTGAATTTGAAAAAGCATCTGCAAGTATATTCGAATTAAACAGAAAAATTGGATTTGAATTAACTGGGCTTGGCGGGAAGACTAGATGGGCTACACGGTAAAAAGAGGTGGGCCGGCCCAGCGGCGTGTCGCCCACGCGCGGGCGCCTGACATGGTGGGCTCCACCAGTCAGTGGCGTTTAACGCCGAATCGGTATGGATTAATGTGATGCGTTGGATCGAACGCGATCGTGCGGTGCACGATCGTCGTCTTCTCCGGCGAGATGCCGACGCTCCGGCGGCGAGCCTAGGGGTCGGAGGGCGACGGCGTTCCCGCGGGTTCGGTGGGTGCGAGGCGGCGTTGTCGACGGTGAGGAAGCGTCTGGTAAGGCGAGGCTCGGGCGGCGTGAATCGACGACGGTGATCTGCGGGCTCCGGCGAGCTTCGGCTTCAATTGGGCTGCTCCGGCGACGATTTGGTGTGTGGTTTGGTCGAGGCGAAGCAGTGAGGTGAGGCGATCGTGATGGTGTGAAGGAATTGGACGCGGGAGGTCGCTATTTATAGGGCGGTGATGGTGCCGTGGGTGCTGCAAGGGTTCGTCGACGGCGTGGCCTCTCCGGTGCTCGAAGGGGCAAGCGGAGGACAGCACTTGAGTGGCGACGGCATGGCGAGGCTCTGGGTACAGCGGACGCGTCCAGGGGACGATGGGATTGCTCGAGCTCTTGCTCATCATGCCACGGTACCCGCGGCGCTTCTCCGACGAGGACGACGGCGACAAGGCTGCTGGCGGTGCTCGAGTGTGTCTAGCAGCTAGGGGTGATGGTGGCGATGCTCGACGCAGGGGGTAGGCTTGCAGGTGAGGACGACGGCGACGGTGCGGCGCCATGCTCTGGCGCGCCCGTGGCGCGTGCCACGGCATGGTACTGGGCGTGCATGGGCGCGGCTGGTTCAGCCAATGCCGTGCCTTGGCGAGCTCGGGCCATGCTGCGTTATGATCACCACAGGGCGTGCTCAGGACATGGTGAGAGAGAGAGAGAGAGCCAGAGAGAGAGGGTGGCATGGGTGGGGCATGGTGTAGCCCACTCTTCACAGCACGGGCAAGGACTGGCAATGATGCAGGGGTACTAGAGGAGCAATGATCAACAAGATTCAAAAGGAGTTTAGTCTAAAATCTGTTGGACAAAGCAATGTTTGATCAATGCAGTTTCATGCCTGCCAACTGTTCGACAGAATGGCCGCAAGAGAAAAACATTTGGAATTTTGAAATATTTTTGGTGGAGCTCATTGGTATAATTAATGTGAGCTAATGATGGTGGTGGTGGTCATTTTAGTGCTGGTTTGCAAAGTTTCCAAAAAGTGATCATCTTCACTTTGTTTCAAAGTCTCCTCTTGGCAAATCTATACTGGTCAACCTGGTCAACTATAGCAGTGGTGGTCAACATGAGAAGTGTTCACCTTGACTTGGTCTTGGATGAGGTGAAGAAAGTTAGGGTTGTTTAGTTTAAGATTCTTCCAAACCAGAGGGGTGTTAAGAAGGCAACATTTTATAAAGTGGTCATATGACCATTATCATATGTATGTAAATTTTGAATTTTCCTTTGATTTGAATTTAGTTTCTCATATGCATTTATGTTTGTTTTTGTTATATAAGAGTTTTACAATCATTGGATCAAGCCTTGGTGGCCTTGGTTGAAGATTTGAAATATTGGCTTAAGGTGTATGTGAGGGTTTTTGGTTATTTTGCATTTCTTGAATTTCTCTCAACTTGAGATGATATGATCATGGTTTAGGGTTTAAGTACCATTGATCCATACTAATACACTCATCATGGCAAAGGCACACCAAAAACACATACTATGCATGAGACTATATATAGCACTATATGAGTAAATAAAGTTTTTGTTTGTTGTAAAAATTGAGTATTTGAAATTCCTCTTTCCTTATTTATTGATGAAAACTTGAGGTGTTACAGGGTTATCCTGCCCGTTAGATCATACGATCAACGATCGATGGGCACGATCCGCGTGACATGGGCTAGACCAATCAGGGCAATGTTGCACGTCTGCGAGAATTTGTGAAGGGAGAGGGCAAAACTGAGTAGTATCAAGAAACTAGGGGCATCTGAGTAGTAAACAGACTAAGGGATTCAAATATGAGATTTAAAAAATGGAAAATACGTTTTTTGTACAATGAAACCCATCTTGGCCTACCCAAAGTATTTGCAATACAAATATACATCAGTGTGAGAATTGTGGCCTCATTTAGACAAAGTATGTTTTGAGGAAAGCTGTTTTGGGAAGGGCTTATTGTGGAAAACCATGCACCTTCATAGCTACTAGGTGATTTGAGAAGTGGCAATTTGTGGTAAAACTTGATTTATCTATGATTTATCTATGATTTGAGAAGTGGAAATTTGTGGTAAAGACTCCATGAGTAAGTTCCACTCTTTTTCGATTTTTTTTTGCACATTAAATGACTCATTTAACTAGTTGATCCCATTTGTTGACTCTCTGTTGACCAGCCACTTGAGGGTAAAACTGAGTATATTGCACTAGCCAGTATTAGCACTCAAGGGGAAAACTGAGCACACAAAAATACTAGTATAAGACTCGAGGGTATACCTGAGTATATCTAAATTTCCAGGGTTAGACTCGAGGACGCATGTTGCGGTGCGAAATGGAAGACGTGCAATTGTTGACGCGTAGACGCGGGTCGCGGTGTCGAAGACGTGCAATCATGGACGCGTGTCGCGCTGCGAAGTCCAAGACGTGCACGTGCAGACGTGCGGACGTGCACGGTGGACGCGTAGACGCGGGTCGCATTAACCACCCTCGCCTTTATAGACGCCTCGCACTATCTCTCACCGCTCACGCAACGCCGCCTCTCTCACGTGCCATCATCTTCTCCAAAGCAAAAAACCCTCTCCCTCTCCCTCTGCCGGCGAGATGGACAAGGAGAATGCCAATCCCATCGTCCACGATGCCGTCGGGTCCAAGCGTGACGCCTCCCTCTTCGACGCCGTCCCCTCAACGGCCGTCACCGCCGCCGTCGCCGGTGCATCGGAGGCTACTGCCGCTGGTGGTGGTCAGATCCCGCCAGGATGGGACCCCTATGACGAGGTGCCGTACGTCCCGCCCCCGAACCCCTACGAAACCTCCATGGAGGACCCATGGAACGAGGTAACTACGGTTTGCTTCCTTTTTTGTTCCCCTTTCCTTTTTGAACCATATTTTTGCTGGTGTAGATGGATCTGTAGATGGATGAGTATTGGGTTAATATTTGTGCCGATTTTATTCCACTTTGTTTTGACCCTTCTTGATTTCGTTTAAGATTTGGGGTTCGACCGTTCGGTTAATTTATGCAAGTAATAACGGGATCTCAATCAGTTAATCTATGCAAGTAATCATGGGATCTCAATCGGTTATTTTATGCACGAATCAAAAGATATCAACCGTTTAATTTTGCAAATAATCTGGAATGTGTTCAAGTTCAGATCTGGAATCTGTTTCTTTGCCTATGATGAATCGTTGGGCACAAATTTTTACAGGAAGAGTTCAGCGAACCATTGTTGTGTACAAATCTGTTGTGCATGAGCTTTGGTTCGCTAACACCTTCCCTGTAGATATATAATCGTGTCCACTCTAACTGAGGTTGGCTCTGTTTTTTCTAACTTTGTTATTATGCACGTTACTCATCGTTGCAACTCATTCACTCATAGTTTCCGTTTGATATGGATCAGGTGTCTGGCAGCGATGTCGGCAGCGACGAAGAGGACCAGGACACCAAGACTCGCCAGGTGCTACGGAGGCTGCAGGTCGGCCAGTACATCTCCTACTTCGCCAAGGGTGTCTACAGTGCCCCTTCGCACTAGGAGACTCGGCAGCACTGACTTCAACTGCCTCCTCACGCATGCCGAGGACATCGGCAACACCTTCCCCAAGGTCGGCACGACGGTGAACGTCTACTCCTTCCGCGCCAAGCACAAGACGCTCGGCATGCACCTCCGCAGGTTCCAGCGGGTGGAGATCTCCGTCGGGCGCATGCCTCCGCTCAAGCCCAAGGCTCCCAAGGGGAGCAACAAGTGGAGGCAGAGCCAGATGGTCTAGGCGGAGTCCTGGACGTGTGCTGCTGCTGCCTCCTATTTTGTTGTTAGTTAGGGATCCCTTGTTGTTATGTTGTTAGTATGATGGTGCTGTGAAGAACCTCGAACCTGTTACTATGTTGGCTGTTGTGTATGCAGCTTATTATCTAGGGAGGGATCCCTATTATCTATCCCTATTCTACTATATTTTGTTGGCCCTACTTTGTTTTCTCGATTTACTATGACTGTGAATTTATCGTACATTACCCTGGAGATTTGCTTCTAGATTTAACTACATACATATGGACCAAAGGGAGTACTAGATTTGCTGCCATATTGGGAAAACAACGAGGAGCAAAAGGCACAAATAATTAAAGAAAGACAGAAACGCAAGCTTCTCTAGATTTGATACTAATTTGGTGAAAAAGGACAGAGAGAAAGAGGGGAAAAGGTGCTCTTAATAATGCTAATTTGGGGCCGAGAGAGACAGAACTCAGCTTCTGCTCACGTTCAACCAAACGCGGTCTCGTCCTGTCCCACGTGGTCCCTTTCTACCAGCCCCACGCGACGCGGCTCCGACGAGGCCCAACACGTCAGCACAGAATGGTCAACTAAACGAGAATCCTGCCGCCTGAGATGCTTCTGCGGGTTTCAAACAAGGACTTGAGGAAAACTGAGGAAAAACTAAGGAGCTGGGGAAAACTGAGTACAACTAAGGACCTGAGGGCACGAAAATAGAAAACCCTACTAACAAAGCGTGAGAAGTATAAAGGAAAACTATGAAAGTGTTGTTTTTCTAGAGTGTGACTAATTCTTAGTCGATTGGGAACTAACTTAGCTTTTTATCAGATAATCACGAATAAAACCTAAAAATTTGTATGCATCTTTTTTCGTTGCAAGGTTCCATTTACTCACTAGTACTAGTCAGGCCTTTTAAGGCCCCCCATGGCACGCAGAAGGCCTTTTCTGTGTATGGTGTGAAACACTGTTGACTGCCAGTAATTCCGACCGTGTGTGCGTGGTCAGGGCAGACCCAGATGGGCTACAACGCACACGAGATATTTATCGGACCAAAATAGAAACTTCACACACAACCCAACGCGTACTAACCAACGAAAAAAATAGCGCGCTATTTCGACGTTATAGCGCCGCTATAGCGTATTTGGAGAGTGAACGCTACGCTACGCACATTTGGCTTGCTATGGCGCTAATCACGCTATTAGCGGCGCTATGCGCGCTATTTTTCATAGCGTTATAGCGGCGCTATTTTTGTAGCGTTGTACGGTGCTATTTTTACAGGGAAATTGAGCTGCCGACTAGCTATTTTGGATCTTTTGGCCCACGAGCTTCCGAGATCCCCATTCTAACCGTAGCCATTCAACCCGTTGGCAACCACAGAAGCACATCGACAATTCTCACTCCTTCTCGCACAACACGTACATGTTGAAGAATGCAATATGCGATTCTTCTTCTGAATCAGATGATGGCCGCGTGCATTATCCATCTAGTTCATCTTGTTTTGATTAATTACTAATTTTGCTATGTAGTTGGCTCTTTAATTATTTGCATGTTTGCAGGTTAATTAGTTATCTACTTGTCTACTTGTTGGACTGATAAATATTTGTCTTTCAGTGTCAATTTTATTTGTTGATTATTGTGATGTGGATAATTTTTTAGCTACTGAAATCCTTAGTATACATACACCATTTGTTATTTTTAAATTTTTTGTGAAACGCTATTTTGTAAAATAGTGTGCTATTAGCACGTTATAATCTTCATAGCATATTTTAGAAGGCCACACTATTTTATTTAGCGCGCTATTTTTTTTCCTTGGTACTAACTGATGGGATTCGTAGCATATAAAACAAAAAGACTATGGATACGAATAAAAGAGATCCAGTCTACGAGATGGAAGTAGCGAAAGGGAGAGATTAGATATGTGTACCTTTGTAGATCACTAAGCGGAAGCATCAAAACATGGTTGATGTAGTCGTACTTAATTCTCGTGGTCCAATCTGATCTACGCTGTAACGAATGGCATCTCCGAGATATACACACGTACAACTTGATGAAGTCTCCTCCTTCTTGGTCCAGCAAGGGAGGTAGAGATGTAGATGATATTTGATCCACAACATGGTGGCGGTGGTGGTGGTGAAATTTCTCCAGGGCTTTGCCTAAGTCAATGGTGGAGAGGTGGAGGAAGAGAGTGGGGAGAGCGGGCGGCTATGGTTTTTTTGGGGAAGGGTCTAGCTGGACCTTGCCTCTACTTTTATAGGTGTGCAAGGGGAGGGGTGCGGCCAACTTGCCCCGCCCCCAAGCCATGTAGGCCTACACCTAGGGGAGGGGGGGAAAGAGTCCACCCCTCCCACTACACATCCCCTTTTTAGGGTTTTCATAGGGTGGTTGGCTAGGCCAAGGGGGGCTTGTACGCCCTTTGATCCTTGTTGTCCACCCGGAAGAGTAAGCCCCACTGGTGGCCCTCCGGAACCTTCTAGATCCTTCTGATACAATATCGGTAAACTCCATACTTTTCCCGAAACCCTAAAAACAACTTTCCTTATATGAATCTTATTCTCCGGACTATTCCAGACCTCCTCGTAATGTCATGGATCACACCCGAGACTAGTGTGTGACCTATGGGTTCGAGAATGTGTAGACATGATTGAGACACCTCTAAGACCAATAATCATTAGCGGGACGTGGAAGTCCATTATGAATCATATGTATTCAACGAAGATATTTTATCGATTGAACCACGATGTCAAGGATTCAAACAATCCCATATTTCATTCCCTTTGTCTTGCGATACTTTACTTCCCCGAGATTCGGTCATCGATATCATCATACCAAGTTTAATCTCGTTCACAGCAAGTACTCTTTTCTCATACCGTAACACATCATTCACTTGTGGCTAACTCATTAGTCATGTGCATGCAAGTGATATAGAATTTGCATTACCTAAGGGGGGACTTAGTGTATATATATATATATATATATATATATATATATATATGTTACATGGATGGATATATCCCACTCTTGATATATACCACCCAACAAGTACTTTCTGAGACACCCAAGAGCACCTTTACAATCACCCAATAACGAAGTGACGGTTGATACCCTCAAGAATTCTTCCTATACATTGGAGTAGCATGATATCATGGTCCAAGGATATATATGGTATGTTTGACACTCAAAAGGTATGGAAATTTGAACATTTACATGATCCAATTGCTTTTCTTATTTAGGTCTTGTCCATCATGTCATTCTCCTAATTACATGGCTACATTGTTAATTGACAACACATGTCTATGTTTAGGAAACCTTAACCATCATTAACCAATGGACTAGTCTATTAGAAGCTTACTAGGGACTTGGTGTTGTTTATAAATTACACAAGTATTAATATTTCCACTTAATACAGTTCTAGCATGGAGAATGAACACTTACTATGAACGATGATATATGCAAAATAAATTTATTATTATTGCCTCTAGGGCATAACTGCAACGGTCTCCCACTCTTTGACTAGAGTCAATAGTGTAGTGTACATTGGTAAATATCTAACACCCATGAACTCTAGGTGAAGACCATGTTTTTCTCGTGGAAGAGGTTTAGTCAATGGATCTACAACATTAAAATTTGTAGGTGCTATGCAAATCTTTACGTCTCCATCCTTGAGATAATCACGAATAGAGTAAAAAAAGATGCTTGATATGCTTGAAGTTCTTGTGAGACCTTGGCTCCTTCGCGTTAGCTATGGCAACAATGTTATCACAATAAATGGCTATGGGATTCAACGCACTTGGAACCACACCTACTCGGTAGTGAACTCTTTCATCCATACGACTTCTTGCGCTACTTCAGCTGCAGCTATATACACCGCTTCTATTGTAGATGCCACTACCACACTCTGTTTGAAACTCCTCCAACAAATTGTTGCACCATTCAAGACAAATACGTAACCTGGTTGAGATTTCGATTCATCCGGATCAATGTCGAAATTAGCATCAACGTAATCTTTTACAACACGCTCTTCGTCACCACCATAGGCTAGAAACATGTACTTTCTTCTCTTTAGATACTTAAGAATATTTTTAATTGTTGTCCAGTTTTCCACTCATTGATCACTTTGGTATCTGCTCATCAAATTAAGAGCATTGGACACATCTAGTCTAGTACACAACATGTCATACATGATCGAGCCTATGGCTTAGGGGTGTTTTTCATCTTTATATAAGGACCAACACCGTCCCCACTTGGGAGTAACTCTATACAGCTGCCACTCTAGATTTAGGAACACGCATGACACACCTTGCTCCACCGGATTCACCTGGTCGGCGAGGCGGAAACTAGCTAGCTTCTGGAGCTCTGCCTCATCGGAATGCAGATGACCTCGTCGGTGGCTTCTTCGTGGTTTGCCCGAACCGTGTGGTCGAATGCCGGTCATGTCGGTCTGACCGTGTCTGGCCGTCTTCACGCGGCTCCTATCCGGAGGTATGCATTATTTATCATGCATTTTTATTTAAGTAGATTACGAATCTGATGTGTAACATAGTTAGCAAGGCTGGATCCACTAAATTATTGTGTTAAGATTGGTGAGTTTGATTTTTTTCTCATTAGCACAGTTAGGAAGGTCATATTCATTAGAATATTGTTAGAACTCGTTGCTTTGTGATTTGATATGTAAGCTACCTTGATCTATGGTATGTTGTATGCAAGGATTAGATTATTAGACCTATATGTTACATGTTGCGTATATGTTACAGTTTAATCTATATGTTAATGTGTGTGATTGAATTTTAATATTAACTAAATCACTAGAATGGTAATCAGCTGAGAAACTCTATAAGAGTTTGATTAAAAGATAAAGGCTAATAGAGTTAATCATGCTCCTTCCCTTTTAAGCAAGAATATATTTTATTTGTACTTGATTAGTTTAACTCTAGCGATCATGCGTTTTATATACTTATATCATAATTTTAAAAATATTTTTATGCAGTATCTTAACGAGTTGTACGAGATCCTTCTAATGAATTTATGTTAGTGATGCAATAGATTAGCATGCTAGTAAGTGTATATATTGATGCAATGAAATTAATCTAATTTACTTTAATCATTTCGTCGATTTATTTCTGTATTTGTATGTAACCAGTTGAAACCATTTAACATTTCACTGATTTACTTCTGTATTTTTATGTGACCAGTTTGAGAAACTATTCAATCCAAGGGTTTCAGCCAGCACGATATTTTTCATGGAAACAACGAATAACCAAGTACATCATTGTAAGGGCAACTCTAATGGGGAGATGCATACCGGACGCTCAAAAGCGGTCGCGCGCATCCGTCATCCCGCGGACATATTTTGACCGCGCGTCCGTTGGTGTTTGGGTGTGCTTCCGAGGCGACCCTTTTTTTTGTAAAATATTTAAAAAACATAATGTACTAGAAACTATACAAACTACAGTTGTAGAAACCTAGGCTACTTGCTGCCCGACGGCCCGGTCCCATTGTTGCGTCCCTCCCTCATCTGCTTTTTCGCCGCATGCCGTGCGGCTGCTAGAGCTCGGTGCGCCGCCGCGTCCTCTAGCAGGCACCGCCGCAGCGTCTCGTTCGCGACTTCCTCGACCTTCTTGAGCATCTAGTTCGCGACTTCCTCGACCTTCTTGAGCATCTCGAAGGAGTCGACTAACGCCCTCTGCTCCGCCGCCTTTTCCCCGGGTAGGCGCATCAGGGTCATCAGAAGACCATGATATGTCGGAGTCGTCGTCCTCTGCGGCGGCCGGCGTTCCATCTCGGCGTCGAACGCCGTGTGGGCCGCCTGTTCCTCCTCTGCTTCCTTCTACGCGTCAGCTAGGAACTTGGCGTCCCTGACCGGGTCGAGGAGGTCGTCGGTGCTGTCGTCGTCGAACTCCTCGTCGGAGCTCGAGGCCGGGGAAGGTGGAGTCAGGGGTGGAGGTGGAGGCACGGCAGCCTGGCCGCGGTCGGCGCTGCTCATGGTGGCAAAGGTGGAGGTTGAGCGGCAGCGGTGCTACGGTGAAGGTTGTGCGCCGGCTAGAGTTTAATGTGTGAGAAGATGAGATGCGTGCGCGGTGCGCCCCTGTTTACATAGGCCGGAGGCATGCGAAGGCCGAGGCACGCGTGGCATCACCATTACTTCATGCGCCGAGGTAGGCGACGGCCGCGTCACGCGAGGCGTCGCCATTACGCGGCTGCAGACTACCGAAGAAGCGATGCCTCGGCGGCAGTACTGTCAAGGCTGAGAAGACGCATCCGACAAAACGTCCGCCAGACGCGAGCGGACACTTTGCGCGTCCACACAGCGTCCGCAGAGATACATCCGATACGCATATTTAGGCCAAATTTACGCCGTTGCGGATGGCCCAGTCTGACGGATCGAGACGTAAACGGTCACTCAACGTCCGTTTACATCGTCCCATTGGAAATGCCCTCAGGAGAAAACGAATAACTAACGGAAAGTGCTTGTGGCTTCTGTGCTCTAAAAAACTTAAAATGTATTTTTACAGGTTATCAAAAATACGAAAATAATTCTAGAGATTGCTAGTGATGTATCCCAATATCGTGCAAAATCTCAATTCAAAATTTATTTTATTTTATGCTAGATAAAAATAACAAAATCTGATTTAAAAATGACTACTCAAATCTACACTTTTGTTATTTTGCAGGTTATCAAAAACACGAAAATAATTCTAGAGATTGCTAGTGATGTATCCCAATATCGTGCAAAATCTCAATTCAAAATTTATTTTATTTTATGCTAGATAAAAATAACAAAATCAATTTAAAAATGACTACTCAAATCTACACTTTTGTTATTTTTGTGCGGCTCAGACTATAAGGTATTTGAAATTGATTTACTATACGTTTGTGGGAGATATCATTGACTATATGCGTATTTTTTCAGAACTTTTTGCATCTTAAAAATATAATTTTCAATCACCACTACTATTAAAAGAGAGAGAGGGTGGTGATCCAGAAGATCCTGACCGCAACTAACGAATCCTACGGTGTACCTTGCTTTCGTAAAACAGTCCGTCAGTCCGCTCCACCACCGTGTGTCCGCTGGTCACCAATTTTAGTTACGTGGGCCTGCTCCCCATCCCACGTTCCCCACGTACTCCACAAC
Organism: Lolium multiflorum; assembly: GCA_030979885.1. Classification (NCBI taxonomy): domain Eukaryota; kingdom Viridiplantae; phylum Streptophyta; class Magnoliopsida; order Poales; family Poaceae; genus Lolium; species Lolium multiflorum. Next base: position 112,069,640 of record CM061749.1, read on the forward strand.
GGAATCGACCAAACCGCTGCTGGGACCGGCCCCACCCCTACCGCTGCGACATCAACGCCTTCCCCTGGTACACCCCATTACGTCATGAGCCCCCAGGATCCTCATCCCTACAGATGATGCACTCCTTCTGATGCCACCACGATGCTTCCCCACCCTCCATAGCCCGCGGTGTCGCCTTTCCCGCCGCCGCGTTCTCTCCAAAGAGAAGCGCATAGTGCGTAGATGCCGCAGTCCGGCGCACGACCAGCGGAGGATCCCTGCCGCCTCCAGTGCCCAATCCAAGATGGGTTAGGTCGCCACTGCTAGGTCAATCGATCGACCATATCATGCAGGGGGAGCCCGCACCAATCTGCCTTGCTAGAACAATCAGGCGATTTCTACATCTTGTTGGTCTAAATCGATGGTACGGTCTCAGTTAAATTTGCTTCATCTTAGCCATCGGGGCTGACTCTCTCTAGATATTTGTGTGGCTTACTGCAAATATTAAGCAGCTAACCGCCTCCACTTAGCTGCCTCCCTGCAATCAACGCCCTCACACTAATTTTTTGTAACCCCTTGATTTTCGTGGCTTAACAAATATTGCAAATGTTAAACATAATATCTTGTTCATTCAGATTTCTATTTGAGCATATGATTTAATTTGTGGGGTTAGTTTTCTCGCTTTGCAGGATAGTATTCTTGTGCAGGGGATTTAGTTCTTGGCTTACCAATGTTCTTAGAGGTGCATTTTAAGGATGATAAGGTGTGTGTTAATAACATGATTTAATTTCCTACGAGGGACATTTTGCTTTCATCAAGCAAGCTAGATTTCTATGGACTGCGCCGCCGCTCTGTCTCAGCCGCACATATGATTTAGGAAAAACAAATTTACATTGTCCAATTAAACCTGATGCGACTAATCCTACATACCTCAAGGAATAATTCTTAGGATTTTATTTTTTTTCCTTTTTGCGCCCTGAAGTTGTTCATTGTTCTTCACTAGCATCAAAATTTTATTCAATGTTTGGTGTAGCTTAGATTGCCTCCCTATACTTTTTCAATTATTTAAGAAACCATTGATAAGATTTTTGTAGGCATTGTGAAACTTTGCAGGTTAGGAAGCCTGCTTTAGATTCAACTAGATTGTACAAACTTTTGATAGCTTGACGACACATAGGCATGGTGAGCGTGTTTACAGCACAATATGCGAGTCGAAATGATGTCAAATCGCTGTTCATTTCTGGCTTTCAATTCATGACCATACTACATGATTTTTTTAACAGTTGTTTCAGTTAATTTGCATCAGTTATGACGCATTTGGTCCATGTTTTGTACTCTAATAGTTGCTTGAGTTTCTGGGAAAGTTGAGTCGGGTTTGTTGTGCCTTTCAAATCCATATCATAAGTTAGAATAAAGTCCTTCAAAGTCCAATAATGCTTTGATATGAACAACAAGTCAGTTTTCTGCCAAAATCAAATAAGATTGTGTTTGAAATTCTTGTGGTATTTTGTTGGTATAGAGAGAAAAGGAGGAGAAGTGGCGCTCTGTATACAAATAAGAAGGCCTGACTAAAGAAAGGAAGCTAGGGAGGCATCTATACCAATATAAAAATACCCGGAGTGGAGCGATCCAACAGATTTTAGCCATCAAACGACTACAACAATGGCCCCTATCTGATCCGTCTTTAGCGTAAAATGTCGTTTGCCCCCGTATCCGCTATCTCCCTCACATCCATCTTGAATAGGCAAGTTCGTGCGGCACATGTCCAACCACGATAGCTGATCCCCTGGTGGCATGTCCTCCTGTTCTATTGAAGGTATGTTTCTACCATTGCGCCGTATCCTATAACTTAGGTTTTTTTCAAGGCCATTGCTTTGGCTTGTATTATGTATACTTTAAGATACACTAACTTGAAGACGGTATTTATAGATGGTAAGGTTAGCATGGCTTAGTACATGGTACATATGTTGTAACTTGCAGCCATTTTATATCCGATGGTTACTATCTGGATGTGGAGAAAGCCAAGAGAAGGCTGTGATTCTGGTAAAATATCTTTGTACTGCACATTTTCTTGGTGACCTAAACTTCCTCCAAAACTAATGTAAATGATGTATATCCAAAGCTACCAAATTTCATATTATTAACTAACTGGCAAATCTTTATTGAGTTGGTTGTTTCCGTTCCACAATGCGATAGGTTCACAAGTATTTTCATATCCCATTCCAATCATGGAGCTATGGCGCAGGAATACTTTAGGATGATTCTTTTCCTCTTACTACAGAAGTAGGCATCTTCCATTAATTTTCTTTCATACATGAGATGCATAATTTTCTTCCATTAACTTGGTTCTTTCAACGAGTTTATTGTTTGGGAATGGTGGCTTTCGATCCTTTCTTAAATTACTTGGTTTTGTTGTCTGTCCTTAAATTGAACTTGCGAAGAATAAGCATCTTCGGTTACATACCTTTCTCATGAGGACTGCAAGGTGTTTTGTTTACAGTGTGCATCAGCAACCGCAATCTTTCATGTTAATATTGTGTTCAGATGTATTTTCTTGCTTTATATTTACATGCACATAAAGCAAACCTGTGCTGTAATAGATTGCCTTTTTCTACCGTGCTACACGTGATGATGTGAATTCAAGCATGTTTGAATGCAATACTAAGTATATTTGTGGTAATTAATCTAATTCTTGAAGTACCTCTCTGCAGAGAAATTCAAAGTTTGCCTTGAGCATACAAGAAGGAAATGAGTAGCGGGATGAATTTGCGCTGATGATCTCAAACCAAGAAGACATTTCCTGTGTACAAATAGTGCATGTATACTTTTACTTTGATAGGAGTAAAATAATTTGCCTTACTATTTGCAGGGATGGTACATTATCTGTGTATATATAACACATTTGTATATGCCAGGATTTTCTGCATATTGGTGTAGGAGTATTTGAGATAACACATCATCAGATTTTGTGCATATTGATGTAGGAGTATTTGAAATAATACATCATCTGTCTTCTGGACTGATGATGTATTCAAGTTCAGTTTATTGATCACAAATGCTATTGACGTTGCAAGAATAAGCGCAATGTTTTGTATAAATCCTACTTGATATATAATGGTTCTTATTTTACACAGGAATGATTAGTGACTTCATGTCAGCTAGGGTTGGATCCTATGGACTTGGATTCGAACCACCTTGATTTTTCCTCCATCATTGGGGAGTCTTTTTTATACTTCTCATGCGGATGGGATTATTTGACACTTATATTTTATAACAATTAACTCTTTATGATAACCAGGTGGCAATAAAATGACAGAGAAGCATTTCAATTTTAGAGCATGGAACCTCATAATTAATTCTAATTTCTCCATATTGTGTTTGGTATTTTTTACATTGTATGGCATATATAGATTGCATAGAGAATATAAATGTATATTTGAGTTGAAATACATTACAAAACACGTGCATTGCACGTGCAACATTACTAGTTTTTTTAAAAATCGAGACCACTGGTGCCATGTGCATCAAATCTCCGTCTATTAATTAAGAACATCTTTATCATGGAGACAAATAATAACCTATGTTAATGTATAGCTAGGTAGTGAATACGTGTGAAAAAGCGGTCGCGCGTATCCGTCTACAACTGTAGTTTGTATAGTTTCTAGTGCATCTAATGGGGAGATGCATATCGGATGCTCAAAAGCGGTCGCGCGCATCCGTTATCCCGCGGACATATTTTGACCGCGCGTCCGTTGATGTTTGGGTGTGCTTCCGAGGCGACCCTTTTTTTGTAAAACATTTAAACAACATAATGTACTAGAAACTATACAAACTACAGTTGTAGAAACCTAGGCTACTTGCTGCCCGACGGCCCGGTCCTGTTGTTGCGTCCCTCCCTCGTCTGCTTTTCCGCCGCATGCCGTGCGACCGCTAGAGCTCGGTGCGCCGCCGCGTCCTCTAGCAGGCACCGCCGCAGCGTCTCGTCCGCGACTTCCTCGACCTTCTTGAGCATCACGTTCTCGACTTCCTCGACCTTCTTGAGCATCTCGAAGGAGTCGACTAACGCCCTTTGCTCCGCCGCCTTCTCCCCGGGTAGGCGCATCAGGGTCATCAGAAGACCATGATATGTCGGAGTCGTCGTCCTCTGCGGCGGCCGGGGTTCCATCTCGGCGTCGAACGCCGTGTGGGCCGCCCGTTTCTCCTCTGCTTCCTTCTACACGTCAGCCAGGAACTTGGCGTCCCTGACCGGGTCGAGGAGGTCGTCGGTGCTGTCGTCGTCGAACTCCTCGTCGGAGCTCGAGGCCGGGGAAGGTGGAGTCAGGGGTGGAGGTGGAGGCGCGGCAGCCTGGCCGCGGTCGGCGCTCCTCATGGTGGCAAAGGTGGAGGTTGAGCGGCAGCGGTGCTACGGTGAAGGTTGTGCGCTGGCTAGAGTTTAATGTGTGAGAAAATGAGATGCGCGCGCCCCTGTTTATATAGGCCGGAGGCATGCGAAGGCCGAGGCACGCGTGGCATCACCATTACTTCATGCGCAGAGGTAGGCGACGGCCGCGTCGCCATTACGCGGCTGCAGACTACCGAAGCGACGCCTCGGCGGCAGTACTGGCGAGGCTGAGAAGACGCATCCGACGAAACGTCCGCCAGACACGAGCGGACACTTTGCGCGTCCACACATCGTCCGCAGATATACATCCGATACGCGTATTTAGGCCAGGTTTGCGTCGTTGCGGATGGCCCAGACATCGAGACGTAAACGGTCACTCAACGTCCGTTTACATCGGCCCGTTGGAGATGCCCTCAGGAGAAAACGAATCGTCCCATTGGAGATGCCCTCAGGAGAAAACGAATAATTAACGGAAAGTAACGGAAAGAGCGAGAAAACGAATAATTAACGGAAAGTAACGGAAAGAGCTTGTGGCTTCTGTGCTCTAAAAAATTTAAAATATATTTTTACAGGTTATCAAAAATACGAAAATAATTCTAAAGATTGCTAGTGATGTATCCCAATATCGTGCAAAATCTCAATTCAAAATTTATTTTATTTTATGCTAGATAAAAATAACAAATCTGATTTAAAAATGACTAGTCAAATCTACACTTTTGTTATTTTTGTGCGGCTCAGACTATAAGGTACTATTTGAAATTGATTTACTATACGTTTGTGGGAGATATCATTGACTATATGCGTATTTTTTCAGAACTTTTTACAACTTAAAAATATAATTTTAAAACTTAAAAATATAATTTTCAATTTTTTTAAAAAATCGAGACCACTGGTGCCATGTGCATCAAATCTCCGTCTATTAATTAAGAACATCTTTATCATGGAGACAAAGAATAACCTATGTTAATGTATAGCTAGGTAGTGAATCCGTGTGAAAATACAAATTGCTTACAGCGGGGTCAAATAAAACGTTTCTAATCGAACGATTGGCGTTGTAGAAATGCATCATCACAGAAAGGTTTACCATTTGCGCCAGGACCATTTCAGCAAGTGTCGCTGAAAAATTCAAAAATTCAGTTAAAAAAAGTTACTAACAGAAAAATCTTAAATACACCCAAATCTAACGAGGACTCGACTCGCCAAAACTGGTTTTCGTAAACCCGTGTGCTTATTGTACTCACCAAAAGTTCGGAAATAGTACATAATACATTCACGTCATGGACAACCCACACGCTCACACCGTGATGTGGAAGTAAGTACTAGTATAAACATACAGAGCAGGGGATCGATCGTCGTGATCACCCGCAGACTACGACGGAGCGCGCAGTCTAGAACAGGTCGGAGAGCGTGGGCAGCTTGAGCTCGCCGGCCTTGGTGAGCGGCAGCGTGAAGTTGCCGAGGACGGGGAGGTCGACGGTGAGGCCGACGCGCATCTCGTAGTCGAGGTCCCAGTCCTTTCCGGCGTCCTTCACCAGGCTCACCAGGAAGTCGTACGGCACCTTCACCGGCAGGTCGAGGCTGGTGGTGTCGTCGCCGGCCAGCGACCCCGGGTCAGGCATGGTCCCGGACGCCACCTCCCGGCCCGCCAGCTTGAGGGAGTAGCTGATCTCGCAGATCGGGATGGTGTGGGAGTAGGGGTTGCGCACGTCGAGGCGGCCGCCCAGGGTGGCGCCGTCGCGGCCGACGTTCTTCACCGTCATGTCGGACAGGTCCGCCTCCGGCTTCTTCACGTGCGCCACCTTCTCCGCCAGGAACCCCTTCGCCTTGTCCATCATCTGCGCCATGTTGCTCGGCTGATCGCTCGTCGCAAGTTTCTCTAGCTCTTGGTGCGTGTGATGGATCGTGTCAGAGTAGATGGTTCCGTGCTGCTAGCTAGTTTGATGGCGTTGCAACATCGAGATCGCTGGAATATAAAGGCATGGATTGGAGTGGGGTCGGGGTTTTACGCGGCAGTCGGCAGACACGTAGAGGGGATGCGTGGTGGTCGCGCGTCGGCACGGTAGAAGCCGACCACCACGAGGGCGACGGGTGGGCACGCGCGCGTCATCCCTAATGCGTGGTGGCTATGGAACACTCGAGTCTGGTGCTACTAGTCGCGCTCCTTTTCTCCCGCGCCGACGCAGGACACAACACTGGATGAATGTATAAAAATATCTTATTCCTGCACCCGTAGTCTATTTTGAATTAGCTATAAACTGTGTTTTGAAGTTTGAAATTTTCTTAAGAAGAAATTCTAATCTAGAAAATAATACTCCATCAATGTGAAAAAATCTCACTCGAAGTAGCCCATATTCTGGGTTGCTTAAAGATGATCAAATCTTTTCTTTTAAGCCGAGACAAAAACTTTGCCTCATACATTTATTAAAAAACAAGTGCTCAGTTTTTAGGAGAAAATTAAACGAAAATCTATAAGAGGGCTAAGCCCACCGAAACACTAACCACCATACTCACCAACAGCCAAGCGTAACAGAGGACCCAATAGGGTCACACCCACTCATGCATTCACAGGAGACCACAGAGCCACACGAACAAATATTTCAGACACGACACACCTATACGGCACCGAAAAGACATGCCAGGGCAAATGTGGGCAACCATCAAGCAAATGTAGATGCCTTTGTTGTAGCACCTCTCTTCTTGCTTCTACACTCGCTAGATTTCTCTTTTCCAAATACTGATTTTGGGATATCACGTCTAGGGTAGGCAGCGGCTAAGGTGGCAACAAAAAACGCAAATCTCCCTAGCAACGAAAAGCTCCGGACGCATGTGTTAACACCCTTGACTTAGCAACCACATAACCTATAGGAACCACCTGCCTGCTAGACTCAGAGAGAGAGAGAGAGAGAGAGAGAGAGAGAGAGATTGGCGCGACATCACCACTCTTATCAAGATCAAGCACATCACCCACAATCATGTCCATGTCCTCGCGCTGAAGCCCCACCCACCTATTTACGGAGGTCTGTAGACGGTTGGAGGCTACGGCGAGGGATACTTTTTTCCTACATGGGTGGCAGCATAGTCTACGGATTGAAGCCCCACCCACATCTTAGGCGTTATATGTTTCATCGCTTCGATATGTATTTCGCCTAGTTCCTTTTTTATTTTTTTGAACCTTTTCTAGTCCTAAAAAGACTCATAAACGGTTGTGTGCACCCTGGTTGTGCAGAGGCTGGATGTAATTGCTTACCAAAAGTAATAAAGCATCCTTTATCGAAAAAAATATCCTCGCGCTGAGAGGCAGCCGACACATCAGGCAGCGACGACGGGCCACAAGGAGAGAAACAGTTGTACATAATCTCTTCCTCAACAACCTCAACCACCAACGACATGTGCTCAGAGGAGTCAAGCGCGACTGAGCCTATGCTTTGGCGACCTCCAAACCATCAGAAGCGCGACATGCCAACAATAACAGCTTGAGAGCTGCCACCTCTTCACGGTAAATCTAACATCTAAAGTAGTAAACTGTGCAAAATTTTAATCCTCCAAATTTTATCAGATTTTTTAATTTCTATTAAGACTAGAATAAAAGGTATTTTGGGTCTAGATTTTCTAGGTTGGTGGATTACATCAATATCTACATCTAGGATTTTTTTCAAATTTTTTAAACTTTTAAAAGGTTGTTTTCATAATTTGAAAAAATCAAGCTCCACGTAGTTTTCTCTAAAGTGAATTGTTGTTTGTCCATCATTAGAATTTACAAATTTAATGCTTATGAGATTTTTTGTATCTATGCTGAGTTTATATTGTTGAGTTAAATGACATTCTTATCCTATATTTTGATTATGAATAAACACAAAATAATAAAAATAGGTAAAAATAAATAGTACTCCCTCTCGCCCTAAATATTGTCGCAGATTTAGGGAAAATACAGATAAAATGTGCTATAACTTTAGCCTAGTGAAAAATGTAGCATGTGCTTTTTCACAACTAATAACACTTTTTCCATAAAGTATAACTTTTTCGAAAAACTAATTTCATTTTTACCAATTGACATTTCTATTTCCAAAAATTAGGTAGACGTAAGAAATCTTGGCCAATCAATACATGAAAACTGGAACGAAAATATTTCATTAAAGATAATTGATTGGCCAAATGTTGTCCATACACTTTTAGAAATGGTATCCCTTGGGTGGACATTTGCATCACTAATACAAAAAAACATTAGATGCACATGCTAGACTAATCTGAGCCATCCATGATCTTGATATACAAGAATCTAAGAAATCCAAGAAACCAAATAGATAAGGCAAAGCTTTTGCCTTCGTCTCAAAAAAAAAATCCCAAGAAACTGAAGACAGTTTATCCTTGGGCTATAGTAATGTTGCTTAATTATAGTGTCAAGACAGAAACTCGAGTGCACGTTGATCCTTGATTATAGGTCTCCAGAGTAGGGATGTAAAGAAGCGGTTATTTTTAACACTGAATCCGCAACCGTATCCGTTTTGAAGGATATGGTAGCTGATATTAGGTACCAGGCTATAGATGTGGATACGGATACTTTAGATAATTTTTCTTATTATTCTTATCAAAGAATAGTTCTCCGTTTATGTCCATATTTATTCGATTATTGTTATCCATTTTTGATCCAACTTTGTAGTTCGGTATAATCCATATTTGAATTCACATCCAGCTATTGTCTAATCCAATTCAAATCTAACTTCTGGATTTAGATGGGTTTCTGGTGATATCTTGGTGGTTTTGGTCCATTTTTATAAGGTATAGATTACTATATCATGACTTTTCTTTTCTGTAATTATTCTTTTTTTTAGCTATGTACATCTCTGTATTGTCATAGGGCACTGCGTTGTTGCAAAGGCTGATGCTGTGTTTGGATGTCTAGAATTAGGCTTGGAATTAGAGAATCTGGAATTTGGGGTCACTTCCCCCCGCTTGGATTGGACTCGGAATTAAAGCGTGGAAACATGACCAAATTCCGCGGCACCGCTTCGTTACGTGTAAGGGTCGCGCAAAACTTTCCGAAGTCTGCACCTGTGAATCGCGCGGAATCAGACCCCCGCGCTACCCCTTCGTTGCTCCACTCTGTTGCTCGAGTCGTCGCTCCAGAGAAGAGCGCGCCTCCTCCCGACGGAGTGCAAGGTGGCCGGCGGCGGCGCAGGTTGGCCCCCTTTCTCTTCTCCCTGCCTCGCCTCCCCCTCCACGGGATTCCTCCTCCACATGCCTCGGGCTTCACCTCTGTCCCCTGGCCGTCTCTCTCCCCGCCCCTCCTAACCCTAGTCTGCGCCATTGGAGGCAGACGGCGAGGGAAGGCTGACGAAGGCGGCTGTAAAGGGCGGGTTGCCTCCCCCTCCACGGGATTCCTCCTCCAAATCCCCGGTCCTCACCTCAGTCCCCTAGCCGTCTCTCCCCACCCCTCCTAATCCTAGTCCGCACCATTGGAGGCAGATGTGAAAGGGAGGCTGACGATGGCGGCTGTAAAGGGCGGTTGGGGGAGGTGAAGAGAAGCAAAATAGGGCAGGGACGCTGGCTCCCTCCATGGCCCTTCTCATCTCCATGAATCTTTACATTGCATCAACCATGAACTTGCAATTTGAGGGTAATATTTCGATCTGCTTGATTTGCAGATTTCTTGAAGAAGTAGTAGCAGCTGAGGCCAATTGGAGGTATACAAAATCTTTTGTTGACTCATAGTTTGATGTTTGCCTAGAGTAGATGTGAATTTCTTACATATATCATCATGTATGAAAGTTGATTTGTCACATAGATATGAGTGTGCCATGAATAATTCATGTAGCTTTGATGTGTGCATTGTAGTTTTTCTTATCATGTCTCAACTAGAGATGGTTGCTTACATTACTGAAGAGAACAAGAGAAGGAAAAGAAAACGAATATTGTTGACAAAGAAATATTTCGAGATGTCATGTCTTGCTCTAGCTTATCTTAGTATGCAAAGGGCACCGAGGGACCTAGGATGCTTCAATGATGATGAGGAGAAGGTTGCATATAGGAAGTACATATTGAAAAAAACATATGACGGGTCCGAGACAGCTTGCTATGATACGCTACGCTTAACTAAAAGAAACTTCCATGATCTTTGTGCTATGTTGCGTGAGAAATGTGGTTTGAAAGATAGCACACTTGTGACAGTAGAAGAAAATCTTGCTATGTTCCTACAAGTTGTTGGACATGGAATTAAAATGAGAATCTTGGGTGGCACATACCAGCGGTCTTTAGAGACTATCAGTAGGCACTTCTCTACTGTGTTATCAGCCATCCTATCTCTAAGTGGTGACTTTATCAAGCTTCCCGATCCTAGTGTCAACCCTCCTGATGATTACAAATGGAAGTGGTTTGGCAATGAGAGCTGGCTCTCGATGGGTGTCATATTCCTGTGTTTGTCAGTACTGCGGACAGAGGGAGATATAGAAATAGGCACCAAGAGATCACCACTAACATGCTTGGTGTGGTTGATTGGAACATGAAATTTCTCTATGTTCTACCTGGTTGGGAGGGCTCGGCATCGGACTCAAAAGTGTTAAAAGATGCTATGAGAAACGACCGCCAAGATGCATTTGTTGTACCCCAGGGTATGACTCTCTCTTGGCTCTTCCTTTCTCATGTTTAATTGTTAGCTAACTTATTTATTTCGCAAATAGGGAAATACTACCTAGTTGATGCTGGATATACAAATGGACCCGGATTTCTATCTCCATTTAGATCCACTCGGTACCACTTAAAAGAGTGGGTTGCTAGTCAACAACAACCGCAAAATTACAAGGAATTGTATAACTTGCGCCATGCTCGTGCTAGAAATGTTGTGGAGAGAACCTTTGGGTTGTTGAAGAAAAATGGGCCATCCTCCGTAATTGTTCTTTCTTTTCCATAGAGGATCAGGTACACATGTCCATATGGAACAAGTAATAATGTGTACTGTGTGGTACAACAAAAACTGACTATGAACTAAATATTTGCAGATTCGAATTATTAATGCATGTTGTGTGCTGCACAACTTTGCAAGGGAAAGGCAGCATGTGAGGGATAATTTATTGTTGCAGGAAGTTGACGCTGAATTAGCAGCTATGACTCATGAACCGGCAGATGATGCTACTTTAATTAGAAGTGTCCAACAAACTCCTCAATGGTATAATTTTAGGGAGCAGTTTGCGGAGGAGATGTATGCCGAGTACCTTGTGGCACATGGAGAACTAGAAATCGAGTAGATAACTAGTGATGCAGTAGATAGCTAGCTTGGTGATGGTGCCCCTTTTTGTGCTAGCTTGGTGATGGTGCCCCCTTTTGTGTGGTAGCATGCTAATGGTTTATTTTGTGTCATATTCTGTACATGCATCATGTGTCAACCAATATATATGCATTATGTCTCCAACTTACTGTTGTCTTTACTTTTTATGCCCAATCTTTAATTTAATTGTAGAAGCATGGCTGCACAAAAAATAAAGAAAGGCCCTACTAGAGCTTACCTTTCTTGGACTCCTGAGATGGACACGGCATTGTTGGACACCCTTGTTGAGCATCACAACAATGGTGATCATGCTCAAAATGGTTGGAAGCCACATGTGTGCAATGCTTGTATTAAGCATGTGAAGGAGACATGTAATGTTGACATTACGAAAGACAAAATAGTAGGAAGAATTAAAACATTTGACAAGCACTATGAGATCATTAGCAAGATGCTAGCTCAAAGTGGTTTTGGATGGGATTCAGAAAATAACATGGTGGAAGTAGACAGTGAAGAAGTGTGGTCTCGTTATGTTGAGGTACTAAACATTGTAATAAAATTCTGTGATTACTTTTGCAACTTGACTATCATTTCTAATACATGTGTACTGTGTAGGCCAACAAGGATGCATCTAGCTACAGGAACAAGGTGGTGATGAATTGGCAAGCTATTCAAACTATTTACTCACCAGAACATGCTACTGGTGTTGGTGCTAGGACAGCCGCCGAGTCTGTTCAAGAAGAAGAAACAATAGTTCTTGAAGATTCTCCGGATCTACCTCCGAAAAGGCAACGCACCGGCGAAGCTATCTTGTGCATGATGGGACAAATGAAGACATCTTTCGATGATGCATTGAAAACAACCGAACCACTTCCTATGCCAAAGGTGACTCCTCCAACTGAAATCCTAGATGCACTAAAGAAGCTACAAATGGAGAATTGTGACATGCTGCGAGCTTATGGGAAGTTGATCGTTAATGAGCGCTTATTCGAAGCATTGACGACGCTCCCCGATGAATTAAAGAAGCCATGGCTGTTGACCCTACCTTGATGTTTGTTATGAACTGTGCTTGTTCTTAAAGCCTACTATCTACTTTCTTGTTGATGAACTGTTTGTGATGTGTAAGAGACATAAGCTACCTGTTAGAGACACAATTATTATCCATGTTGTAATATTTTCGGTACTTGAAAACTACTTTGTGCCATGCGTATTCTACTTTCTGCTTTATTTTGATTATTTTAATGTTTCATTAATTGCGGAAAATAATAGTTATAAATATATTACATATGTATGTTATTTGTGTACATGTACTAAATTTATATTGTTCAAACTCAACAAATCATCAAATTCCACGGATTCCACAGATTGTACATCCAAACAGCATTTGGAATTGGGCAACACCCATTGATTCTAACATCAAATTCCAAGCACACCCAAACGGTAGAATTCAAATTGGAAGCTAATTCATTTCCATCTTGGAATTGGAATCTTGAGGCTAATTCAATTCCAAGCTCAATTCTCTGCATCCAAACACAGCATGAGTGTAATTGATATTTTCATGATATTAATATATTTTATTTATTAAAAATCCAGCTTTTTCTAGAAAATTTAAAAATCCAGCTAAATTCTATGAAAAGAGTAAAATTCAATTCCATCCAATCCCTTACATCTCAGCCGGAGACAGGAAGATCCGACTTCTAAGCCCGCCAGTGTGCTCCACCGACGGGCCTGCATTTTTCTCTCGAGGCCTACAAGTTACGACCCATCTGTACCTGGGCCTCGAACCATGGCAAACTGTTGTGGGCTTTATTTGGAGATCGGCTCATGACTACCAGGGCCTCTCCGGTCCATGATCTTCTCCAGCAGCAACAACTCAACTCCGCACCATTTTCTCCTGCCCTCCTCGGCCGGAGATCCACACCACACCGCCGCGCCCTCCGCCGGCAGCCTACGCGATGCAGTTCTTCAGCGGCTCCTCGCTGACGTCGGTCGCGCCGGACTCCAGCCCTGCGCCGGCGGCGCCGCCGGGGACAGGCACGGGCGCCAACGCCCAGCTGATCTACATCTTCAACCGCAACGGCGTCTGCCTGCTGTACCGCGAGTGGCACCGCCCGCTACGCACGCTCGCCCGCAACCAGGACCAGAAGCTCATGTTCGGTCTCCTCTTCTCCCTCCGCTCCTTCACCGCCAAGATCGACCCTACCTCGTACGTGTTCTTTGCCTCTTCTCTTCCGTTTCTGCTCTAGAGGATGGAGGTTGCCTAGGCCAATGATTTAGAGTGAAGGGTAAAGGTTTAAGGGAGACAGACCTGAAGAGCTGCTGTTCATGTTGCCATGATATTAGAATTTATATTTTACACGCAATGGACTGGACTTTTCTTGAAATGAAGATCCAGTGAGTTTATTGTTACAGTATATGCTAATCCACTAATTGATCCGGCAAGAGCTATTCACATTATGACTAATTTGATAAAAGAAAATTTACTAGGACATTGCATTACAAATTAAGAGGAACTGGGGTAAAGTGAGGACTGAAGGTAAAGGTCTAAGGGAGACAGAGACCTAAAGAACTTCTGTTCATGTTGCCATAATATTAGAAGCTAGTAGATTCCCAAATCGAGGCGTGACAAGCCTCCCGGGTCGCCTCGCTCAGGCGAATCCGGGGGCTCCCCGAACCCTAGCCAACCATGCCCCTCCACACGATCTCCCCCCAGCCGTCGACGACGCCAGCGGTGGTGGCGGCGCCCGTCCGTCGAAGGTGGAGGGCATTAGAGCACACCCCTGCGGCGCGTCTGCGAGCTCGGAGAGGCGGCGCTAGGTGGCTGGTGTGCGGTGGTGGAGGTTGTCGAGCTCGTGAGGCGGCCGTGCTTGGTGGTGCTGCGTTACCGGAGAGGCCTCAGGGGTTGGCGGCGGCGCTCTGGTGCGAGGCACCATGCTGTACGGCGATGACCGACCCGCTCGGGCTCGATCTGGGCCAAGGCGAGCCCGATCTGGGCCAGGTCGTTTCCTTCTTTAAGGCGCTGCCTTGGCCGCGAAGGGAGCCCCCATGGCTTGCGAGTGGTGATGCATCGCTGGTTGTGGCTACTACTACATGGGTCTCCGGAGCGCTATGTACTCCATCACCAACACCCCTAGTCGACAGCTCCCCAAGTTTGGTCTGACCTGGCCATCTGCTTGCCGATCCTCTAGGCACATGAGTAGTGGTACGTTGGTCTGGGCAGCCTCGGTGTCGTTGTGGTGCTTGTGTGTTGGTCTGGTCGTGACGCGGTCCTGAGGTTCGGTGTTCTGCCTCCTCGCCATTCTTGGCTGGAGGTTGGGCAAGGCAAGCTTTGTCTATATGTTGTAGCAGTGTGTTGTAGTTGTTGGCTTGTCTTGTGTGTGTGTGTGTGTGGTGTTGTACAAATGTGCAGTTCTCCTGCGATTTCTACCTATGGTACACGCAAGGGAATTCTGACATGAAAATTAGCAAAAGAGAACATTTGATCTTCCTCCCCAGCACTTCCTGTTTTTTCATATACATGCAGCGAATGTAATGAGCGCCAGAATTATTCAAAATTTTGTCACTTGCTTGTTTGTATAGTATATGCCTACCGAAGTTGATGGTAGGTATGGTCTAAATTTTTTGTCAAAGTATGCACTTATGAGTGTCAAAATGTGTGAGATGACATGGGTAAACCTTTTGGAATTCTAGCCACTGCAATGATTGTATATAACCTACAAAACTTTATTCTCAAACACTGTTCCTCTACCGTCTCTTTCCCAAATAACAGTATAACCTAGAAAATGGCAATTGTCAATGGATTTTTTTTGGTACATCTAAGATCCTAGAGTCACAGTTAGCTCATGAAACTCTTGCATATGCAGAACAGAAAATGGGAATCTTGGGGCGCCACTACTGCCAGGTCAGGGATGCTCATTTCATAGCTTCAAAACAAACACTTATAAATTGAACTACATGGAGAGCCCATCTGGTATAAAGGTTAGTTGATGTGCTATTTATTTTCTTACCCTGCTGTCTTCCATTCTCAAATTTATTATGCTTTTATTTTGGCTGGTGAAATAACTTGGTTAGCTTCTGTTAAATTAAGGTTATTTTCTGGATAACCAAACATCCTATCTATGGAAAACTCTAAGATTTGACCAAACATCCTATCTATGAAAACTCTAAGATTTGACCAAACATCCTACCTATGAAAATTCTTAAGATTGGGTCGAGTGACTTCAAACTAATGCAATCCAGCAACTCTGTCACTTCAGTCAACACCATGTAGTGTGAGCCGTAATAGTAGAAGCATCAAGGCAACCTTGTTTCATGCAGACCTGTTCCACTATACATATATGCCTTAATAACGATTGTCACCGTCCACCTTTAGCGTCGTAGTTGTTGTGCAGATATCCATGTAATTATCATCTGTTCAAAACTATTTCCACTCACTGACAATGCCACTTTATATAGCTTATTCTACTTACCCATCCAAGAACTGGTGATCAACGAGATGCACTGAAGCATATCTACAGCTTATATGTGGAGTATGTTGTAAAGAATCCTCTGTATGCTCCTGGCAGCCCAATCAAGTAAGTTCTGCTTCTCATTGGAAAAAAATGTCAGTTGCATGATTAGGTAAAAGCAATTGTTAATACGAGTAGGCTTGAAAGGATGGGATCATTTTCATATTTTGTTCAACTATTTATATGAGGCGTCCTTTTTATTTCAAAACTGAATAATTGGTATATAATTGTATCAACTAAGAGGGGGAAAGTCAAGGAATTATGATAAACATAGTAACAATTAAGATCTAATGCCTACCATACCAAGAATCCTATGTATGCAGAATTTATTTCGAATATGAGAACAAATCGAGGAAGACCTATGATTTTTTATTCAGCCATAAGTGCTATATTAGTTGATTTGCTTGAGAAGTGTTCAAGAACTCATATTTATAATCACTATCAAAACGTGGCCATTCAAGCTATTCATATATTTCTCTCCTAATATAGTTATTTCAATAAGCTCTGGTGCTAGTTTTAATTTAGAGTCAACCAAACGAAGGTGGTGTTTTGGCTCACGGGACTAGATGCTCCCATTACGGAAAAACATTTAAAAATGTTTAAAAAACATTCAATTTTTATTCTTCACAATGTACATGTGTTTGTCTTTTACATGTCCTCAAACATTTGTGAAGAAATTTTTTTATAGTGTCATAGGCAAAAAAGAAAAAGAAAAAGTCTCATGAAAAGTCATTTTGTAGCACTGAAAATTGTTTTTTTAGACAGGTCGCAAAAATATGTCTTTGTTCCATGAAACTTTATATGCGCACCAAGAATATTTAGATGTGTACCCGAGATTTTTTTTCATATTTTTTTGACATTTTGAATATGTTTTCTCACAATGGGAGTATCTAGTCCTTATGAGCCAAACTGGATTTCCACACCCAAACTACATATTCTGTTGTTGCATGGTGATACTGATATATTGATATCCATACCCAGCAACTTTCAGTTTTGCTAGCTACTTGGTTCAGTTCTGTAGTTTCATGAGCATATTTTTATTTGCAGGTGTGAACTTTTCAATAAACATCTCGATCAGTATGTGAAAACATTGATTTAATCCCATCCAGGTAATATTCTATTATTAGTATTTGTAGTCTTGCATGTGATGTTTGTGTGGAAGCTTGATAAATCAATAACTTGTTCTGCACAATGTTATACATAATTAATTGTATGGGTGGTCGACAATCTGTATGTGATTACTTAGCTTAATTCTCCTATTTCATTTTAATATAAAATCTCATCTATCTTCCTTGAGCCATATGTCATGGTAGATATTGCTAATTGACACGAAATATATTCTAGTACTTACATGAAACAAGTTATCTGTTAAATTAAAAGTATGACTTATTCACTACAACATATGGTCAAACCTGCATTGCATGTGTGCAATGACTAATCTTGATCTAAAGAATGAGCATTAGATGGTAACTTCACAGCAACGATTAATTCTTCATAGCTCTACATTCCCCTCATGATGTATGAATAATTGAGCTCAGTTTAAAATGGTGAACTAATGTCAAATATAATACTAGTTTTCCTTTTTGTTCGTAAGCAGTCAACAGCATGTTATATTTTTCTCATGCCGTCGAGCTTTTGAAGATCAGAAATGTTTTCAGCATCGTATGAGCATGCAGAACCCTTTGTTCTGTCGGACTGCTGGCGAAGAATGTTCGCCATTGTGTTTCCGTTTTTGGCCTAGATGTATATTGTCACATAGTTTCCTTACAAGCACTGCAATGTTTCGTCGCAGGTTTCGCTAGCGGGAACAGCATATCATGCTTTTGTGGAAAATTCTGCACCATGCGGCAGTGGTGTCTCTCTGTGGCTTTATTTGATAATTCTGTTGTTGTGCAAGTGTTGCTTCCAGGATGATACAAGACTTCTCCGTGCAAAAATGGTCCTGTTCTCACTGTTTGCAGCCTGTATTAGATGGTCTTCTTGTGTATTAGTTACCATGTATTCTGACCACACTCGTGTAAATTTAATTGCTTCGTTATGAAGGATTATTTAAAAATGGAATTTGACTTATCGTTTCATCTGTTCTGTGTCTTGTCTGATGATTCTTCCATGTTTTATCTGGTTTATGATCATATACTTTCGTCACTGGTTTATCAGTATACTCACCACAGAAGATTATGTCCTATATGACTGAGATGCATCTAACTGGTTCGAAGAGAATAAGGAACACATCACCACAGAAAACTACTCCTTATTCTTTGACACGAGGATGTTGATAGTAACTTGTGCTACCTAAACTTCAGTGCGACATGATGGACGCAGAAACTCACAAAGATTCATCGCTGGTCGTGCAAGGTTCACATATTTTTCTTCCTTCGAGCACAATGCTATACTTTGTCATTTTGTGAACGAATGGAGTTAGCTTGGAATGTACATTACTGCTCTTACTTACTTCTTTTTAAAACGGGTAGTACCATACTGCCGCTACTTCCATGTTCTATGGGTCGTGAGAACAAAACGTGGACGCTGTATCTCGTTCATCGTTTTTTGTATCACGGACGCTGTTCTACGCACGCTGTTTTGTCTAAGATAGTTTTCAGGACTTGTTAATACGTTCCAAGAGATATCAAATCTTCTGAATGTTTTAACAAACAGGTACAATGCACGCATGTACATAGTTCTCTGCTCCATTAGGCTGGTGCCAATGCACCGCCCGCCTCCCGCTCCGCCACGTCAGCTTTTCTCTCACTCTCACCCCACTCTCACCCCACCTTGCCAATGCATGGGCTATAGTTCCCACTCTCACTTCTCTCTCCCTCTCGCTGCGCTCTCGCCCGTCTGCCAACGCGCTTCGCCCGCCTCGCCTTTCGCCCCGACTCGCTCTCGCCCGCGCTCGCCCCATCCTGCCAACGCTGCCGCCCCCCTCTCGCCCGCCTATCGCCCCCCTCTCGCCCCCAACGCGGGCGGAGGCCGGGCGGTAGCGGGCGCTACCGCCGGGCGGTGGATCCAGCGCCCGCCGCTGCCGTCTCTCTCGCCTGCCTCTCGCCCCGACGCGGGCGGTAACGCCCCGCCTCCAGCCCGCGTTGGCACCAGCCTTAGACCATTAGTTACCTCGTGCCCTGCAATGCCGTAACTTCTCTTCTCGCATAGTATACCTCTGTCCAGGTGCACTGGTATTACCTCGCTTTCTTGAACATGTTCAGTATTACAAGTCACGAGTACAACACAGTTGTCGCGGGCGATATCCTATTGTAAAACAACTGAACATTCACAAGTTTCAGATCATCCCCAGCCGTTGGGGCTCCCCAGGCCGAAATCCGGCGCTATTTAGCGCCGGATGGATGTATTTTTTTGGCCTGGGGAGGCCCATTTTTCCAGTGGCGAGCCCATGGTCGCCTTCACCCATCACAGCGTGCATAGCGACGGTGTCGCCGGAAGGGCAATCGTCGGAGTGCCCTCGTCGCTTTGAACCGCCTGGTCCGCGAAGTGGTCTGGAGAGCCCAAACGCCTCGTCGGGAACGGTCGAAGTCGCCTCGACGCGACAACCGCCGTAATGGAGCATGAACTCCGGAAGAGCAACCGCCGCTCTCTTCGTCGAGAGACCTACATATACGGTTTCCAACGGCCGACGCCATTCATCTATTCTCTCCTCACCATCTTCTGTCAACCATAAGCGATCGCTCTGGCCATCGGACACCGACAGCGGGGAAGCCGCCCTGGATGGCGCCATTGGTGGGATCAAGCTGCATCGTCCAGCAGCGACGATTGCCGCCGCCGAGGACGAATGGGATGACGACGAGGAGGAGGATGAAGAGGCCGAGGAGCAGGCCGAGGAAGAAGCCGAGGAGCAGGAGGAGGAGGAGGACGAAGAGGCTGATGAGGACGCTAGCGACGAGGAGGACTCAACTTCCTCCGACGAGGAGGTGACGAGCCGGAAGCGTCGCCGCCACGACGATGAGGCGGGGCCATCTAGGAAGAAGAAATAGTTAAAGTTTGTTTTAAAGTTTTATATGTAATTTTTATGTTTATTCGAATTATATATAATTTGACTATGTTGCACCACTTGAGAGTTCAAAGCTTTCGTTCGACGATGGTATTGCCGTAGATCGGGAAGACGAGGGTAGTGTCGTAGATCGGGAAGATGAGGGTATTGCCGTAGAAACCCATGCCATTGTCGCCTGCACCAAACGTTCTCGCGATTTTCTCTCATCCGAGCGCTCCCCGGGGGGCCGGGGATGGCCTGGGCTCTCCGGACGAATGAAAGGCCTAATCCGAACGAAAACGAGGAACCGGGGACGCGACTGAGCCGTTTTCGTCCATCCGGATAACAAATCGCCGTCGGCCTTGTCGGGGACGAGTGGAGATGCTCTCAGTTCTGTAAATAGTCACACGAATCCAACGGACCTACAGTAACTTTTCTTGTTTTCTTTCTGGCTCCATCCGAGCTACATCCGCGGCATCCTGAACAGCGGACAGAACATGTTTCTTACAGAGATCAGATCTTTGCAGTGCAGCAGCAGCCAGCAGCTTACGACAACTGCACGAAATGGATAGTTTGTACATGACTGAAGAGATGGATCCTTGCTGCACATCTACAGGATTGTGTACGTGCGTTGGGATAAAGTTCCTATTCCTATGTAAAACATCGATCTAGGCTGGTAATTGGGCAAGGATAGATCTTTCCCCTCGTAACAAAATATACACTGAATTTTTTCAACACTGATTGAACCATGGAAGCGACGCTACGTACAACACTAGCTCCCGATTCTGCTTCGCCTCTCCTTGTTGCGTGATGTCTCACTTGTGTGTAGTGTAGAGTGAGCTGAGCTGACCCAAGATTCCCCATCTATCGATCCATGTGCAGTAACTGCCGAAACTTCGTACGTCACTGTTGGCTCCGTAGCTACAACACCACCCAACATGTACCACGCTCCCTGCGTCCTGCTCCTGCCTACTGGACACGGACTATATCCACTTGAACTTGAAGGCTCTTTTCACTCGGTGGCACGGAGAGCTTGAGCGTACTACCCCTGACTCTCACCGGAGTTAAATCTAGTCTAATTACTGGTTTGCTGTAGTAACATGCATGTTACCCATTGTAAAAGATAATGTGTTAAGAATAGAGAGAGACCATTGGACTAACATGCATAATGTGTTATCATCACATAGCGCTCCACAATGAAAAATGAATCTACAAAATAGTAAATAAAGGTTCTACTATATTACCATGCGACTCTATTACAGCACCCACTATGGAGCTAATAACACGGTCTGTTAGCATAAGCGTGGAAGAGAGATAGAGCGTAAGTGCATCGGATTTCTCAAAGGGGAGACCTGATCTCATATTTGAGACTAATCGAGGGCATACATTGAATTCCACAGAAATTTGTGAAGTCCAATCCTATGATCCAAAGAGTGCATAGGGAAAATTTCTAAGGTCCCTCCAAAATTTCTTTGGATTTCATTCAATCCAAAGGGGCGCGGTTCTGTTCCTTGTTGGATCAGAGCCCTAAGTAAAAGAAAAACAAAAACAAAAGATGTACATGAGACAAGGTCATAAGTACAACAAATTAAACCATGCCGCTCGAAATCCATCCAATTTGCCGGTCAATTTCCGGCGGGCCGCATCAATTTCGGCCAATTTCTCGACCCAATTTGAAGTTCACCGACCTTGCGAGGGAAACCTCTAAGAGGGAGGCGCGATGGTGAGCTCTGGAAGGAAGCCACGATAGCTAGGCCTAGAGCTGACATGCTCGCCCAAGCCTAGGGTGCCGCGGGTTGTGGCCCAACTGCGGGATGGTTTTCTAGGGATCCGCTAGAGTTGCGCTCTAATGGAGTGCAAATTACTGTACACTTTGACATGCTACTACCTTACCTTATGTGACATGGCACCTTCTGAAGGAAAAAAAATGATAGAAAAATCAGGCTTAGGACCACCTACTACGTGCTGGAAAGATGGTTCAAAGACTAAGGTGCGGTTCCGTAGCATCGATGCTTGGTGTCAAATAAAAAAGCGACGCAAAAAATTGGTTCAGTTCAAAGCGTAGGATATCTTACACAATGAAAGAAGCAGAGCCAATCACATGCATACTCTAGCTAGACCTAGTTGCAAAAGGAAACAATATTTGAAGAAGCCGGGTGCGCTAACTAAAGTATGGGCATCTAAACTCTGCTGACAAATCTAGTATCCAGGGTCCTACTTAGTTCTCCGGAATCATTAAGACATTTGGCGCAACGCGCCAGTGTCACGATCAAATCATCAATTAGAGGCCCACGTTAATATACTACGAGCCACGAGTGCCCCGTTAACAGTGAAACGATCCATTCGTGAGCATAGGCCAATCTTGTTTGCGTGCGCGTGCGAGTTGCCTGACAAAACAGTCGTCGCGGTCGCAGTGTCTCGTGCTATTCCATGCAAATTGCTCGCTCAGTGCACACAGCCAGGAGATCGATCGTACTACCTTCGTTTCAAAGTAAGTGTTTTAATTTTATTTATATTTAAATGTATCTAGTTGACATAACACTTCACAATAAACATAAATGACTTTACAAAATAAATGTTCTGTTACCTCTGTTCTAAAACATAAGTTACTCCATGACACCACCCACTATAATAACACCCACCATAACAACACCCGCTATGTTTCTAGAAAAAATTATATTTTGGAACGAAGGTAATACTATATTACCATACCACTCTATGACAGCGCCCACTATGAAGTTACAAACATGGTTTATTAGTATAAGCATGGAAGAGAGTTAGAATGTAAGTGCATGGGACTTCTCAAAGAGAAAGATCTGATCTCATATTTGAGACTCCTAGGGCATTATCCATAGAAATTTGTCGACTCCAATCCTATGATCCAAAGAATACCATACGAAAAAATTCTAAGGTCCCTCCAAAGTTTGTATGGATTTCATTCAATCCAAAGTGGCACGATTATATTCCTTGTGGATCGGAGGTAGAAATTCTAGCATTCCCTAAACAAAAGAAGAACAAAAAAAAGATGTACATGTGAAAAGGTCCAAAGTACAACAAATTAAACGACGCAGCCCCAAATCCATCGTATTTTCCGGTAAATTTTTGGCGGGCCACATCGATTCCAGCCGATTTGTCGACCTAGTTTGAGGTTGATTTGCACGACCTTGCGATGAAAACATTCAGGAGCAAGCTGTTGAGGAGAACATTTGGGAGGTGTCACGGGTCAGCCGGGCCGTGGCGCAACTCCGGCATGGTTTTCTAAGGATCCGCTAGAGTTGCTATAGCGTGGCGCAAACTCTAGCTATACACATATTACAACCGTATGTTATATGACATGGCACATTCCGAAGGATTAAAAGGATAGAAAAATCTAGTATGCGTATCTTAAACTCTGCTGACAAATCTGGTATCCACTATCCAACTTAGCTCTCCGCAATCATTAAGCCATTTGGAGCAACGCGCAGTGTCACGATCAATTAATCAAACTAGAGGCCCCATGCTAAAAATTCAATATATTCAAAGATAAGTATCTTAATCCTTTTTAGATACGGATGTATTCAGATATATTTTAGTAGTAGATACTCCATCCGTCGCATGAAACTTGTTTGAGGTCTGTCAAATTTTAAATGTATCTAGATAATACTTCCTCCGTCTATAGTAATGTCTGAGACTTGTCTAAATCTCGATGTATCTAACACTAAATAGCGTCTATATAGATCAAAATTTAGACGTCGACAGAGGTAGTATTTAATTTCTAGATATATTCAAAATTAAACAAATTTTAGGCAACTTTTGTGAAACGGAGGAAATACATTGGTATTAGTATCTAAAAAACTTGAGACTGTTATATTCGGAGGAAAGGAATACGTGCCACCATGCGTGTTGAGTTAAGAGCATCTCCAAACCGTCCCACAAACCGTGCCGGATCGAGCGTTTGAGGACGTGTTTTGTTCGTGTCGCGTTTGGGGGACGTCGCTCCCCAGCCGCGTCCCCCAAACGTCGCCCCCAAATAAATATGGGATTTCTATTTTCGTGCCCTCAGGTCCTTAGTTGTACTCAGTTTTCCCCAGCTCCTTAGTTTTCCTCGTTTCCCCAAGCCCTTGTTTGAAACCCGCGAAGCTCAGACGGCAGGATTCCCGTTTAGTTGACCGTTCTGTCACGTGTGGGGCCGCGTCTTGTGGGGCCGCGTGTGGGCCCGCGTCGCGTGGTAGAAAGGGACCGCGTGGGACAGACGAGAAACGTTTGGTTGCACGTGAGCAGGAGCTGGTTCTTCTCGGCCCCAAATTGGCATTATTAAGTGCACCTTTTTCCCCTCTTTCTCTGTCCTTTTCACCAAATTAGTATAAAATCTAGAGAAGCTTGCATTTCTGACTTTCTTCAATTATTTGTGCCTTTTGGCCCTCGTTGTTTGCCCAATATGGCAGCAAATCTAGTACTCCCTCTGGTCCATATGTATGTAGTTAAATCTAGAAGCAAATCTCCAGGATAATGTACGATAAATTCACAGTCATAGTAAATCAAGAAAACTAAGTACGGCCAACAAAATATAGTAGACTAGGGATAGATAATCCCTAGATAATATGGATAGATAATAGGCTGCATACACAGCAGCCAACATAGTAACAGGTTCTTCACAGCACCATCATACTAACATAACAACAAGGGATCCCTAGCTAACAACAAAGGGATCCCAACAACAAACTAGGAGGCAGCAGCAGCACACGTCCAGGGACTCCGCCTACCCCATCTGGCTCGCCTCCACTTGTTGCTCTTGCTCCCCTTGGGAGCCTTGGGCTTGAGCGGAGGCATGCGGCCGGCGGAGATCTCCCCGCAAGCTGCGGAGGTGCATGCCGAGCGCCCTGCTTGGCGCGGAAGGAGTGGACGTTCACCGTCGTGCCGACGTTGGGGAAGGTGTTGCCGATGTTCTCAGCATGCGTGACGAGGCAGTTGAAGTCCGTGGCGCCGAGTCTCCTGGTGCAGGGGCACCTGTACACCCTTGGCGAAGTAGGAGATGTACTGGCGACCCTGCAGCCTCCGCAGCACTGGCGAGTCTTGACGTCCTCCTCCTCTTCGTCGCTGCCGACGTCGCTGCCAGACATCCGATCCATATCAAACAGAAACTAGTGAATGAGTTGCAACGATGACTAACGTACATGATAACAAAGTTAAGAAAACAGAGTCAGCCTCAGTTAGAGTGGACATGATTATATATCTACAGGGAAGGTGTTAGTGAACTAAAGCTCATGCACAACAGATTTGTACACAGCAATGGTTCGCTGAACCCTCCCTGTAAAAATTTGTGCCCAACCATTCATCATAGGCAAAGAAACAGATTCTAGATCTGAACTAGATCTGAACTTGAACACATTCGAGATTATTTGCAAAATTAAACGGTTGATATCTTTTGATTAGTGCATAAAATAACTGATTGAGATCCCATGATTACTTGCATAAATTAACTGATTGAGATCCAATATTACTTGCATAAATTAACCGAACAGCCGAACCCCAAATCTTAAACGAAATCAAGAAGTGATCAAAACAAAATGGAATAAAATCGGCGCAAATATTAGCCCAATACTCATCCATCTACAGATCCATCTACACCAGCAAAAATAGGGTTCAAAAAGGAATGGGGAACAAAAAAGGAAGCAAACCGTAGTTACCTCGTTCCATGGGTCCTCCAGGGAGGTTCGGGGGCGGGACGTACGGCACGGGGTCGTAGGGGTCGTCCCATCCCGCCGGATCTGATCGCCACCGGCGGCAGCAGCCTCCGATGCACCGGCGACGGCGGCGACGGCGCGCGTGCGTCCGTAGAGGGGACGGCGCCGAAGATGGAGGCGTCGCGCTTTGAGCCCACCTCGACGATGGGATTGGCATTCTCCTTGTCCATCTCTACGGCGGAGGAAGAGGAAGAGGGAGAGGGAGAGGGTTTTTTGCTTTGGAGAAGATGATGGGACGTGAGAGAGTTGGCGATGCGTGAGCGAGTGAGAGTGACAGAGAGAGTGCGAGGAGGCGTCTATAAAGGCGAGGGGTGGTTAATGCGACCCGCGTCCTACGCGTGCACGTGCACGTCTGCACGTCTTGGACTTCGCAACGCGACACACGTCCACGATTGCACGTCTCGACTTCTCCACCGCGACCCGCGTCTACGCGTCAACAATTGCACGTGTCCTCGAGTCTAACCCTGGAAATTTAGATATACTCAGGTATACCCTCGAGTCTTATACTAGCATTTTTTGTGTGCTCAATTTTCCCCTCGAGTGCTAATACTGGCTAGTGCAATATACTCAGTTTTACCCTCAAGTGGCTGGTCAACAGAGAGTCAACAAATGGGATTAACTAGTTAAATGAGTCATTTAATGTGCAAAAAAATCCTAAAAAGAGTGGCACTTACTCATGGAGTCTTTACCACAAATTGCCACTTCTCAAATCATAGATAAATCATAGATAAATCAAGTTTTACCACAAATTGCCACTTCTCAAATCACCTAGTAGCTATGAAGGTGCATGGTTTTCCACAATAAGCCCTTCCCAAAACAGCTTCCCCCAAATCATACTTTGTCTAAATGAGGCCACAATTCTCACACTGATGTATATTGGTATTGCAAATAGTTTGAGGTAGGCCAAGATGGGTTTCATTGTACAAAACACACATTTTCCATTTTTTAAATCTCAAATTTGAATCCCTTAGTCTGTTTACTACTCAGGTGCCCTTGGTTTCTTGATAGTACTCAGTTTTGCCCTCTCTCTTCACAAATTCTCGCAGACGTGCATCATCGCCCTGATTGGTCTAGCCCATGTCACGCGGATCGTGCCCGCCGACCGTTGATCGTATGATATAGGGAACGGGCAGGATAACCCCTCTCTCTCTCTCTGTTGGCGGTTAATTAGCTTCCACCCTCTAAGTATGCTGAAGGGCGGTTTTCTGTATTATTTTTCACGCGCTAAAAATTATAAACTATTTTAGTCGTTACTTTTCACGCAAAAAATGATAAACCATCACCGATTTGTTGTTGCCATTACTTTTCACGCAAAAAAATGATAAACCATCACCGATTTGTTGCTGCCATTACTTTTCACGCAAAAAAATGATAAACCATCAACAATTTGTTGTAGCCATTACTTTTCACGCAAAAAAATGATAAACCATCACCGATTTGTTGTTGCCATTACTTTTCATGCAAAAAATGATAAACCATCAACAATTTGTTGTAGCCATTACTTTTCACGCAAAAAAAATGATAAACCATCACCGATTTGTTGTTGCCATTACTTTTCACGCAAAAAATGATAAACCATCAACAATTTGTTGTAGCCATTACTTTTCACGCAAAAAAATGATAAACCATCACCGATTTGTTGTTGCCATTACTTTTCACGCAAAAAAATGATAAACCATCAACAATTTGTTGTAGCCATTACTTTTCACGCAAAAAAATGATAAAGCATCAACAATTTGTTGTAGCCATTACTTTTCACGCAAAAAATATGATAAACCATCACCGATTTGTTGTTGCCATTACTTTTCACGCAAAAAATGATAAACCATCACCTAATTTGTTACAAAAGCTGGTTTCAGTGAGACCTAACCAAGTTTGGCATACATGATGGCATACCTATAACAACAAGGAATATCTAAAAGGGAAAGTTTCAGAAAATTTGAAATTTAGGGTGAAATGATGCCATACATGATGCTGTTTTTCGAGGTTTTGACCTGAAAATCAATTGGGTATTATAAAGGGAAATAAAAAGTTCGAAAAATGTAAAAACGAAACAATCTATCTATCTATGTATAGAAGATCAGCTGAAATTTGAGGTTATTTAGAGAAGGTAGAAAAAATCACCTTGTTAGAAAAGCTGGTTTCAGCGAGACGAAACGGCATGCGCTTAAGCAAAGTGATTTTTTCGAACATCTCCAAATGACCACAAATTTTCCATACATGATGCCATACGTGTAACAACAAGGAACCCTATCTAAAAAGTGTCAAAAAAGTTTTCCCAACCGTATAGCTCTATCAAAAAGAACCTCACCATGGCGCTAGTATAATTTTGGGATAGTTACAAACTTTCGTTACCTAACCTTTAACATGAAACTTGTTTCAAATTCATTTTGGCCTACGAGAAACAAATCCTAACTTGATTCGAGCACCACAGCCTCCAAACGATGCCGATGCCGATATCGGCATGGTCAGAACGGCTATGCTCGCCGCCACTGCTAGGTCAACGTCGGGATGCACCCTCAATCCCGTCCCCTCATTCGATCACTGACACACCAGAGATACCGCCGAGGCCAATGCCGAACGTACATGCTGATGCCAATGCCGAACATGCATGCACGCCGCTGTGGGCACGGCCACGCCGACCCGCTATGCTGGACGCCACAGACCGCCGCGAGGTCTTTCCCTTCGCCACCACACTCTCCTAGCACCCACCTATACACGCAGAAAGGAGAGACACTAGTTTTCTCTACATTGCTCGTGTTCGTGTCCGACACGGTCAGTCAAAGTTTTGACGTAGTCTTCGATGTCGTCGACCATTTCTTCTCTTCTTTGCATGGTTAAACGGATCTAGTTCATATCTATCTAATGCGTCTGGTCTCGCCTCATGCAGTTCTTTGTGGACGTCGATCTCATCTCGGCACCCCGCATGCCACCTCCATTTAAAAATCTAATCCTACCCGTGTATTGCCCCTTGTATCAGCGTCATGGCCCCACTTGTCATTCGATATACCGAAGCCCCACTCGTTCGCGTTTTGGTCAGGGATACAGCGATGCTTACGGTCAAACAAAGATGGATGGTCTGACGTGTCTTTGCGGGCTCTACGTGGCCCCACTAGTCGAAGATAACGGTCAACCGTCGGGCAACCGGCCGTTACATCACGTGTGATGGTTTCAGACAAACGTTTGGGTAAAACTGAGGAAAAACTAAGGAGCTGGGGAAAACTGAGCACAACTAAGGACCCGAGGGCACGAAAATAGAAATCCCAATAAATATTGGTGCACGAAAATAAAGGTTTTCATTCAATTTTGATTATATATTATAAAGTTTGAATGAAAACGGCTAGCTTTCATCAAAACCTAGTCTACTGATCGCCCGGCGGTGCGTTCGACGGCCCCGCCCCGGCGTCGCCTGCCTTCCGCCGCAGCTCTTGCTGCGCGCGCCGCCTCTCGTGCGTAGGGTGGCCCGACGCCGCTCCGCGCACCCTCCGCACCGCCTGGAGGGAGAGCTCGACGGCGCGACGAATCTGCGCCTCTTCGCGGGCACGTGCGTCGTCCTGGAGCTTCTTCTCCGACTCGAACGACTCGACGAGCGTGCGTTGCTGATCGGCCGTTTCATCCGGGTGTGGCCCGTCGTCGTCGGACCACTCCGTCGTCTCCTCCACCTCTCCTCTCCCTCGGCCTCCTCCTCCTCCACATCCGCCGCCTCCATCATCGCCGCCGCCAAAATGTCGGCCTCGCCGCCAACGGTCCGCCCGCCTCCCCCAGACGCCGCGCCGCCGCTCCCGCTGCGACGCTCCTCCGCTGCCGGCTGGCGCTCGATCGACTCCTGCCGCCGGCGCTCGATCGCTCCCCGCCGTTCACGGCAGCGCATCCCGCTCATCGCGGCGGCGCTTTCCACCGCTGCTCCATCTCATCCGGCAGCACCGTCGTGCCTCTTCTCGCCGGCGTCGAACGCCGCAATGTCGCACCGCTGCCCTCGCCACGCCGCGCGCGCCTTGTCACGGGGCGCAACGCCGCTAGATCCGCCGCCTCACGCTGGTCGAGTGCCTCGCCGCTCGCGGCGGTGTCGCCGCTTCGCATCCCTCGCCGCCGCTCTTCCCGGTCGCAGGGTCGGTGTCGACTGCGATTCCGGGACTGGAAGTGGAGGAGACGGCGGGAGTGGGCGGCGCCGGGGCGGTTCGCCATTGCCACGGTGGTGGAGGAGACGGCGTGGAGCGACGAGGGTGTGTTTGTTGTCGGCGGGTGTGGTGGCTACCATTGAGCCGGGAGGCCTTTATAGACGCCGGCGTCGTAGAAAGCGCGGAACAAAGAAGAGGCGGGAAGATCGCGCGGAACGGCGGTGGCGTGCGAACGTCGGCGACGCCGAGGCGCACCGACGAGACGTCTCGCCCCCCTCCGTCGCCATTAAGGCAAAGATGCCGCCGTGTGTCACTGCGCGCGAATAACTTCCGTCAAGAGGTAGACGACGGTTAGGTTAAAATTAATTGTGCCGACGGTCGGGCCCGCGTCGCTTTGCTTTTGTTGTGTCCGGCGTGTGAGCGTCCCCTCGTGGACGGGACGGCTCGGGGCGCCGAACATCGGCGCCGACAAAATGGGTTTTAAACGCGGCCAAACGTATTTGTGACGCGCCCAAATCTTTTTGGGGGACGCGACTGGAGATGCTCTAACAGTGGAGCGATCCATTCGTGAGCATAGCCGCATAGGCAGTCTTGTCTAACAAAACAGTGGTCGCGGTGTCTCGCAGCGTCTCTCGTGCTATTCAGTCAAATCTCTCGCTAGACACAACCACGAATCGATGACACTGTGAGATGTTTCGTCATACTGTAGTCGTGCCACGTATGCCGAGGAACTATGCCCTAAAACCAGTAATCAAAGATGACAGTAACAAGGACTATGCCCGATCGCGACCTCAACTGTTGGTCTCTACGTGGAATGCTGATCTCATTCGTGCTAGCTGACTCCCCTGGACGGCTGAACACGCCGTCTCCCCCTCTGAGGCCGGCGACTAGGCCAATACAAAATTCACGGCTCCCTCCCCGGCGCCGTGGCACGCACTGCCTCAGCTCAGTCCCGCCGCTCCGAGCTCCGACAGACCGCCGCCGTGCCGTAACCATCGGGCGCTCCACGGACACGTCGGACGTTGGGTCGGCAATGATGGGTGCTGGTATCAGCGTACGCCGGCACGCCGCTATCTGGTCCACCAACCTGCAATTCTTAATTAGCGCAGCCGATTTTCCTGTCCGTATCCGCTAATCCATCATCCGGGACCCCATCCAGATGCCCATTTAACCAAGTTATTTGGTGGGTACAGTACACGAGAGGACAAATTTTGGAGTAATCAATCTTAGCTCTAGATATGAGCAACACACGAACGACGGCCGGCGAGGATTCAAAACGGAAGCCACGGCGAGGTCGCAAGGAGACGGCGCTGGTAATCAGGCTTAGCGCTACATATTATGAGCAGCAGACGAACCTCTCCTTCTCCAGTTTCCAAACTCAGCCAGCCAAACTGTTAGCACCTCTTTTCGGCCTCCTATCCATAAGTGTTAAAACTGAAGAAGCTATATGAATTAGTCGGATACGTGGCAACCTCAGTTTTTAGTCCGATCCATGGCAACTTTGATCTCAAGCTCGATCTATGATCATTTTAGTCACAAGATGAATTCATAATCATTTTTTCACTAGATGGATCCGTGGTTACCATTGTTGCTTAGTCAGATTCGTGGCTACCTCGGTGCACAAACAAATCCATGGCGGATCGGTCACCTTATGCTTGTGGAGGATGAAGCCCAAATTATCTTGGTCGAAGGCGCAAATTTTGCCAACTTAGTTCAGGTGGAAGTTGGAGACACACGGATGACATCGTATAAAAAAGTAAGTTGAAATGTCCTCAAGATAATCTCATATAAAAAAATGGTCAACACAAAAGTTGTTCGTATAGTTGAAACATACAACTTTACTTTTAGAATCATCTGGATCCAACTTACGGTGCGCCCGCAGAGCCCTAATAAGATCCGGCTAATTTTTTGCATGATGGATCAGACGTGAAGTTGAAGATGTGCTTGCAGATGTATTAAGACAATCCTATATGAGATAATGTCCTATATGAGATAATGCTCAGCGCATATGTTGTTTGTATCATCAAGATGTACAACTTTGCGTTTGCAATCATTTGGATCCGACATATCTAGACGCATCTGGAGCCGCAAAACCTTCATCTTTATGTATCCGGAGCCGCGGAACCTTATTTCGTATTCCGCGGTTTGTTCCTTGCACTCAGCTCATTCATATGGTACATGTACTTTTTGAAGGGTAGTAGAATACCATGTTGAGCATCTTTTAGGTAGAACTTACCATCATGAATGTTTAGCCCGTCAGCCCTAGCCAAGCTGTCATCTACAATGCTTGCATCGTGAGTAGTTCCTTCCCAAACTGCTAGCACATCGTTAACTTTCCATCAAAATCCACAGTAGCCATGACGTTTTGGTTGATATAGTGCTTCATTCCCCAAAAGATTGAGCTTTCGGCACCCTAGTTTTCACATGAGTACCATCGATGGTTCCAATATAATCCTATCTAGAAAACAACAAAGAGTCATGGTCGAGCCACCATAATAGTCGTATGATGAAAAGAAACTAGAGAATTAGCGCTCGCCCTGAATTACGACCACCATGTGTAGTTTTTTTTAATCTTCGGAGGTGCACAACCATCAGTGGCTTGATCATATCTCCACTGAGTTGCATACACCACCTGCTTGAAGTAGCGACAAACAGTCTTCATGGATCTTCTGAATATGAAGAACATATGGTTACAACCCACAATATGAAGAAACTGTTGGATAATTAGGCACAATTTTCATGATTAATTCCAGAATATAAAACATGATTACAGCAACTACTAACATGTGAAACTCGACCATACTAGATGCATTAATCAACATGAGTAGCAGCAGCGCAAACGGTAAAGCATCCATCGCTAAACAGATCGATATATGTCGCACGTACCGATCTGGTGGAGGTGGCGGTGTAGCAGATGATGTCGCAGCAGTAACGTTGTTGATGACAACGTTGTTGACGACAGGAACGACGGGTCGAAGTAGACGGCGTTGAAGACGACGGAAGGCAGCACCGCCCGACTTGGACGGAAGGCGACCCGTGATGAAGAACTTGAGCCGCGCAGAGCGCTTCCCAAAAACTAATTCGCCCTCTCCCGTACAGGATCGCAAGGACGAGCGGTTCCGAGAGACCTGCTCTCCCGTTCGCCGATGCACGTCGGCGCGCGGGATGGAGTAGGCTACGATGGCGGCGCAGAGAGAGAGGTGGAAACCCTAACTCGTGTATTCGGTGTGTTTCTGCGGTAGCCGGGCAAGAGATTACCGGGAGCGACCCGAACCGACTAACTGTGACGCGTCCGTCTAGAACTCTGTTCGTTTTCCTGAGCTGCAAAAAGTAAGGAAAGTCTCAGCTCGAGGCTCAATCCACTCACCACGAGCGCGGCGCGCGTCGTGACGTGTCGAGTCGAGACGAGACGAGCGAGAGGAGGAGGAGGAGGAGCGCGCGTGTAGCACTCCTATTCTCACTCACTTACTAGTGGTGAAACAACCCACCTTATAAGGTGGTCTAACTTCCTCCCAACTTTCCATGTGGGACTAAACTTCCCACCTCTTGCCACTCACTAGTGAGCTGCCACCATCTTGGGCTCAAACTCACAAGGCTGCCACTATGTGTGCTTTGAGATTTATAGGGAAAACTGAAATCTAATTTGGGCCACTAAAAGTAGGCCCAATATTTCAACAATCCCCCACCAGATCTCAAATCCCCATTTAGAGATTTACCAATACTCGCTGCTTGTTTATATACCAGTGTTTCAGCGGAGACTGTTAAGTTGAACTTCCGCCTAGAACCTTAAGCTACATCCATTCACACTTGAACAATGGACTAAGCCTTGAATTGCAAGTTTTGCGTGAACAGGGTTTCACTCAAAGTCATGACCAGTACATGGCTGCCAGTAGCCTACCCCGCGGGTGAAGCATATGCGTCATACTTCATGGTCTCTTCATGAGTTTACTAGAGATCACCCAAATCTCATAGATTGCGACGTTTAACAATCGGACTCATATAGGTGTGTTATTTCAAGAATGTTCTGTAGGACAGCATCTTTGCTATAATAGCCAACATAAACACATTAAGGCTTGTCGCCAACCTGCCTTACAGCAATTGAGAGTTGTGCATCTTCACATAGAGAGGGTTACATAATACTCTCCTCAATTAAACCACTAGTTTGTTCTTCCCAGGTCCTAATTCACGGGATCTCCGATCACAAAGGTTGGGTTACCACTATGGTGTAACATCAACGGGTCTCAAACCCATCTCCCTCGATGCACTTTCTATCACATTACGTGATAGTCCCTTTGTAAAGGGATCTGCCAGGTTTTTGTCTGTTTGAATATATGTAACAGTTATTACTCCGGAGTTTCGCAATTTCCTGACAGACTTCAAACGTCTCTTGACGTGTCTTGATGACTTCGCGTTATCCTTAGAATTGTTCACTTTGACAATTACAGTTTGATTGTCACAATTCAAAAGGATTGCCGGAACAGGTTTTTCAACCACAGGCAAGTCCATCAAGAGCTCACGCAACCATTCTGATTCAACAGTGGTTGTGTCTAAAGCAGTAAGTTCTGCTTCCATAGTTGACCTCGTCAATATGGTTTGCTTGCAAGATCTCCATGATACTGCGCCACCTCCAAAGGTAAATACATACCCACTTGTGGCGTACAGATCAGCTACATCTGAGATCCAATTCGAATCACTATATCCTTCAAGCACAGCTGGGTGCCCTGAATAGTGAATCCCATAACTCATTGTACCACATAGGTAGCGCATGACCCTATCAAGTGCATGCCAATGATCAGTACCCGGGTTTGACATGAACCTACTCAACTTGCTAACATCAAAAGAGATGTCGGGTCTAGTCGCGCTCGCTAAGTACATGAGTGAGCCAACGATCTGAGAATATCTCAATTGATCTATGGCGATTCTCCGGTTCTTGCGTAATGTCACACTGGGATCATAAGGTGTTGAAGAAGGCTTGCTATCAATATAGCCGAACCGGCTCAAGATCTTCTCAACATAATGGGATTGCGTTAGAGTAATCCCACTCTCGTTCTTAATCAGCTTGATGTTCAGAATCACATCAGCTTCTCCCACATCTTTCATATCAAAGCTCTTTGACAAGAAAGACTTGACCTCGTGTATTACTTTCATGTTTGTACCAAAGATCGAATATCATCCACATACAAACATAATATAACACCTTCGCCCCCACCATGGCGATAGTAAACGCACTTGTCAGCCTCATTGACAACAAAGCCTACAGAAGTTAAAGTTCTGTCAAACTTCTCATGCCATTGCTTAGGTGCTTGTTTTAGGCCATATAAAGATTTTAGCAACTTGCACACCTTTCTTTCTTCACCTTTTACTACAAACCCATCAGGATCCATATAGATTTCCTCTTCCAACTCTCCATTAAGAAAAGCTGTCTTTACGTCCATTTGATGAACGATAAGACCATAGGAGGCAGCCATGGATAGTAGTACTCGAATGGTGGTAAGTCTAGCGACAGGTGAATAGGTGTCGAAGTAATCTTCGCTTCTCTCTGTGTGTAGCCTTTCGCTACAAGCCGCGCCTTGTACTTCTCAATAGTACCATCAGGTCTTAGCTTCTTCTTGAACACCCATTTGCAGCCCACAGGCTTGCATCCATGGGGTCGTTCTGATAGCTCCCAAGTTCCATTAGAAAGAATCGAGTCCATCTCATTATGGACAGCTTCTTTCCAGTCATCTGCATCTGGAGATGCATATGCCTCTGCAATGGACGTGGGAGTATCATCCACAAGGTACACAATGAAATCATCACCAAAGGATTTTTCAATCCTTCGTCTCTTGCTCCGTTTAGGAGCTTCATTGTCATCCTTCTCAATAACAATCTCATGTGATTGTTCAAAATACTCATTAGATGTACTAGATTCAGGAACTATCTCAGTAGAAATTCTAGCAATGCTATGCATATCTTTCATAGGAAACATATTCTCAAAGAATGTTGCATCACGAGATTCCATAATAGTGTCAACATGCATATCAGGTACTTCAGATTGAACTACTAAAAATCTATAGCCTACACTCCGCGGAGCATAACCTAGAAAGATACAATCCACTGTCTTTGGTCCGAGTTTGCGCTTCTTAGTAATTGGAATATTGACTTTCGCCAAACATCCCCATGTGCGCAAATACGAAAGTGATGGTTTTCTCCCAGACCACTCCTCGTAAGGGGTTTTATCTTTATTCTTGTTAGGAACTCTATTCAGGACATGACATGTAGTCAACAAAGCCTCCCCCCACCATGCCTTTGATAAACCAGCAGTGGCTAACATGGAATTCACCAAGTCAGTCAGCGTGCGGTTTTTCCTCTCGGCAACCCCGTTTGATTGGGGCGAATAGGGAGGCGTCCTCTCATGAATAATACCATGTTCCTCACAGAATTCATCAAAGATTTTAGGAAAATATTCACCACCACGATCCGACCTAAGACGCTTGATCTTTCTCTCTAGTTGATTTTCAACTTCGGCCTTATAAATTTTAAAGTATTCTAAGGCTTCATCTTTAGTTCGCAACAAATAAACATAGCAAAATCTAGTCGCATCATCAATCAGTGTCATGAAATATCTCTTTCCACCTTTTGTCAACACACCATTCATCTCGCATAGATCAGAATGTATGAGTTCTAGAGGTGCCAAGTTTCTCTCCTCGGCCGCCTTGTGAGGCTTCCGAGGTTGCTTTGATTGCACACAACTATGGCACTTAGAACCTTTGGCAATGGTGAACTTCGGAATTAAACTTAAACTGGATAGCCGAGACATTAAACCAAAATTAATGTGACATAAACGAGAATGCCAAACACTGGTATCATCACTAACATTGCCACAAATATGGTTCACAGACTTATTACTGAAATCAGAAAGCGAAAAGCGGAACAAGCCTCCGCACTCATAGCCTTTACCAATAAATTGTCCAAACTTGGAAACAACTACTTTATTCGACTCTAAAACAACCTTAAACCCATCTCTACATAGAAGGGAGCCGCTAACGAGATTCTTGTTCATAGTAGGGACATGCTGCACGTTCCTCAGCTGCACGATCTTCCCCGAAGTGAACTTCAGATCTACCGTGCCAACACCACGAACAGAAGCATGTGACCCATTCCCCATCAAGACGGAAGAATCCCGGGCGACCTGGTAAGAAGTGAACATGGATATGTCAGCACACACATGAACATTAGCACCCGTATCAATCCACCAACATGGAGATTGAAATACCGAAAGAACAGTAAAGAGATTACCGTACCCATCAGCATTGCTAGCGGTCACCGTGTTGACTTGCCTCGCCTTTTTCTTGCGGTCTGCCCTCTCTGGACAGTCCTTAGAAAAGTGGCCAGTCTCTCCACAGGTAAAGCAGCTCAGATCTGCTTTGTTTATCATCTTCTTCTTCTTGAAGGTTGTAGTCTTCATAGGCTTATTGAAGGAGGGCTTGTTATTCCCTTTGTTCTTGCTGTAGGGTTTCTTCTGCACCATGTTGGCGCTAGAATGACCCTCTCCTTTCTCAGTAGTATCCTTAGCCCGAGCTTTCTCCTCAACATCAAGAGACGCTATCAGATTTTCAACTGATATCTCTTGTCTCTTGTGTTTGAGAGTTGTGGCGAAGTTCCTCCATGAAGGAGGCAACTTGGCAATAATGCATCCAGCCACAAACTTGTCAGGTAAGGCACACTTAAGGAGTTCAAGCTCTTTCGCAATGCACTGTATCTCATGAGCTTGTTCGACTACAGAACGGTTGTTCACCATCCCTGATGTCATGGAAGCTCTCCATGATGTACAGTTCACTGCCTGCATCGGTTGCACCGAATTTAGCATTCAGTGCATCCCAGAGCTCTTTACCGTCTACTATGTGCATATACACATCACATAGACGATCAGCAAGAATGCTCAGTACGCATCCGACAAAGAGAGTATTGTCTTCCTTGAACTTGTTCTGATCTTGGTCAGATATAGTTCCTTCAGGAAGACCATTACTCACATGGAACACTTTCAGATGAGTAAGCCAGAGCGTGGCCTTAATCTGCCACCTCTTAAAGTGCACACCGGTAAACTTATCCGGCCTCAGTGCATCAGCAAAACCAGCCATAGTTAACTCAGGAAATTGCCTACAATTAGGTTTTTGGATTGTTGGATAATTAGGCACAATTTCCATGATTAATTCTAGAATATAAAACATGATTACAGCAACTACTAACATGTGAAACTCGACCATACTAGATGCATTAATCAACATGAGTAGCAGCAGCGCAAACGGTAAAGCATCCATCGCTAAACAGATCGAGATATGTCGCACGTACCGATCTGGTGGAGGTGGCGGT
Organism: Lolium multiflorum; assembly: GCA_030979885.1. Classification (NCBI taxonomy): domain Eukaryota; kingdom Viridiplantae; phylum Streptophyta; class Magnoliopsida; order Poales; family Poaceae; genus Lolium; species Lolium multiflorum. Next base: position 112,107,938 of record CM061749.1, read on the forward strand.
GAGGTGTAGCAGATGATGTCGCAGCAGTAACGTTGTTGATGACAACGTTGTTGACGACAGGAACGACGGGTCGAAGTAGACGGCGTTGAAGACGACGGAAGGCAGCACCGCCCGACTTGGACGGAAGGCGACCCGTGATGAAGAACTTGAGCAGAGAGAGGTGGAAACCCTAACTCGTGTATTCGGTGTGTTTCTGCGGTAGCCGGGCAAGAGATTATATAGGCTCGGGAAACCCTAGGCAACGTGGGCCACGCCCAGATAGCCCACGATCCGGGAGCGACCCGAACCGACTAACTGTGACGCGTCCGTCTAGAACTCTGTTCGTTTTCCTGAGCTGCAAAAAGTAAGGAAAGTCTTGGCTCGAGGCTCAATCCACTCACCACGAGCGCGGCGCGGCGCGCGTCGTGACGTGACGTGTCGTGTCGAGTCGAGTCGAGTCGAGACGAGACGAGCGAGCGAGGAGGAGGAGGAGCGCGCGTGTAGCACTCCTATTCTCACTCACTTACTAGTGGTGAAACAACCCACCTTATAAGGTGGTCTAACTTCCTCCCAACTTTCCATGTGGGACTAAACTTCCCACCTCTTGCCACTCACTAGTGAGCTGCCACCATCTTGGGCTCAAACTCACAAGGCTGCCACTATGTGGGCTTTGAGATTTATAGGGAAAACTGAAATCTAATTTGGGCCACTAAAAGTAGGCCCAATATTTCAACAGAAACATGGTGACTTACTCTTCCACAGAGGCGTGGATGCTATCTTCGAGCAGTCTCGTGTCGTGAACGTTTTCACAATTGCATAGAAAGGGGTCGTTCTCATCCAAAGTACTTGGCTAGATTCTACATCATTGGAGTTGTTGTTGAAGTTCATGTTTGCTATCCTCTCATGACCTCGTTATAACATAGGACCATATGTGAGGCGATGAAAGGCAGCACGCCTAACTTGTTCCTTTCGAAGCGGCTTGATCCATGCCTAAATGACATCAATGAGGTGTTGTTGCATGATGGTTAAGCTTGATCTAGTTGCCCTAATCATAGCGATCTAATTTGGTCAATGGCTAAATCGACCATACACATTGAGTAGCAAAATAGGGAAAATAGTAGAGCAGTACGATGTGTGTTTCCTCCTCCATGGAAGACGAGGGAGATGAGCTCGCACCGGAGAAGGAGGAGAAGAGCCCCTGCCTTAACTGCACACGACGATGTGGATCCGGTGCCGGAGACGAAGAAGAAGAGCTTCTCCTCCTCCAAAGGACGGCGAGGGTACGGTGCCGGAGTAGAAGTAATCTACCGACGGGTTAGATATGCTTTCCGCCGCCATCGGTGTCCAAAGGGGGAAATGGGTATCTTGGGTGAGAGTTAATGGAGGAGGTGACCAAATGAGGGAGGTGTCCCCAATCTTTATCTCGAAACCCCTCTGGGATTTCCCATTGTTCCTCTCTATCCAACAACACGAGTTTTTTTTTGCTTTCCACAAAACTGTATGAAGAGAATGTAAGCTACCAAACACGTCCTAAGGGCATCTCCAACGCGGGTACGCAAAACGTCCGCGTGCGTCCGTTTGGGTAAAAACGCGTCCCAACGCGCAGACCTAAATGCAAAACGGACGGCCCGTGAGGTCCGGCACGACGCAAAAACGCCCGGCACAAACGATTTGGGGCACGTTTGGGACCGCACCGGACAGAAAGAGACCAAAAATCTGTAAAAAAGAGAGGCCCTTCCCAGCCGCGCCCTCAAACAGTGTCCGGATACATGCACTTTAATAGAGGGGACCACCCCATGTGGAAAAAGTAGGTGAGAGAAAGTGTGGAAAAAGAGAATGACATGTGGGGAGTAGGGGCTGCATGCATTCGTCCGGACGCTTTTTTTTTGTCCGGCGTCCCCGGTAGAGACTCCATGTATAGTACCAGAGGTGCCGGACATAAAATGAGGCGCTATTCAGTTTTGGGAGACGCGACTGGAACGCGATTTTCTCCATTTCTTGTCAGCCGTCCTCCAAATCGCGACTGTGAAAATACATTGGTATCTAGAAAAATTTGAGACTGTTATATTCGGAGGAAAGGAATACGTGCCACCATGCGTGTTGAGTTGAAAGTGGGGCGATCCATTCGTGAGCATAGCCACATAGGCAGTATTTTGTCTAACGTAACAGTGGTCGCGATGTCTCGTAGCGTCTCTCGTGCAAATCAGTGCAAATCTCTCGCTAGACACAGCCACGAATCGATGACACTGTGAGATGTTTCGTCATACTGTAGTCGTGCCACGCATGCCCAGGAACTATGCCGCACGGGGGACCCCCTAAAACCCAGTAATCAAAAATGACAGTAACACGGACTAAACCCGACCGCGACATGGACTGTTGGTCTCTACGTGTAAGGACATGTGCGGCGGCGCGACGTAAACGAACGCTGAGCGACCGTTTTCGTCCGCCGTGACTTGTAATGCGTCTGGATCCTGCTTCAGCTGGGCGACGCAAAGTGACCGGGACCACGGAGACGCAAACCTGACACAAATAAGGTTTGCGTCTCCGCGCTCCGCGGTCGCACCGAGCGTCCTCCATTTCTTACCCGGTCCCGCAAGTCAGGAACAGCGAAATCGATCGCTGCGATTTGCTTCTTTTTTCCCTTCTTTGCTGCCCTAATGCGACGCCTACACCCCAACCCCAGCCGCCGCCGTCCCGCTGTAGCGCCGCAGTACTCGCCGTCGGCCGTTGTCGCCGCGCGGGAGAGCAGGATCGTACTCGGGGTTGGCTCCAGCGCGTACCTGCCGGCTGTTTTCGGGCCAAATGTTGCCGGTTGCGCCGCCCTTCCGCGCCGCCCACGACCTGTTCGGTCAATTGCGGCAGTAGGTTTCTTCTCTTATTTTCGGCGCTATTTGTGCGCGGCCATTGATCAACAGTTCGTACCCACGCAGATGGACGCGTGGCATATGGTGGAGAAGTTCCGCGTGGAGGTCGTGGACTCCTCTTCCGACAACGAGCCCGATCAGTCGACGCAGACATTGGCAACTACTGCGGCCTCCATGATCCACGAGTTTACCTCAACCCCGGGGCTGGTGCACCGGGGCTCTGTGAAGGGGCGCTCCAAAAATCTGCCGCGCAACAGAGTGGCAGGGAAGGCCCACCTCCACAAGGACTACTTCCACCTCACCAATCCAATCTTCCCGGAAAAAATGTTCTGGCGCCGATACAGGATGTCAAGGGACCTGTTCTTGGTCATTCTACGGGGCGTCAGAAACTACGATCCCTACTTCCAATGCAGGCCCGATGCAACAGGTGCGCTAGGCTTCACCACCTACCAAAAATGCTTCGCGGCTATTCGCATGCTCTCATATGGAATAGCTGCTGATATATTCGATGAGTATCTTCGAATGGGTGAGAGCACCTGCCTTGAGTCCATGTACAGGTTTTGCCGAGCCGTGATTGCCGTGTTCGGACAGCATTACTAGGGAGCCAACTGTTGAGGATACAAGGAGGCTCTTGTCTATCAACGAGTTTAGAGGGTTCCCAGGAATGATTGGCAGCATAGGTTGCATGCACTGGGAGTGGAAAAACTGTCCATTTGAATGGCAGGCTCAGTACATCGGGCATGAGGAGGAAAGGACTGTCATTCTTGAAGTTGTCATATCTCAAATTTATGGATTTGGCATTTGTTGTGGGTATACTTCATAGGTGTACCATCGACAGTACCTAGATCCGGCAAGCCCGGGTGGCCCATAGACGGTGATGGTGGCATGTGGCCCATCGGGCGGCCCAGTTGCTGTTGATCATGAAGGATGAAGTCCAGCCCAGGATCAGGGAGCCGGATCTTAACCGACCTTCAGAGGAAGCCGGATCCGTGAAGGCCCAGGAGGGACGCGGATCCACTACGACATAGATGGAAGGCGGATCCTTGACGTACACGGCAAGACATTGTACCGTAGTTTAGGCAACCTGTAATCCGGCTAGGACTCTCCATGTAAACCCTAGACCCGTGCGCCTATATAAGCCGGATCCCGGAGCCCTAGAGGCACAACCACAACCATTGTAACAACGCGCAAGCGCCCAGATAATTCCAGACAAGCAGCAGTAGGCCCTGTCATCGTGCAGATGCTGAGAAGCTGGTGAGAACTTGTCGAGGTTGTCAGTATTACGCTACTCAACCAAACGCTCCAGCCCAAGAGCTGAAGACCATACCTATCACCTGGCCATTTGCGGTCTGGGGGCTCGATATGGTTGGTAAATTAAAGAAATCATCTCCTGGTGGTCATGAATACCTCATGGTCGCTATTAACAAGTTCAGTAAATGGATCGAGGCAAAGCCAGTGAGAAAAGCCGACGGTGCTACGGCACTAAAATTTGTATGCAGCCTCGTGACGAGATTCGGCATCCCACACAGCATCATCACGGACAACGACACAAACTTTGCGCAAGGAGAACTCAAGGATTATTGCAATGAAGTTGGGATCCGACTTGACCTTGCATCTGTGGCTCACCCGCAATCTAATGGTCAGGTCGAACGAGCCAATGGTCTTATACTAGCCGGAATCAAACCTCGCCTTGAAGAACCGCTGCAGCGCGTAGCCAGAGCTTGGGCCGATGAGCTAGACTCTGTTCTGTGGAGTTTGCGAACTACCCCTAACAGGTAAACCGGATTTACCCCTTTCTTCCGGGTATACGGATCTGAAGCTGTGCTCCCCACTGACATCATCCATGATTCGCCGTGAGTTTCCGCCTACGATCAAGAAACTGCTGACGAGGCTCGACAGCTATCTGTGGACCTGCTCGAAGAAGCTCGGAATTTAGCTGACCAACGCTCCACCATTTACCAGCAGAAGTTTCGACGCTATCACACCCGTCGAGTTCGGAACCGCTCGTTCATGGTCGGAGACTTAGTCCTCCGCCTTCGCCAGGTGAAAGATCACAAGTTGCAATCTCCATGGGAAGGACCTTTCGTCATTAGCAAAGTGCTACACAACGGATCTTACTACCTTGTTGATTTCCGGGAATTAAAGGACATACCTGCTAACTGGTACCGGAAACGAAAACGGGAGGATCCGGGTGACATATATGATGAAACAGATCGTCCCTGGAATATAGCACAGCTACGTCCTTTCCACACTTAGCATTTTACACATAGCATACCTTGTAATATATATGATACATGATCAATGAAATAAAGCTTTTGGTTCACTCTTAGAGTCTTTTACCTCCTTTAATTTTTCATTTTTGGATCGTGTATGTTTTCCGACTAAAACCGCAGAGCTGGATCTTTCCGCCTAGGCGTGTATGAAAGTTGTGATTTTCAAAATCGTCCTTTAGGATGTAAGTTTAAGTCTTCTGGTGGAAGAATTGTCCGTTGCGAACTCATGGATTCCTGCTAACGATTTCCGGCACCGAGGCTGGGGGCTTGTTTCCGCGGTTATCGACGGACGCCATTGGGCTTCGTCGCTGCAGGCGAGTGTTTCCGGTCAAAGGTTTTCTGGCTCGTGGAAGGTCAAGTGAGCGAGCCGGAAAATTTACAAACCAGCACTTGCTTTCCAAAAAAGATAGGCGAAACATGCAGATATATTAAAAAGGATAGCAGGATAAGTTTTTTCCGCCCACATGCATAATTGTTTCGTTCCTAGCTACTCACAAATACTTAAGTTATATATTACAAACCCACTCCGGGGCCAAAATGATGCATCAGTTTCATTGTTTCACAGGTTTCACTCGGAGGATTGATCCTCATCAGAAGCAATGTAGGCGGAGCCATCGCCAGAGTCGTCGCCGGAGCCTTCCTCGTCTTGCTCAGCGCTTGACCCGGAGCTTTCCTCTTCGGGACAGTCCTCTTCATCTTCATCCTCCGCGTCAGAGAAGCCCTCGGGAAGATCGTGCTTGTTGTACCAGAACGAGTGATTGTCTCGTCCGACAAAGACACGGTCGTACCCTTGGGTCTCCGCGAGAAGGTTCCTCATGTTGGCGCCCTTAGGGACTCCGCGTGCAACATCAGAAAAATAATGGTTGGGATGTGCGCTTTACACGTCGCCAACACAAGGGAAGCAACTCCGCGGGCGGAAGACTCCTGCCAATCCTTGATGAGCTCCGGCACCTGCTTGATCAATTTGGTCATGGTGTCCATCACCGCGGTTCCGGCTCTCTTCAGGGATAGCGATTTGGCGACCCCACGACATGCCTCGAAGAGGTTATCAATGGAATTCTGCACTTCTTCATACGCTTCTGTCCTTTTGAGGATCGCATCCTTTGTCCATTCAAAGCCAAGGCTCGCTGCGAAAGATATGGTCAGTTTTTTCCGCGAACAGAAGCAAAGGTCCGAGGAAGCCGGAGTCAAAATGAAAGAAAACGAGATTCTTACGGAAGATCATCTTGTCAAGAGCTTCCGCCTCCGCCTCGTAACTCTTGTTCTTGGACGCTAAGGTATGGATCCTCTGGTGGCTCTTCTTGAGTTTCTCTGCAAGATCCGATACCTCATGGGCATGTTTCTCCAGAAGCTCTTTCCTTTTCTTGTTTTCTTCATCAGAGGATTCCTTCATGAAATTCTTGAGGGATTCATTTTCCGCCTCAAGAACCTCGACCTTGGCGGAAAGGGCGTCGATGGAGGGGCGATTGGCAATTTCTTCTGGAGCTCGGAAATACAACAACACAGTTAGTTCAGAAAATAAGTTACATTGACGATCCTGGGGGCTCATTCGGAGTTATTACCTTCATAATTTTTTAGGCGGGTCTCCAGCAGCGCAATGGCTTTCTGACTTTCCGTGTCCCTGGTTTGAAGCAGTTCAATTTCTTGTTTCTGCTCCAGCACATGGGTGCGCAAGTCCTCATGCAGCTTCCGCGTGTTCTGTGACAGCAGTTCAAGGATTAGACGGAAATTCAAACTTGGCTGGACGGAGGTTAAAATCTTTAGCATGTGAAGAATTTTGATTTTCCGCTACAATCTACAGTTCAAGACATAGGCTCATACATGTTATCCGAAAAAATGCACTAACCAATGCCTGGGGGCTGGTGTTACCTGACGCACATTCTTGTGCTTGGCAAAGAAAACCTTGATGCCACTCTCAAGGTCCGTCAGCTCCTGCTCTTCCGTGTTCGCAGGCCCCCACACTTGTTCCATCATGGCGGAGATCTCCACGTGGCGCTGTGAGAGGGGGACCTTTTGCAGAATCGGAAAGAAGTGAGGGTGAGTCTGAGGCGTGCCTGTGGCGCCGCTCAAGGTCAGTTTCTTCTCAACTTTGTCAGCCGGAGCTTCAGTTGAGGTAACAGTGGGTTGCTCAGGCGGAGGTGCAGTTGAAGACGCGCCCTTGCCGGAATCGCCCTTGCCGGATTCGGCAGTTGGATCTTCCGGAAGGTCATCAAGATTGATGACATCCTTGGGATCCGGCTTGGCGGTTGAGGAGGCCTTGGGCGGAATCTCCACTTCCGGTGTAACGGGCACAGAAGCCGGAGACGGTTTCACTCTCTTCTTGGCGATCCTGGGGGCTTGGCTTCCAGAGCTTTTGCTGCAAATATAAAAGGCATAACAGTTAGTATGTGTTGGTTCACGGCAGCAACAAGATTTATGACGGAAACCAGATGCTTACCCAGTTGGTATAAAAAATTGTTGGATGTTGGGCTGTGCACGGTTGCTGGTATCGATAAGCCTGAGACGTTTCTTCTCCGCCTCCACCTTACGGGTAGCCGCGATGCTAGCCACGTCGCGGGCACGTTTGGCTGCAGGGCTGGAGGGAGCAGCTCTTTTCCTCTTGAAGGAGCGCGGAGCTTCGGGGACTTCCGCCTCAGATGCGGCTTCTGGGTCAGTGTTTCCCGCTTGAGGGACCCGGAGGAGAGTTCCGAGTTTGCCTTCCTCGAGGGCTTCGAGCTTTGTTACCAAGCCAATACTTAGACAAAATTCGGAGTATAAAGGAATCAATAGGTGGGTCAAGGTAACATACCGCAGTCTCGGAGCCGTCGGTGACATAGGCATCCCCAATGGGCTTGCCAAAGGTGGTACCCGGGGTTTATTCAAGGCCCAAGACTCGAAGAATACGAAGACTTGGAAGCCCATTTAGTGTTAAGGAAAGATAGTTTGTATTAGGAAAGATAGAGACTTGTAATCTTACGAGTTGGGTACGAAACCCTCTCGAACACTGTAACTTGTGTATTACGAAATCCTCGGCTCCGCCTCCTATATAGGGGGGAGTTGAGGAACGAAGCACTACAAGAAAAGTTGCCATGGCCGACGAAGTTGAAGTCGCGCCGTGGTTGCTGGTGTACCATGGCCGACGATTTTGGTCCCTCCGTGGTGCATGTCAAAACTTTTTTTTCTCGTTTTTGAGGCCACCTAGCCCGACGAAAGCGGCCAAAACGTCGCATATGGTGGCCCGGGACGTGGTGCATCTCGAAATCTCGGGTGCGCCGGCCGAGTCAACGCAAATCCGCACCGCCGAGGGATGTAGGGCCAGATGGCAGCCTCTCTGGCATTGTTTTTTTCTAGATCGCGCCATCTCGTTCAACGTTCTCCGATCGAGCCGTTTACGATGCAGGATCATGGGTCCCGCATGTCATCCTCTATGAACCAAAATTCTTTCTATTCTTGGATTTTTTGACCCCCTGATTTCTGGCTACTTCCTTTTTCTTTTGATCCCTTGCCGCCTTGGAAACGTTGAGACCGCTTGCTAAATGGGACCCGCATGTCATCCTCTATGTGCAATCAACTTTCTTTTCTTGGAGTTTTTTTGGCACCTCAAATTTGGTCACTTGCCTTTTTCTTTCGATCCCCTGCCGCCTCTCAAACGGTGATACCGCTGCTAACGGACCCGCATGTCATCCTCTATGTACTATAAAACTTTCTTTTCTTGAATTATTTTTGGCACCTCATATTTGGTCACTTACCTTTTTCTTTCGATCCCCGCCTCTCAAACGGTGATACCGCTGCTGCTAAATGGGACCCGCATGTCATCCTCTATGTACTATAAAACTTTCTTTTCTTGGATTTTTTTGGCACCTCATATTTGGTCACTTGACTTTTTCTTTCGATCACCTGCTGCCTCTCAAACTGATACCGCTGCTGCTAAATGGGACCCGCATGTCATCCTCTATGTACTATAAAACTTTCTTTTCTTGGATTATTTTTGGCACCTCATATTTGGTCACTTGACTTTTTCTTTCGATCCCCTCCGCCTCTCAAACGGTGATACCGCTGCTAAATGGGACCCGCATGTCATCCTCTATGTACTATAAAACTTTCTTTTCTTGAATTATTTTTGGCTCCTGATATTTTTTCACTTGACTTTTTCTTTCGATCTCATGCCACGTTTGAAACGTTGAGGAACCTGGCTCATGGGACCCGCATGTCATCCTCTATGTACTATAAAAGTTCATTTTCTTGGTTTTTTTTCACCCTCTGATTTTTGGCAATTTCTTTTTTCTTTTGATCCCTGCCGCCTCTCAAACGGTGATACCGCTGCTGCTAAATGGGACCCGCATGTCATCCTCTATGTACTATAAAACTTTCTTTTCTTGAATTATTTTTGGCTCCTGATATTTTTTCACTTGCCTTTTTCTTTCGATCTCATGCCACGTTTGAAACGTTGAGGAACCTGCTGGCTCATGGGACCCGCATGTCATCCTCTATGTACTATAAAAGTTCATTTTCTTGGTTTTTTTTCACCCTCTGATTTTTGGCAATTTCTTTTTTCTTTCGATCCCGCCGCCTCTCAAACGCTGATACTGCTGCTAAATGGGACCCTCATGTCATCCTCTATGTACTATAAAACTTTCTTTTCTTGAATTATTTTTGCTCCTCATATTTGGTCACTTGCCTTTTCTTTCGATCTCATGCCAAGTTTGAAACGTTGAGGAACCTGCTGGCTCATGGGACCCGCATGTCATCCTCTATGTACTATAAAAGTTTATTTTCTTTATTTTTTTCACCCTCTGATTTTTGGCTATTTCCTTTTTCTTTTGATCCCCCGCCGCCTTGGAAACGTTGGGTAAGTGCTGACTCATGGGACCCGCATGTCATCCTCTATGTACAATCAACTTTCTTTTTCTTTTGATCTCAAGCCGCATTTGAAACGTTGAGACCGCTGCTGCTAAATGGGACCCGCATGTCATCCTCTATGTACAATAAAGTTTTTTCTTGGATTATCTTTGGCTCCTGATATTTTGGCACTTGCCTTTTTCTTTCGATCTCATGCCGCCTTGAAACGTTGACTAAGCTGCTGGCTCATGGGTCCCGCATGTCATCCTCTACGACAATAAAAGTTTTCTTTCTTGCGCTTATTTTTGACCCCTAATGCTATTTGCCTTTTTCTTTGATCTCCTGCCCCTTCGAAACGATGAGGACGCTGTTGGGAGGTCGGTCCCACATGTCATCCTCTATGAACAATAAAATTTTCCTTTGATTGATTTATTTTGAACCCCTAATCAATTTCTGGATATTTCCTTTTTTTCTTTTGATCCCCTGCCGCCTTGAAATCGCTGAGGATGCTGCTGCCTCATGGGTCCCGCATGTCATCCTCTCGGAACGGTAAATGTTTCTTTTCTTGGATTTTGTTTACCAAATGATTTTTGGCTTATTTTTTCTTTCGATCTCCCGCAGCCTTTAAAACGTTGAGGACGCTGCTGGCTCACGGGTCCCACATGTCAGCCTCTATGAACAATAAACGCTGAGGATGCCTGCCTCATGGGTCCCGCATGTCATCCTCTTAGAACGAAAATGTTTCTTTTCTTGGATTTTTTACCAACAGATTTTTTGGTTTATTTTTTCTTTCCATCCCTGCCGCCTTTAAAACGTTGACGACGCTGCTGGCTCATGGGTCCCCGATGTCAGCCTCCCCGTAGAACAAACATGTGATATCTTGATTATTTTGCAGACAATAAACAGTGTATTGCGCTCTGAGCTATTTCAAACGGATAAATTAAATCTTTATTTTTACATAAACAAACTTATATGTTGAATCTCCTTGTTTTTTTGTTTTTGCGAAGCATAGGACTTTCCTGTTTTGTTTAGAAAATTCCGAACTTTCCTGTTTTGGAGTGGGCTGAAATTGTACGAGTCAAAAGGCCAAGCACGATAGTTCGAAGGCCCAGATGTCCAGATGCAGCCCAATTGAAATCTTTCTTCTTGGATTTTTTTTCACCCCCTGATTTCTGGCTACTACATTTTTCTTTTGGTCCTGTGCCGCCTTGGAAACATTGAGACCGCTGCTGCAAAATGGGACCCGCATATCATCCTCTATGTACTATAAAACTTTCTTTTCTTGAATTATTTTTGGCTCCCGATATTTGGTCAATTGCCTTTCTCTTTCGATCCCATGCAGCCTCTCAAACGGTGATACCGCTGTGCTAAATGGGACCCGCATGTCATCCTCTATGTACAATCAAGTTTCTTTTCTTGAATTATTTTTGGCTCCTGATATTTGGTCACTTACCTTTTTCTTTTGATCTCATGCCACGTTTGAAACGTTGAGGAACCTGCTGGCTCATGGGACCCGCATGTCATCCTCTATGTGCTATAAAAGTTTATTTTCTTGGATTTTTTTTCACCCTCTGATTTTTGGCTATTTCCTTTTCTTTTGATCCCCGCCGCCTTGGAAACGTTGAGTAAGCTGTGACTCATGGGACCCGCATGTCATCCTCTATGTACAATCAAGTTTCTTTTCTTGAATTATTTTTGGCTCCCGATATTTGGTCACTTGCCTTTTTGTTTCGATCTCATGCCACGTTTGAAACGTTGAGGAACCTGCTGGCTCATGGGACCCGCATGTCATCCTCTATGTGCTATAAAAGTTTATTTTCTTGGATTTTTTTTTCACCCTCTGATTTTGGCTATTTCCTTTTTCTTTTGATCCCCGCCGCCTTGGAAACGTTGAGTTGCTGACTCAATGGACCCGCATGTCATCCTCTATGTACAATCAAGTTTCTTTTCTTGAATTACTTTTGGATCCTGATATTTGGTCACTTGCCTTTTTGTTTCGATCTCATGCCACGTTTGAAACGTTGAGGAACCTGCTGGCTCATGGGACCCGCATGTCATCCTCTATGTGCTATAAAAGTTTATTTTCTTTGTTTTTTTTCACCCTCCGATTTTTGGCTATTTCCTTTTCTTTTGATCCCCGCCGCCTTGGAAACGTTGGGTAAGCTGCTGACTCATGGGATCCGCATGTCATCCTCTACGTACAATCAACTTTCTTTTTCTTTTGATCTCAAGACGCATTTGAAACGTTAAGACCGCTGCTGCTAAATGGGACCCGCATGTCATCCTCTATGTACAATAAAGTTTCTTTTCTTGGATTATCTTTGGATCCTGATATTTGGTCACTTGCCTATTTCTTTCGATCTCATGCCACGTTTGAAACGTTGAGGAACCTGCTGGCTCATGGGACCCGCATGTCATCCTCTATGTACTACAAAAGTTCATTTTCTTGGGTTTTTTTCACCCTCTGATTTTTGGCTATTTCCTATTTCTTTTGATCCCCTGCGGCCTTTGAAAGTTGAGGACTCTGCTGCCTCATAGGTCCCACATGTCAGCCTGTATGAACGATAAAGCTTTCCTTTCTTGGAGTTTTTTTACCCCTAATTTCTGGCTACTTTCTTTTTCTTTTGATCTCAAGCCGCATTTGAAACGTTGGGACCGCTGCTGCAAAATGGGACCCGCATGCAATTCTCCATGTACAATAAAAGTTTCTTTTCTTGGATTATTTTTCACCCTCATTTTTGGTCACTTGCCTTTTTCTTTTGATCCCCTACCGCCTTGGAAACGTTGAGTAAGCTGCTGACTCGTGGGACCCGCATGTCATCCTCTATGTACAATCAACTTTTTTTCTTTTGATCTCAAGCCGCATTTGAAACGTTGAGACCGCTGCTGCTAAATGGGACCCGCATGTCATCCTCTATGCACAATAAATTTTCTTTTCTTGGCTTATCTTGGCTCCTGATATTTTTCACTTGCCTTTTGCTTTCGATCTCATGCCGCCTTTGAAACGTTGAGTAAGCTGCTGGCTCATGGGTCCCGCATGTCATCATCTACGAACAATAAAAGTTTCCTATCTTCGAATTATTTTTACCCCTAATTTTTGGCTACTTCCTTTTTCTTTTGATCACCTGCAGCCTTTGAAACTTAGAGGATTCTGCTGGCTCATGGGTCCCACATGTCAGCCTCTATGAACAATAAACCTTTCCTTTCTTGGAGTTATTTTGACCTCTAATTTCTGGCTATTTCGCCTTTTTTAAAATCCTGTGTCGCCTTGGAAACGTTGAGAATGCTGCTGCCTCATGGGTCCCGCATGTCATCCTCTCAAAACGATAAATGTTTCTTTTTTTTTGGATTTTTTTACCAACTGATTTTTTTCCGATCCTCTGCCGTCTTTAAAAACGTTGACGACGCTGCTAATACAAGCTCTTTCGCTCCAAGATCTTGCAAGTTAATAGAATAAATCATGGAATTATTAGGATATGTTTTAAATTTCAAATCCACTTTATGAATTTTTTAAAAATACCGTGATCCGTGTGGGTATGGAGCGATCAAGGATTTTCATATTGGCCATGAGCAGTTTCAAAAATTGCAACCGGATAATTCTAAATAAATAAAAACAACTTTTATGCAGAATCTCCGTGTTTTTGTTTTTTGCCATCATAGGATCTATGGTTCATTAGAAAAGGGCCGAAATTGCATGAGCAGAAAAGCCCATTTCTAGTTATTGGGCTTCAACAGCCTGAGCAAGTAGGCCTATAGCAAATACCATGTAGATGGCCGTTGAAACCCAAAAGTATTTGTTGCCTAGACTTGACATGAACCTTGCTATGCACACGACAATTTCAGTCCGATCCGTGTACGCAACACAAGATCAAACCCAACGTGTGAGGAAGCAGGTGGCAGCACACCTCCAGATGCTCAATCGTACACATATCATATAGGAGTTGTCGTATGTACATTAGTTCCGTATTGACATGTTTGTTTCTTTGGTTAACATGTGGGGTCCGCACAGTCACCTAGGTCGCACATCAACTTCTTTGCTCATAGTTGATGCATGTTTAGTGGCCTGCAGCAAGAATCGCTGCCCCCAGGGATGTACTTTACCCTTTAGCGGCGAAAAAATAGGAATGGTCCTCTCATGACTATGATCAACAAGAGGTGGCTATATTATAAAGGACGTACACACATTGTAATTATAGTGCTGAAATAAAGTCAATCCTAAAACAGCCATGCATGGGTTATAATATGAAGGCAACACGAAATACAAAAGCAGGGCAGTGTTCAAATAAACTGATTCAAACTAGTACATACTAAAAACAGTGTACTACTTCTCAACACTTCAAGCATAATAAAAAAGTGTGTCAGTGTTTTTTTAAAGGTAACACCGAACGGGCAATGTTTAAAGCAGGCTTAAACCACATAGCCGCTTGTCGGACACTACCCCAACTAACTCTGGGAAGGCTGATAACTCCCACAGTCTCACCTTCATCTGGCTGGAGGTTGCAGCGCAAAATTTTAGGGTATTGATTATGAAGATACTTCCGGTATGCTGTGTAGACGCAGTTTTTCCTCATGAATGGAACCAATGTGCCATCAGGAGCTTTGGATTCACGCTTCTTCAGGTTGGCAATGATCGGGTAATTGAGTCCGAGGAACAGAGAGTGGTCGCCGAGGCTGTTAACCTGCCTCCAATGAAAGTCCCCTGCACGTGCTGCAACGAACAGAGATATGGGATCCTGCTCAAAGACGTAGGTGGCAACAGGAGGATACTGCCGTAGCTGAAGCCCATTAGCAGCATAGGGAATGTCATGAGGTACTTCAGCATTGGCAATCCCAATGTTGTTTACTGTAAGGATGATCATCAATCGCTTGCCATCAGCAGATGGAGCGAGGAACCACGCGTACTGCTGATCATCCACCACCGGTGGCGGGATTACGAACATGGACATCGGGTTTTCTGCAATATTAGAAATGGAGACGAATAGGGTGTTACTGGCAACCATATTCAAACAGCAGCACTGTTCATCGTTCATGCTCACAGTATAAATACGACTATGTAAGCTAAGGACATTGGTCATTCATGTGTTCAAATCGAGTGTCCAATATATCAGTTATACTGCATGCATCCCACGAAACAAGTCTTAACTTCGCCAAAACTAGACACTAGTTAGTGTATACACAGTTATATACTACCTCTGTCCCACCGAAAGTGTCTGAGATTTGTCCAAATTCAGATGTATCTAGACAGTGAAAGCATATAGATACATTCAAATTTTGACAAATATATCATCTTAAGTTTAAGTCCTGTGTTGTAGTTAATTCCCTTTGTCTTAAGTGATCCAACGGTGTATATGATTAGATATTTGTATACAATATAGGAGTACAGACAATCTACCAGTTGGTCCAGTTTTAAACTGAGTATAGAGCTTCAATCATGACCCTTGGAGTGCTAAATCTAACGGTGCACAACAGCAGGATTCTCTGTGAAGAGTGCACATAGCTAACTCTACAATATTTTAGAACCATCACGTGAGCCTTGGGTCTACCCCAAAAAATGACCAAATATCTGAAACCCCTGAAGCATATGAATAACCCCATCAAAGAAATCGCTATTCAGCACTGCTACATGGATCAATGGAAGGTTCTTACGGTCTCAACTCTCAAGGAAACATCAAAGGAAAAGGTAGATAAGAAATGAGTGAGTGTTAGATGTACACATATTTTTAATTTTTTATTTGTTCCCTTCGTTTGCCGACTGATGGGAAGAAACATCATTTTTTGTAGGACCACTCTTGTTTTCGTATTTTATATATGCATTGCTGGCAATATTTTCTTTCGAAAACCATGAATATAGCTCGAGCTACATGTAGCATGGTTTTTGAAAATTTTGAGAGCTGCATTTTGAAGTTCCAAAGAAAACGGAGATTAAATACGGGTGTCAACAATGTTGTGTTCTACCAACATTCAAATGTCCAAATCAAAATATCTTATATTTAAGGTTTTGCAACAACAAAAAAATCTGACATATATTTTCCAACATTTTGTAACTTCAAAATCTATCAGATTCTGTCATTTTTGTGCGGCCCGAATATAGGGTATCTCAATTTCAGATTTTACACTCTGGTAGAATAATACATTCTCTACATCTATTTTTTTAGATTTTTTATATATTCTTTCAAAACTTGCGAAAGGCATGCTATAAATATTCTTTTGATTATCAAACAGAATCTTTAATGGTTTGACGTGCATACATACTAGTAATATAAAAATATAAAAGTTCTCGCCTTGTACACATTTTGTTGATTTTTTGGAATGAATACAACATTCAATTTGGTAGATAGAGTACTAAACATTTCATGGGAAACTTAAAGCAGCTTGCCAAACAAAGGCTAATAGAAGAAAAAAATAGAGGTATGACAGGCATAACATCCACGATGGGGTTGAAATATGCATAAGCTTCGGGCAATTTGGCAAAGAAAAATCTAGCCGGATAAAGAACATAATTAAAAAAGGTACAGGTTAAACTAAGTAAATTAGGCATAACAAGTATTTCATTCTTGTTTAGTAAATAATTGGATTTTGATTGAGTTACTTTTCTAAGGGAAAAAAGGAGAAGGCAGATATTCAAGACACTTTTGGTGGGACGGAGGGAGTAAATCAAAAGTAAGAAAAAGTTATAACATGTTTCATGAGATGGAGTACTAAATAACGGCCATATGCATCTCTTCGATGCAGAGGCCGGGGTACCTCGCCCTCTATTTCGAGCAAAAATCAACTAGTTATATGAAACAATGGGTGTAAAAGTTAATCAAGAAGGGTGCCTTCATTGTGCTACGTTAACATTTGAGATACTTGTTAATTACATCCATATTCTGCAGTGGATAGAGTTACTAATTCAGGATTGCATTCACATACGGAGTATACTATGTTTGCTGATGACTGATTAGTACTAATTCGTTGCAAGCAACGGTTCATTCATATTCAGATAAAGGATGTGATCGTTAAGTCATATACTTATGAAAGTCCTTATGCATCTCTCTAATGCAGATGGCGGGGGTCTCTCGTCCTCCTTTTGGAGCAAAAATCAATTAGTTATATATGAAACAATGGGTGTAAAAGGTTATCAAAAAGGGTGCCTTCATAGTGCTACCTTATCTTTTGAGATACTGGGTAATTACATCCATATTCTGCAGTGGCGTAGAATTACTAATTCAGGAATGCAATCACATACTGAGCATACTATGTTTGTTGGTGACTAATTAGTACTAATTCATTGCAAGCAACGGTTCATTCATATTCAGCAAAAGGCGGTGTGATCATTAAGTCATTTATGAAAGGTAAAATATAAACAAGGTAGTTCATGAATAACTTCATTGATTAAGGCAGTGTATCATGCAATGCAACATAAGGACTGAAAAAATACCATTTGGGGTGTCCCAGCAGTACGTCCAGCCCCTAATTTCGTCCACCGCAAAAACTTGGCCACCGAGTTCAATGGCATCACAGAACGCCGGCACAATTTGTTCAGGTGTAGGGTTCTTCAGCATTCTCCAGTCGCCACCCCCTTCAAGGTAGAAAATCCTTTTGTCGAACAAGGCGATGAGCTTGTAATCTGCGTACCTCCCACCTTTTGTGGGCACTTGGCAGATTACAATCTTCAACAAATTAATTGCTCGACTCCAGCAAAGATAGTATAACCAATCTTTAGTAGCAGGTTGATATGTAACACCATGACCAATCTTCGGATCAGGTGGGGATGGAAGGGGGATATGTCGCTCGGTGTAGACGTTCACAAGGCACCACTGGCACCCACGATGATCGGCGGCGGCGATCCAGTCGCCGTTCGCGCCAAGCCATTTTCTGTCGTGCATGAACGGCAGGGTGACAGAACGGCGAGGATGGTCAAGGGGCACCAGGTCGTACACGGTAACATGCAGACGAGATGCTGTCGCCACGAACCAGGGTTCATCGAACCAATAAGCAGGCGGAGGCATCAGCAGGCAGGGTTCATCCCAATGGTGCATCTTACCTTCATCATTGCTGATCTGGTCGTAGAGCTCCCTGGAACATGCGGCAAGTCGGACGGTGTAGGTAACGTCCAGATGCGCAGCGATGAGGTCGATGTTGTCGCCGGTGAGAGCCTCCAAGTGGCCGTCCCCGCCGCACCGGCAAAGCCTTGAATATTCCATCAGGTGAAGATGGATTTAGATGGATGGCGGATGCAACTTCGCTTGGGGTTTTCGGAGGAGAGGGCGAGCGCTATGGAAGAAACGATGCGCGCCGCGGCCGGGTGGGGTGAGGAGAGAAAGGTATAGTACTAGTGATGCGGCGTGGTGGGGATCGAGATCCTGCGCGTGCGCGTGATTCTGCGAGGGTGAAGAAAAAGATGATAGACATGCAAGGGGCAAAACCTAGGCAGTACTCTAGGCTGCTGCTGCTGCGACTGGGCGCCGATTTGACTGTTGGTAGATGGTAGACTAGCACGCCACCCATCTATAAATTTGCGACGACGTTTGGTGCAGTGATGTCTCGTCACATCAGCTTGAGCAGAGAGGGCTTTTTTTACAGTTTCCATTACGATATATTTTTCGCCGATAATCGTAGTACTCTATGCCAGAGACACGTACCTTAACACGTGGGCAGCATGCAACCGCGCGAGCACCAAAATGAAATGAGAGATGTTTTAGAGCAGAACTTCATTTTCAATGCCTTTCCTAGCTTGGTTTGGAGGAGCTTCAGTGACTTGATGCTTCCAAGTCTCATTGTGACTAGGTGCCACCATCTACCATCTTTCGAGATCCAACGTTCCAAACTATCTGTTATTTCGAAGCTAAAAAAGAAAAAACTATTCAGAAAATTTTGAAAAAAATCCAGTAATATGTAGATGCCTTGTTTTAAAATCTATGAATATTTCATCCCATTCGGATGACTAGCTTGTGATTAAATAGCTTCTTACGTATTCGAGCACTAGTTTAAACTAAATATTATTTGCTCACAAACCAATTATTCAAATCGAATGAAACTCCACCAAAATATAAATCGAAATATGCATGATTTACTGCAATGTGAGCGGATAATTCAATCCCACGAAAAGACAATATGCTCCAAGACCAGTAATCTCTTCCCTAGCTTATCTGAACATAACTGACAGTGTCCTTAGAGAACATCTTGCAGCCTCAGTAAAGCCTCAGGTATGAACAAGAAGCATACTGCCATCTACAGATCACGCTAAGAACCACAACCCAGGATCATCCTCATAGCCTATATCATCAAGGTTTCCCTCCAAAATGCTTATGTTTGTTGGTGACTAATTAGTACTAATTCATTGCAAGCAACGGTTCATTCATATTCAGCAAAAGGCGGTGTGATCATTAAGTCATTTATGAAAGGTAAAATATAAACAAGGTAGTTCATGAATAACTTCATTGATTAAGGCAGTGTATCATGCAATGCAACATAAGGACTGAAAAAATACCATTTGGGGTGTCCCAGCAGTACGTCCAGCCCCTAATTTCGTCCACCGCAAAAACTTGGCCACCGAGTTCAATGGCATCACAGAACGCCGGCACAAGGGCTACAGGAAGACATCACCAAGAAAGGGTGATGCATGTCTCCTTCAACAAACACAGCAGTACATGTCTGAAGCAAGTACATGAACACAAGTACACCACCATAATAATACTACATGAACACAAGTGATGCCGTCGGTTGGGGAGGCCTAAATAAAACTTAAACTTAATCCTAATCTAATGGACGTCGGTTGGGGCGCGCGACGGGTCTGCCTCGTCCTCGTTCTTCGCCTATGCAGCCTACGTCCGTGCCCGCTTCTGGTCCCATGCTTCGCGATAGGGGCGGCCCCAGGGGTATTCTTGCGTATGCAGCTGAATACCTAAGATTTTGACAAAACCTTAGAATTTCCTCATAAATCAGGGAAAAATTTGGCAAATACATGAGGATTTTGGCAAAATGAATACACAGGTTGAAAATGAATACCCAGCACTTCATCACGGGCGCAGCCACTGTTCGCGCTTCAGGCGATCGAGCATGGCGGACGCCGTCAAAAGACCTTGCCGGCGGCGCTGTCCCAGCGGTTCAGTCCTTAGCCGAGAAATCTCCTTCTGGAAGAAGAGTATCGCTTGCTGGCGGGCGAACGCCTCATAATGGCGATGAGCCCTGTCCTCGCAGAACTTCCGTTGGGAAGCCTCCAAGATCCGGAGGTCGTGCTCGCTGTACTCCTCCTTCAACCGTGGGTCCTCGTCGTTATCGGAGCTGTACTCCGCGGTCGGCTCCGGCTCCGGCTCCGGCTCCGGCTGCGATGGTGGTGGAGGCTGCGCGCGGACTTTGAGGCCAAGCCTACAGAACCTCGTTTTCCGATGGCGCGGCATTTTTGAGGTGGAGAGGAGAGAATGGAGCGTAAGCGGTGGTGGAAATGAGAGGATAGCACCGCGGGGGTGGACGGCGTAGTAGGTACTTTATGCTGGTGGTAGGCAACTACCCTCATTTACGGCGGCGTAGGCGACTGCACGCCGCGTGTCCGGCCGCTGCCCTCGTGGCCGCCTAGGTTTAGGCGCGGGAGACCATTAAACGCCGGGGACTACCAACCTTCCCGCGTCGCCTTTGATGCGAACAGTCGCGTCCTCCCGCTGACAAGGCGGCCCCACACGCGAAAACCGTCGTGCCGCGAGGCGCCGACGCGCCCGATTCGCGCCCTTCGCCGGTGTGAGCCCAAAAAATGCAACTACTACTACTGTACTAGCGAGCAGGCCCTCCCATCAGTATCAGACTAGTTACATCACCAAAAAAGGTGATGCATGTCTCCTTCACATGGTCTTCTTATGTCATATAGTAAGGCACTAGCAATGATCGGCGCGGCGTGTCTCATAGTGGGAGTATCTTCACTAGTAACTAAGTGTCCAACTCAGCAAATTTGCTTATGTGGCAGTGAGTTAATGAGGAGAGAGGAGGATGGAGTAACATACAGTAGCTAGTTACTGTAACATCACACTTCCCAAGATACAATGAGTCTATAAGCTAATTAATGAAGACATCTATATGATACTACTTTGATGTTACTTCCCACTATGACTAGTCTAACTAATATACTCCCTCTATCTCAGAGCTTAAGGCGTAAAAATAAATTCGATTTTTGATCAAAGCATAAGGCGTAGGTATAGTACTAGTGATGCGGCGTGGTGGGGATCGAGATCCTGCGCGTGCGCGTGATTCTGCGAGGGTGAAGAAAAAGATGATAGACATGCAAGGGGCAAAACCTAGGCAGTACTCTAATTTGCGACGACGTTTGGTGCAGTGATGTCTCGTCACATCAGCTTGAGCAGAGAGGGCTTTTTTTACAGTTTCCATTACGATATATTTTTCGCCGATAATCGTAGTACTCTATGCCAGAGACACGTACCTTAACACGTGGGCAGCATGCAACCGCGCGAGCACCAAAATGAAATGAGAGATGTTTTAGAGCAGAACTTCATTTTCAATGCCTTTCCTAGCTTGGTTTGGAGGAGCTTCAGTGACTTGATGCTTCCAAGTCTCATTGTGACTAGGTGCCACCATCTACCATCTTTCGAGATCCAACGTTCCAAACTATCTGTTATTTCGAAGCTAAAAAAGAAAAAACTATTCAGAAAATTTTGAAAAAAATCCAGTAATATGTAGATGCCTTGTTTTAAAATCTATGAATATTTCATCCCATTCGGATGACTAGCTTGTGATTAAATAGCTTCTTACGTATTCGAGCACTAGTTTAAACTAAATATTATTTGCTCACAAACCAATTATTCAAATCGAATGAAACTCCACCAAAATATAAATCGAAATATGCATGATTTACTGCAATGTGAGCGGATAATTCAATCCCACGAAAAGACAATATGCTCCAAGACCAGTAATCTCTTCCCTAGCTTATCTGAACATAACTGACAGTGTCCTTAGAGAACATCTTGCAGCCTCAGTAAAGCCTCAGGTATGAACAAGAAGCATATTGCCATCTACAGATCACGCTAAGAACCACAACCCAGGATCATCCTCATAGCCTATATCATCAAGGTTTCCCTCCAAAATGCTTATGTTTTTGGAAAGTTTTCTTGACGATAGGGAAGATTCTGAAGGGCTTAGATTCGCTACAATAGCAACAAATGGAAAATTTTCGCCGCTAAAAAGAGTATCCCGCCATTTTAATATACACTTACTAGTAGTTGATCAATTGTGCATTGCAAAACACAAAGTTCAGATCAAATGTGCAACATACCAACAGAAAGTTAACTAGCAGTTTTACGAGCACATGGCGATACTAAGGTGATGAAGCAGTTAACTAGCAGAACAAGATCTCCTACTCAGGGACGCTCTTGGTGGACGCCGAGATATAGGTCGCTAGCTGTGCACGGAGATCCTCCTTCTCCTTGATAATCGCCTTAAGGACGGCGGTTTGTCCGCGCATTAGCACCCTCGAGATCTGCCTCTTGAGCTTTAATTTCAACTTCTGTTCCATGAGATACTTGATGAGGTTGCTTCCAGTATCCATCCATGTGACGCTCTTGTTGTTCAGTTCCACCCAGTAGGCGTTCTGCTGCTTAAGCATGTCGACGCATTGCGCAAGATGAAAGGAGATCTCCTTCTCAGACGCCAAAACTCTGTGAAGACGATCACACTCCAGGGTGAGGGAGTGTTCATTCTCCAGCTGGCTGCCTATGTGGGCCTTGTTCTCCTCCTTTTGCTACAACAATAATTGTATGAAAAAAAAAGAAATCAACCCATTCATATATGAGTATTAGTTACCCGCAAACAATAGGACTACTAATTTCTAGCATGGATATTGATAAAGGAATGGACAACACTCGGACGCTCCACAAATACCACAGGGTTCATCAACACATAATTAATCGGAAAGCAGTGATTACATAAACTATAAAAAAACAAGTGGACAGAGGCATACAGCCTACCTGGCTTGGCCGGGAAACGGGGCCGAACTTAGCTTCGGACGGCCGGACTTGGGGCGCCACCGTCGTTGTGGTTACCGGGGAGACATTTGAACCGCCGGCCCTTTGAGATGTAAATAAATGTAAAAACGGTTAGAAAATAAGAATCAACTGAAGGACACCCCGCTAGAAACTTACCCGGACGAACCCTCGCCCTTGATGGTGGTGTTTGCATCATCATCATTCATCAATGTGACGCTCTGGTTATGCAGTTCCACACAAACGCGGTTCTGCTCATTAAGCCTGTCGAGCTCGGCAGTAAAGGTATTGATGCCTTGCTGAAGATTATGGCAGATCTTGTTCTCGGACGCCAAATCTACGTGAACAGGCTCAAACTCTGGGGTAAGGGAGAGTTCATTCCCCAGCTGGCTGCCTATGTGGGCCATGTTCACCTCCATTTGCTGGCACGATCATTGTATGGAACAAAAAAGAATCCAACCAATTCATATATGAGTAATTACACGCAAAAAAATAGGAGTACTACTAATTTCTAGCACAGATCTTGATACAGGAATGGACATCACATGGACGCTCCACAAATATCACAGTGTTCATCAACACATAATTAAAAGGAAAGCCGTGATTACATAAACTACTCCATCCTATCCCTTTTAGTAGTAGTAGTAGTAAACACGGATTTAGTAAAGTTGTATTCTCCCTATGATCCCTTTTAGTTGACTCGGATTTAGTACAAAGTTGTACAAATTTTATTTGACTTTATTCCGATTCATATTAATTGACTTCAATATGGATGTATCTAGAACTAAAATGTGTCTAGATACATCCATATTAGAGTCAATTAATATGAACCGGAGTAGTACTAAATTTGAGTCAAATAAAATGGATCGGAGGGAGTACTAAATCAGAGTCTATTAAAATGGATTGGAGGGAGTATTAAAAAAAAGTGGATAGAGGCATACAGCCTACCTGGCTTGGCCGTGAAACGGGGCCGAACTCAGCTTCCGACGACCGGACTTGGGGCGCCACCGTCGTGGGGGTTACCGGGTAGACGTTTGAACCGCCGGCCCTGTGAGATGTAAATAAATGGAAAAAACAGTTAGAAAATAAGAATGAACTGGAGGACACGCCACTAGAAACCTACCCGGACGAACCCTCGCCCACTGGCTCGCTCTCCATCGAATAGAGGATAGACTGCTCTGCGAGAATGCTCAGGCGATCATAAGTGGCCATACAACGACGCGCTAGCTGGCTAGATGAGTTTTTCTCGGCGGTCCTAGTCCTCATCGTCTTCCCTAGGATATCCTGCCGCCGGGCCGCCCGGCTCAATGGAGCCATGGCTTGCGAGGTACGTAGTACTTTACTACTCAGTAGTTAGGGTGGAGGGCTGGTGAAGGCTAGTTACTAGCTACCAGCAGAACAGAAAGAGAAGAAGGGCGGAGGGCTGGTCAAGGATAAATCTTACATACACCCAGAAAAGACCATCGTGCCCTCGCGGGGCTTCTGAGCAATTATAGGGACGTGTGTTCTCAAATGGGCAAGATAGGGTACCTTCCCGAGGAAGCATCTAGCACCCAAGCCAATGGACTGCGCGTTGAACAATGGTTACAGTATGTGTAAAAAGAAAAGATAACAAGGGAAATGCCTGGCAGGGTCCAGAGGTGCATTTAATCGGACATGGGATTCCATAGTACAGTACACCATAGAGTATGTGAACATAAACACAGAATACAATCAAGCGCTTAGTGTTGGACCCTCTCCGCCAAATAAGATCATATATCGTCGTTAGGGCCGCCCTGGTGAATCCTCTGAATGAAAAAAGCCCATAGTTGGCAACCTAAACCCGCCGCTCCGAATAGGAACTTCCGTCCGACGATAACTTTCTGACAACAAAAATTAATTAATTCAGTACTGCATAAACCGCAATTTCAATTAGATAACCACGAAGATTAAGATAGGCGCATGTATCACCTGTCGATGCGAACCCAGATAGTCAGCTCCGTGCACGGTTGATACCATTGCAACGACCGCTCTAGTTCCGACCATTTGGCGGCGCCCGGCGTGGTCGTGCTGTTCGCCAGAATAGTGGCCGTATAGTTGGGGAGCATTAAACCAATCTCAGAGCGATTAAGTAATGGCTTGCCGTGCGACGACATACTCACATTGTACTCCGGCCACACGCACGCCGCCGACCTAACGCACTCAACGGATAGGCAGGCCAGCACGCATCCATTTTTCGGCTGGACTTGCGTATATGTGTGCCAGACGAACACGGTACCATCGTTCCCGTAGAAGATGACCGGACGTCTTGGCTCTGGCGGTGCCAGCACCGGGATGATGAACGCCATCGCGGTGCCGTACGGGATCATGTCCACACAAATCGAATGGATTTCTCTGAGGTGGGCGATGAGCGCTGCTGGCGAGGCGGAGAAGTCGCAGCCGGCCTCTGTGCAGTCGCACGGGCCGTGCGGGCACGCGAGCTCGTGGTCGTGGAGCTCGTTGTAGGCGACCACGCTCCCGCACCCGTCGTGGGGGCACTCCATCCTCTTTAATCTGCTTTGAAGAAGATATTGATGGGGAGGGGAGGGGAGGGGCGAGTGGAGAAGAAGGAAGGTGGTGGCTATTAATTCGGGCCTCACCGTCCCACCAGTTTGGCTAATTAAGGTGACGCTGAAAGTTTCACTGTCTATGTTTTCACACGCAGTACACCTTATATGATGGCCAAAAATGGGATATGAAGATTTTCTCGAAATATCAAAAAAAAAGATTGATGTTTGACATATGTGTGATGTTACTCAAAATTGAACTACATGTTACGAATGGACGGTCGGCAATTTTTAGGGAAGAAAATGAATTTTAAAATATTGAAATACTTTGAGTGTCTCTGTGTGAAGCCTTGCACTAAGATCATAGAAATTTCCATTACCCTTGTACGGATGGTGGGTCCTAAAAGTTGAAGTAATTTGAGTGCAACAAAAAGAACTTCAATGAAATTAAGGGCTCCTTTGATTTAAAGGATAGGAAAAGCATAGGAATAGGAAATGTATAGGATTGGAATGGCATGTCTACTTGAATCCTATAGGAAGATGAAGTGTGTTTGATTGTAGCAAAGGAATTTTTTCATGAGCTATGAGCTAATGCTTATTTCCTATAGGAATTACACTACAAGATTCCTATAGGAATTTTTCCTATAGGATATGTTCCTATGAATCAAACAACATGTATAGGAAATTTTCCCATAGGAACCAAATCCTTCACACTTCCTATGCAAATCCTTTGAATCAAAGGAGCCCTAAAAATGTGGACTAGCTTGTGTCGTCATATGAGATATAGATGGTATAAAAATAACAAACTACAATACTAAGAGTGATTTATATAAATCAAGTTTGATTTCTTGCTTTCATGTATGAGTTAATTTATTAACATGGCTTTCTACCCCCCCCCCCACACACACACACACAAACACACAAACACACTCTCTCTCTCTCTCAAATGGGGGTGAGAGGAGAAGAAGGATGTTCGTAACTCATGCCTCACCATCCTACCAGACTTTGGTCGATGCCCAAGACATTCATGACCTAAAAAGGTGACGTTGACTATTTCATAGTCTACATTTTCACAAGCATTATACAATGTATATTGGCCAAAATGTGATGTGTAGATTTTCTCGAATTGTACCTTATTTGGATTCATGTTTGACGTATGAGCGGTTTTACTCAAAATTCAACTACATGTTCAAATGCCAGGTCGGAAAATTTGAATGAAGAAAATATAGTTTAAATATTGAAATAAGTGAGCATATGTGTGCGTGTGTGCGTGTGTGTGTGTGTGTCTTTTGTGCACTACGATACGTAAAATTGGCACTACCATTTTACGAATGTGGTGGGTCCTAGAATATTGAAGCAAATTCAAAAAAAATGTGCTAGCTTGAGTCATCGTATGAGATAAAATCGCTATACAAATAACAAACTTACAACCTTAAGGTAATTTAAGAAAGATTTATTTTCTTGCTTACACATGTGTGGTCATGTTGATTGCATTGTATATTAGTATGAACTTACTAATAATTATCCCAAATATTGGCAGCAATGTGCATCTTACCGTTCACATATATTTTATTCAACTTCATTTCACACAAAAATACATTCTACTTTATTAGTGTAAAATAAGAGCTTTATGTGAGCTTTATTGTGAAGTGGCTGCCTGAGAGAAGGGCCAAATTTTCAAGGTAACAATTTCGAAACATGGCATACTTCATAAGATGACCATTTAGGTGATATATATGTTGATTATTTCTCGAGTTTGTAATATATGTGGACTTATGTTGAGTTTTAACCAATTTTAGTCAATTTAAAATTGCATGTTCTTTAAAGTTCGGCACGAGTTTTGGTAGAAAATATGCAGATTTTACCATGGTAAGGTGTTATGCTTCATGCATGAAAAAACTACAAAGAAAAGATGAACAATTTGTACGAATGGTGAAGCCGGTGAATTTGAAGCAAATTGAATGCAACCAAAGGAAATTCATTAAAACTAAAAAAAAGATGAAGAGTTCACGAGGAAATGGTATGGCGATTTGAAAAGAAAATGAATCACTACATATGTGAATCTGGTCATAGTAAACGAAAATGCCAAGTAGAGTTTCCAATTTTGTTCATAAAAATAGATCAAATTTGAACTAGATTTGTGATGTAGATTGGTCATAGAAACCGCTATAAGCCATCGCAATGTACGGAAGTGAATAATTCTAGGCATCCATATTTTAATTACTTCATGTAATGTAATTGAACAAGCTAGATTGGGTATTGCCCCATGAAATTGTACCACACATGCCAACAATAGTAAACCTGGTTGCTTACAAGTACGCCAACATTATGTGGCTTGATTAAATGTGCATTAAACTTAAAATGCCTATTTATTTATATTGTTTTAGTAGTCGTATGACAGTGAAGGATCCAGAGTTGCATTAATCGGCGAATTGGGTTACATATTACATAGACTAATTCATGGTAAACATAAAATACATCCAATCCGTCAACATTTTTAGATAAAGGTCTAAGTAGTCCTTCCCCACCGAAGTAGATGACCACCTCCAACACTACGGCCGTCCTGACAAGAACCATCAGCAAAACGTCTCTTTTAGTCCTTGTACTGAGTACTTTGAAGCAGGAAGCCCCAGACACACCCTTCCTTTTACGGTGATGAAGCAATATTAAACATCAAAAGAAGAGGCAGAACAAGATCTCCTACTCAGGGACACTTGGTGGACGCCGAGATATAGGTCGCTAGCTGTGCACCGAGATCCTCTTCTCCTTGCTAATCGCCCTGTCACAAGAAAAACAAATTAATTCAGCATTACTTAAATCCGCATTAGCATCGTCCCAATAAGATTGAGGGTAGTGTTATGTTCACTCACTCCTTATCGATGCGCAAATAGATAGTCAGCTGCTTCGATGATTCATTGCCGCACAGGTACCGCGGCGGCACCGAGAGGAAGGAAGTGACATCTCCCAAAGAAACTGTGCCCGGAGTCGGGCTGCTCGTCGGCTCTAATACCGCCTTCACCACGTCAAACAAGTGTTCCCCGGTAAGCTTACGCGGCCCCGGCATCGGCGGGCCGTTCGCCCACATTGTCACCCTATACCGGGGCAAGTTGCACGCCGCCGGCCTGACGCACACGAAGGATACCGCGGTGTCCATGCCGCAAGGGTGGATGTGCAAGGCGAACACTGCGCCATCCGTCCCGTAGCCGATGAGCTGTAGTTTTGGCGAGCCCGGTGCCGGCACCTTCAGATGAACAAATCCGAAGTCCTCGTCGTACGGGAACCTATCCACAGCGGTCAAGTGGGCTTCTCTGAGGTGTAGGATGAACGGTACCTTCGAATCGGCGAATTCGCAGCCGGGGTGCGTGCAGAAGCAAGAGCCGTGCGGGCACGCCATCATGTGCTTGTCTTCCTCGTTGTAAGGGATCTCCCTCCCGCACCAGTCGTTGATACACTGGATCGTCGGCTTCAGAGGCTGCTTCTTCGGCACAGGCAACTCCATAGTCTAAGGTCTGATGAGGGATCGGAAAGGGGCGCGGGGGGTTGTGGCGGCGGCGGCGCGAGCGAGGGGGGAGCAGTGAGAAGCTGAGAACTGAGAAGGGAGATTGATGTTTATGGAGATTGATGTTTCTTTATAATAATATAGAGGGCTCTTCTTTTAACGGGAGCCTCTAGACTGGTGGACACATGACCTGTGCTCACTGAAGTGTGGGACCTCACGCATGGGAACCACACGTAAGTGACAGACCAGTTGGTGTACTCGGGTGATTATTATAATGTATAAGTACTCCATAGTTTCCTATAGATCCAAGGGTAGGAAAGCCAAGTTATCTCATTTACAAGACATTATTTTTTCCATGAAGCCAAGTTTATCCCCCTCCCCCAGTGATTTGACCTAGATTTGAAATCAAGGCACACGTGATTCAAAAAAGGCAATCTAAAAACATGGAGTATTCATCATTTTGTAGTACATATATCTAGGGAAAATACCAAACATGCCATACCAGTGTTTTAGAGAAGAACCCTCAAGTAGATTGGCACCATGTTGGAGTTCGTCTAGCTAAATTTCCTCCCACATGCATGTGAGCTTGGTACCACTACACAAGAACCATGCCAAACTTTTGAATCATGGCCCAATTTTATGTATATATTTGCAACTTTTCATCATGCAAGCATGAATACTTTGCAAAATATGTGCATTTTGGGTTGTCGCCCATAAATGTGTTTTTGCTTGTCTGCCACCAATCAAGTTTTCATTCGCGGGGAAACATGCATGACAGGATGACCATTTCCAAGGTTTCATGAATTATCTCAATGTGCATCTATATATATACAATTTCTTGGGCTAAATCCGATAAAATGCAAATTTGACACAGTGTGTAGATGAAGTACAGATCAAACAAATAATTTAAAAAATACATGGGTGTGTGGCCTGAATGTGTGGATCGAGCCAAGTACATTTTATATAATAATGGCCAAACACATGCACCGCACCCTCCTACTAGAGCAAATTAAAACAAGCAGGGTGAGAGCATCGTGAGATTGCTCGACCTAGCTAAATTTTAAAACAAGCCGAATTAATAAGTTATTGTGTGGGGATTGATAGAAAAGATCGAAACAAAGCATGCATAGTCATATCATTTGTGGTTTACATAATACCTCTATGAACAGTACCAAATAAACATGGCATATATACACTTCTATGTTTAGACAAGAACCCTGCATATTTTTTTGCACCATGTGTTTGAGGCCTCGCTTCCCCAGAAGTGTGTGTGAGAGCATTTTGCATGCTACGAGAAAACAATGCCAAACATTTGAATCGCATGACTCATTTTTTGGTAGTGATATATAGGTTTATGGTTTATATATATATAAGGTTTAGTGTTAGGGTCTAGGGGTTTAATATAATTAGGGTTTAGGGTTTATAGAGATTCACATCATCTGTTTCATTTCACATTTGTGATGTACAATACTACATACCTAAGTAAAATCGATCCCTTCTTAGTCACTCCAAAATGGAGCTCGTGGCCGGGAGGTTTTTGGAATTTCCATGTTTGAAACCCAATACCACTTCTCTTTGGTTCAAAAACCTCCCAAAATTAAGCCCGTTTTCAAATATTTCAAACTTATTCAAATTTGGTTCAAATTTGAAAGACATACAAGTTATATCACACATATTGCATACATTTTCACACAAACTGCACTAGATGCTAACCCTATAATTTGAGACCATTTGGATGAGGTCGAAAAAATTCTTGGATTAGAATCGTGTTGTTCGAACCCCGTAGTTGGATTTTTTTGAACCCTTGATCTGTAGAACTGGGCAAAACCCGAGTTTAACCTATTTAATTATAGATTCGTATATCGATTTTTCTACTACCTTTTTATTATTACTATGCAGCACATGGGTGTTTGCCCGTCGAGTGAAACACGGAGGAAGAGGGATCACTCGGAAGGAGAGAAGAAGGGGGTGTCTCCCCTTTTTTGGGTGATGATGTTGACTTTTGTGCAGGGTTTGTCAGTGAGCAGGAGGTGCGAGCGAGCGAGCGAGTCGAGCGAGGCCGAGAATGAGAGAGATTTGTTTTTTTGTGAGAGGGACAACCGAAGGATCCAGAAGGACCCACAGACTTCCAATACGCATCTGATGCGTCTTCTCTTAACAAAGAAGATGGCTGGGAGTTTGCGTACCTATTGCACGTGACTTGTGCTCACTGAAGTGTGGGACCTCACGCGTGGGCACCACACGTAAGTGACAGACCTGTTGGTGTAAAAACTCGGTTGATTATTATAGTGCATTAGAACAAAGTTTCCTATGGATTCAAGGGTAGGAAATCCAAGTTAACTCATTTACGTGTTAAACTTGTCTAAATCTTGGTCAAACCTAGGATTTGACCAAGATTCAAATGGGCAGAAAAATAAAAAAACAGAAAAATGAAAAACCAAATCACATAGTCTTCTTATGTCATGTAGTAAGCAGTAAAGTTGATAAAAAAGGTCCATACATATTCAAACCACACAAATCATGTATCTATACCCCCTAACCCCTAAACTCCGTCTTATGAAGTCAAACATGGAAATTTCAAAAACCATCCTAAGAGCTACATTTTGGGGTGACTAAGAAGGATACATGCTTCCCTTTTCATTTTCATGTTTTAAACTTGTTTAAATTATCTTGGTCAAACCTAGGATTAGACAAGATTCAAATGGGCATCAAAATTGAAAAAAAATCAGCAAAAAGAAAAACCAAAGCAAATAGTTTTCTTATGTCATATAGTAAGCATTAAAGTTGATAAACAAGGTCTAGACATATTCAAACCAGACAAATCATGTAGCTATACCCCCTAACCCCTAAACTCTGTCTTATGAATTGAAGTCAAGCATGTGAAGAGAAGTGGTTTTGGGTTTCAAACATGGAAATTTCAAAAACCTCCCAAAAGCTTCATTTTAGAGTGACTAAGAAGGATCCATGCTTACCTTTTCATTTTCATGTTTTAAACTTGTTTAAATTATCTTGGTCGTCAAACCTAGGATTTGACAAGATCCAAATGGGCATCAAAATTGAAAAAAAAATCAGAAAAAAGAAAAACCAAAGCAAATAGTTTTCTTATGTCATATATATAGTAAGCATTGAAGTTGATAAACAAGGTCCATACATATTCAAACCACACAAATCATGTATCTATACCCCTAACCCCTAAATTGATTAACTATGTCTTATGAAGTCAAGCATGTGAAGAGAAGTGGTTTTGGGTTTCAAACATGGAAATTTCAAAAACCTCCCAAAAGCTTCATTTTAGAGTGACTAAGAAGGATCCATGCTTACATTTGCATTTTCATATTTTAAAATTGTTTAAATCATTATCAAACCTAGGATTTGACCAAGATACAAATGGGTGGGCACAAAATTCAAAAAAATCAGAAAATGAAAAACAAAAGCACATAGTCTTCTTATATATGTCATATCGTAAGCATTCGAGTTGATAAACGAGGTCTAGGTATATATATCCAAACCAGACAAATCATGTATCTACCCCATCGATCTTATGAAGTCTAGCATGAAGAGAAGTCGTTTTGGGTTTCAAACATGGAAATTTCAAGAACATCCCAAAAGCTTCATTTTAGAGTGACTAAGAAGGATACATGCTTACCTTTTAATTTTCATGTTTTAAACTTGTTTAAATCTTGGTTGAACCTAGGATTTGACCAAGATTCAAATATATGGGCA
This sequence comes from Lolium multiflorum, assembly GCA_030979885.1. NCBI lineage: Eukaryota > Viridiplantae > Streptophyta > Magnoliopsida > Poales > Poaceae > Lolium > Lolium multiflorum. Next base: position 112,140,584 of record CM061749.1, read on the forward strand.
TAAAATTCAAAAAAAATAGAAAAATGAAAAACCAAAGCACATAGTCTTCTTATGTCTATAGTTAGCATTAAAGTTGATAAACATGTCTAGACATATTCAAACTAGAAAATCATGTATATATCTACACCCCTAACCCTAAACTCTGTCTTATGAAGTCAAGCATGCATGAAGAGAAGTGGTTTTTTTGTTTCAAACATGGAAATTTCAAAAACCCTCCCAAGAGCTACATTTTGGGGTGACTAAGAAGGATAGATGCTTATTTTTTCATATTCATGATTTAAACTTGTTTAAACCATGGTCAAACCTAGGATTTGACCAAGATTCAAATGGGCATCAAAATTGAAAAAAATCAGCAAAAAGAAAAACCAAAGCAAATAGTTTTCTTATGTTATATAGTAAGCATTAAAGTTGATAAACAAGGTCTAGACATATTCAAACCAGACAAATCATGTATCTATACCCCTAACCCCTAAACTCTATCTTATGAAGTCAAGCATGAAGAGAAGTGGTTTTGGGTTTCAAACATGGAAATTTCAAAAACCTCCCAAAAGCCCCTTTTCAAATATTTCAAACTTATTCAAATTTGGTTCAAATTTGAAAGACATACAAGTTATAGCACACATAGTGCATACATTTTCACACAAACTGCACTAGATGCTAACCCTATAATTTGAGGCCATTTGGATGAGGTCGAAAAAATTCTTGGATTAGAATCGTGTTGTTCGAACCCCGTAGTTGGATTTTTTTGAACCCTTGATCTGTAGAACTGGGCAAAACCCGAGTTTAACCTATTTAATTATAGATTCGTATATCGATTTTTCTACTACCTTTTTATTATTACTATGCAGCACATGGGTGTTTGCCCGTCGAGTGAAACACGGAGGAAGAGGGATCACTCGGAAGGAGAGAAGAAGGGGTGTCTCCCCTTTTTCGGGTGATGATGTTGACTTTTGTGCAGGGTTTGTCAGTGAGCAGGAGGTGCGAGCGAGCGAGCGACGAGTCGAGGCCGAGAATGAGAGAGATTTTTTTTTTTTGTAGAGGGACAACCGAAGGATCCGAAGGACCCACAGACTTCCAATACGCATCTGATGCGTCTTCTCTTGACAAAGAAGATGGCTGGGAGTTTGCGTACCTACTGCACGTGACTTGTGCTCACTGAAGTGTGGGACCTCAAGGGTGGGCACCACACGTAAGTGACAGACCTGTTGGTGTAAAAACTCGGTTGATTATAATAGTGCATTAGAACAAAGTTTCCTATGGATTCAAGGGTAGGAAATCCAAGTTAACTCATTTACGTGTTAAACTTGTCTAAATCTTGGTCAAACCTAGGATTTGACCAAGATTCAAATGGGCAGGAAAAAAAAAAAATGAAAAACAAAATCACATAGTCTTCTTATGTCATATAGTAAGCATTAAAGTTGATAAACAAGGTCTAGACATATCAAACCATACAAATCATGTATCTACCCCTAACCCTAAACTCTGTCTTATGAAGTCAAGCATGAAGAGAAGTGGTTTTGGGTTTCAAACATGGAAATTTCAAAAACCTCCCAAAAGCTTCATTTTAGAGTGACTAAGAAGGATCCATGCTTCCCTTTTCATTTTCATGTTTTAAACTTGTATAAATTTCGTCAAACCTAGGATTTGACAAGATCCAAATGGGCATCAAAATTGAAAAAAATCAGAAAAAAGAAAAACCAAAGCAAATAGTTTTCTTATGTCATATATATAGTAAGCATTGAAGTTGATAAACAAGGTCCATACATATTCAAACCACACAAATCATGTATCTATACCCCCTAACCCCTAAATTGATTAACTATGTCTTATGAAGTCAAGCATGTGAAGAGAAGTGGTTTTGGGTTTCAAACATGGAAATTTCAAAAACCTCCCAAAAGCTTCATTTTAGAGTGACTAAGAAGGATCCATGCTTACATTTGCATTTTCATATTTTAAACTTGTTTAAATCATTATCAAACCTAGGATTTGACCAAGATACAAATGGGTGGGCACAAAATTCAAAAAAATCAGAAAAATGAAAAACAAAAGCACATAGTCTTCTTATATATGTCATATCGTAAGCATTCGAGTTGATAAACGAGGTCTAGGTATATCCAAACCAGACAAATCATGTATCTACCCCCCATCGATCTTATGAAGTCTAGCATGAAGAGAAGTCGTTTTGGGTTTCAAACATGGAAATTTCAAGAACATCCCAAAAGCTTCATTTTAGAGTGACTAAGAAGGATACATGCTTACCTTTTAATTTTCATGTTTTAAACTTGTTTAAATCTTGGTTGAACCTAGGATTTGACCAAGATTCAAATATATGGGCATAAAATTCAAAAAAAAATAGAAAAATGAAAAACCAAAGCACATAGTCTTCTTATGTCTATAGTTAGCATTAAAGTTGATAAACATGTCTAGACATATTCAAACTAGAAAATCATGTATATATCTACACCCCTAACCCTAAACTCTGTCTTATGAAGTCAAGCATGCATGAAGAGAAGTGGTTTTTTTGTTTCAAACATGGAAATTTCAAAAACCCTCCCAAGAGCTACATTTTGGGGTGACTAAGAAGGATAGATGCTTATTTTTTCATATTCATGATTTAAACTTGTTTAAACCATGGTCAAACCTAGGATTTGACCAAGATTCAAATGGGCATCAAAATTGAAAAAAATCAGCAAAAAGAAAAACCAAAGCAAATAGTTTTCTTATGTCATATATATAGTAAGCATTGAAGTTGATAAACAAGGTCCATACATATTCAAACCACACAAATCATGTATCTATACCCCCTAACCCCTAAATTGATTAACTATGTCTTATGAAGTCAAGCATGAAGAGAAGTGGTTTTGGGTTTCAAACATGGAAATTTCAAAAACCTCCCAAAAGCTTCATTTTAGAGTGACTAAGAAGGATACATGCTTCCCTTTTAATTTTCATGTTTTAAACTTGTTTAAATCTTGGTCAAACCTAGGATTTGACCAAGATTCAAATATATGGGCATAAAATTAAAAAAAATAGAAAAATGAAAAACCAAAGCACATAGTCTTCTTATGTCTATAGTTAGCATTAAAGTTGATAAACATGTCTAGACATATTCAAACTAGAAAATCATGTATATATCTACACCCCTAACCCTAAACTCTGTCTTATGAAGTCAAGCATGCATGAAGAGAAGTGGTTTTTTTGTTTCAAACATGGAAATTTCAAAAACCTCCCAAGAGCTACATTTTGGGGTGACTAAGAAGGATAGATGCTTATTTTTTCATATTCATGATTTAAACTTGTTTAAACCATGGTCAAACCTAGGATTTGACCAAGATTCAAATGGGCATCAAAAATTCAAAAAAATCAAAAATAAAAACCAAAGCAAATAGTTTTCTTATGTCATATAGTAAGCATTAAAGTTGATAAACAAGGTCTAGACATATTCAAACCAGACAAATCATGTATCTACTAACCCCCTAAACTCTGTCTTATGAAGTCAAGCATGAAGAGAAGTGGTTTGGGTTTCAAACATGGAAATTTCAAAAACATCCCAAAAGCCCCTTTTCAAATATTTCAAACTTATTCAAATTTGGTTCAAATTTGAAAGACATACAAGTTATAGCACACATAGTGCATACATTTTCACACAAACTGCACTAGATGCTAACCCTATAATTTGAGGCCATTTGGATGAGGTCGAAAAAATTCTTGGATTAGAATCGTGTTGTTCGAACCCCGTAGTTGGATTTTTTGAACCCTTGATCTGTAGAACTGGGCAAAACCCGAGTTTAACCTATTTAATTATAGATTCGTATATCGATTTTTCTACTACCTTTTTATTATTACTATGCAGCACATGGGTGTTTGCCCGTCGAGTGAAACACGGAGGAAGAGGGATCACTCGGAAGGAGAGAAGAAGGGAGAGCATTATGGTGTCTCCCTTTTTCGGGTGATGATGTTGACTTTGTGCAGGGTTTGTCAGTGAGCAGGAGGTGCGAGCGAGCGAAGCGAGCGAGTCGAGCGAGGCCGAGAATGAGAGAGATTTGTTTTTTTTGTGAGAGGGACAACCGAAGGATCCAGAAGGACCCACAGACTTCCAATACGCATCCTGATGCGTCTTCTCTTGACAAAGAAGATGGCTGGGAGTTTGCGTACCTATTGCACGTGACTTGTGCTCAAGTGTGGGACCTCAAGGGTGGGCACCACACGTAAGTGACAGACCTGTTGGTGTAAAAACTCGGTTGATTATAATAGTGCATTAGAACAAAGTTTCCTATGGATTCAAGGGTAGGAAATCCAAGTTAACTCATTTACGTGTTAAACTTGTCTAAATCTTGGTCAAACCTAGGATTTGACCAAGATTCAAATGGGCAGAAAATAAAAAAAAACAGAAAAATGAAAAACAAAATCACATAGTCTTCTTATGTCATATAGTAAGCATTAAAGTTGATAAACAAGGTCTAGACATATCAAACCATACAAATCATGTATCTACCCCTAACCCCTAAACTCTGTCTTATGAAGTCAAGCATGAAGAGAAGTGGTTTTGGGTTTCAAACATGAAAATTTCAAAAACCTCCCAAAAGCTTCATTTTAGAGTGACTAAGAAGGATCCATGCTTCCCTTTTCATTTTCATGTTTTAAACTTGTATAAATTTCGTCAAACCTAGGATTTGACAAGATCCAAATGGGCATCAAAATTGAAAAAAAAATCAGAAAAAAGAAAAACCAAAGCAAATAGTTTTCTTATGTCATATATATAGTAAGCATTGAAGTTGATAAACAAGGTCCATACATATTCAAACCACACAAATCATGTATCTATACCCCTAACCCCTAAATTGATTAACTATGTCTTATGAAGTCAAGCATGTGAAGAGAAGTGGTTTTGGGTTTCAAACATGGAAATTTCAAAAACCTCCCAAAAGCTTCATTTTAGAGTGACTAAGAAGGATCCATGCTTACATTTGCATTTTCATATTTTAAACTTGTTTAAATCATTATCAAACCTAGGATTTGACCAAGATACAAATGGGTGGGCACAAAATTCAAAAAAATCAGAAAAATGAAAAACAAAAGCACATAGTCTTCTTATATATGTCATATCGTAAGCATTCGAGTTGATAAACGAGGTCTAGGTATATCCAAACCAGACAAATCATGTATCTACCCCCCGTCGATCTTATGAAGTCTAGCATGAAGAGAAGTCGTTTTGGGTTTCAAACATGGAAATTTCAAGAACATCCCAAAAGCTTCATTTTAGAGTGACTAAGAAGGATACATGCTTACCTTTTAATTTTCATGTTTTAAACTTGTTTAAATCTTGGTTGAACCTAGGATTTGACCAAGATTCAAATATATGGGCATAAAATTCAAAAAAAATAGAAAAATGAAAAACCAAAGCACATAGTCTTCTTATGTCTATAGTTAGCATTAAAGTTGATAAACATGTCTAGAAATATTCAAACTAGAAAATCATGTATATATCTACACCCCTAACCCTAAACTCTGTCTTATGAAGTCAAGCATGCATGAAGAGAAGTGGTTTTTGTTTCAAACATGGAAATTTCAAAAACCCTCCCAAGAGCTACATTTTGGGGTGACTAAGAAGGATAGATGCTTATTTTTTCATATTCATGATTTAAACTTGTTTAAACCATGGTCAAACCTAGGATTTGACCAAGATTCAAATGGGCATCAAAATTGAAAAAAATCAGCAAAAAGAAAAACCAAAGCAAATAGTTTTCTTATGTCATATATATAGTAAGCATTGAAGTTGATAAACAAGGTCCATACATATTCAAACCACACAAATCATGTATCTATACCCCTAACCCCTAAATTGATTAACTATGTCTTATGAAGTCAAGCATGTGAAGAGATGTGGTTTTGGGTTTCAAACATGGAAATTTCAAAAACCTCCCAAAAGCTTCATTTTAGAGTGACTAAGAAGGATACATGCTTACCTTTTAATTTTCATGTTTTAAACTTGTTTAAATCTTGGTTGAACCTAGGATTTGACCAAGATTCAAATATATGGGCATAAAATTAAAAAAAATAGAAAAATGAAAAACCAAAGCACATAGTCTTCTTATGTCTATAGTTAGCATTAAAGTTGATAAACATGTCTAGACATATTCAAACTAGAAAATCATGTATATATCTACACCCCTAACCCTAAACTCTGTCTTATGAAGTCAAGCATGCATGAAGAGAAGTGGTTTTTGTTTCAAACATGGAAATTTCAAAAACCCTCCCAAGAGCTACATTTTGGGGTGACTAAGAAGGATAGATGCTTATTTTTTCATATTCATGATTTAAACTTGTTTAAACCATGGTCAAACCTAGGATTTGACCAAGATTCAAATGGGCATAAATATTCAAAAAAAAATCAGCAAAAATAAAAACCAAAGCAAATAGTTTTCTTATGTTATATAGTAAGCATTAAAGTTGATAAACAAGGTCTAGACATATTCAAACCAGACAAATCATGTATCTATACCCCTAACCCCTAAACTCTGTCTTATGAAGTCAAGCATGAAGAGAAGTGGTTTTGGGTTTCAAACATGGAAATTTCAAAAACCTCCCAAAAGCCCCTTTTCAAATATTTCAAACTTATTCAAATTTGGTTCAAATTTGAAAGACATACAAGTTATAGCACACATAGTGCATACATTTTCACACAAACTGCACTAGATGCTAACCCTATAATTTGAGGCCATTTGGATGAGGTCGAAAAAATTCTTGGATTAGAATCGTGTTGTTCGAACCCCGTAGTTGGATTTTTTTGAACCCTTGATCTGTAGAACTGGGCAAAACCCAAGTTTAACCTATTTAATTATAGATTCGTATATCGATTTTTCTACTACCTTTTTATTATTACTATGCAGCACATGGGTGTTTGCCCGTCGAGTGAAACACGGAGGAAGAGGGATCACTCGGAAGGAGAGAAGAAGGGAGAGCATTATGGTGTCTCCCTTTTTCGGGTGATGATGTTGACTTTTGTGCAGGGGTTTGTCGGTGGGCGAGGAGGTGCGAGCGAGCGAGCGAGCGAGGCCGAGAATGAGAGAGATTTGTTTTTTTTGTGAGAGGGACAACCGAAGGATCCAGAAGGACCCACAGACTTCCAATACGCATCCTGATGCGTCTTCTCTTGACAAAGAAGATGGCTGGGAGTTTGCGTACCTACTGCACGTGACTTGTGCTCACTGAAGTGTGGGACCTCAAGCATGGGCACCACACGTAAGTGACGTGTTGGTGTAAAAACTCGGTTGATTATAATAGTGCATTAGAACAAAGTTTCCTATGGATTCAAGGGTAGGAAATCCAAGTTAACTCATTTACGTGTTAAACTTGTCTAAATCTTGGTCAAACCTAGGATTTGACCAAGATTCAAATGGGCAGAAAAATAAAAAAACAGAAAAATGAAAAACCAAATCACATAGTCTTCTTATGTCATATAGTAAGCATTAAAGTTGATAAACAAGGTCTAGACATATCAAACCATACAAATCATGTATCTACCCCTAACCCTAAACTCCGTCTTATGAAGTCAAGCATGAAGAGAAGTGGTTTTGGGTTTCAAACATGGAAATTTCAAAATCCTCCCAAAAGCCCCTTTTCAAATATTTCAAACTTATTCAAATTTGAAAGACATACAAGTTATAGCACACATAGTGCATACATTTTCACAAAAACTGCACTAGATGCTAACCCTATAGCTTGAGGCCATTTGGATGAGGTCGAAAAAATTCTTGGATTAGAATCGTGTTGTTCGAACCCCGTAGTTGGATTTTTTTGAACCCTTGATCTGTAAAAGCTTCATTTTAGAGTGACTAAGAAGGATACATGCTTCCCTTTTCATTTTCATGTTTTAAACTTGTTTAAATTATCTTGGTCAAACCTAGGATTAGACAAGATTCAAATGGGCATCAAAATTGAAAAAAAATCAGCAAAAAGGAAAACCAAAGCAAATAGTTTGCGTACCTATTGCACGTGACTTGTGCTCACTGAAGTGTGGGACCTCAAGCGTGGGCACCACACGTAAGTGACAGACCTGTTGGTGTAAAAACTCGGTTGATTATTATAGTGCATTAGAACAAAGTTTCCTATGGATTCAAGGGTAGGAAATCCAAGTTAACTCATTTACGTGTTAAACTTGTCTAAATCTTGGTCAAACCTAGGATTTGACCAAGATTCAAATGGGAAAAATAAAAAAAACAGAAAAATGAAAAACCAAATCACATAGTCTTCTTATGTCATATAGTAAGCATTAAAGTTGATAAACAAGGTCCATACATATTCAAACCACACAAATCATGTATCTATACCCCCTAAGCCCTAAATTAATTAACTATGTCTTATGAAGTCAAGCATGTGAAGAGAAGTGGTTTTGGGTTTCAAACATGGAAATTTCAAAAACCTCCCAAAAGCTTCATTTTAGAGTGACTAAGAAGGATCCATGCTTACATTTGCATTTTCATATTTTAAACTTGTTTAAATCATTATCAAACCTAGGATTTGACCAAGATACAAATGGGTGGGCACAAAATTCAAAAAAATCAGAAAAATGAAAAACAAAAGCACATAGTCTTCTTATATATGTCATATCGTAAGCATTCGAGTTGATAAACGAGGTCTAGGTATATATATCCAAACCAGAATAATCATGTATCTACCCCCCATCGATCTTATGAAGTCTAGCATGAAGAGAAGTCGTTTTGGGTTTCAAACATGGAAATTTCAAGAACATCCCAAAAGCTTCATTTTAGAGTGACTAAGAAGGATACATGCTTACCTTTTAATTTTCATGTTTTAAACTTGTTTAAATCTTGGTTGAACCTAGGATTTGACCAAGATTCAAATATATGGGCATAAAATTCAAAAAAAAACAGAAAAATGAAAAACCAAAGCACATAGTCTTCTTATGTCTATAGTTAGCATTAAAGATGATAAACAGGTCTAGACATATTCAAACTAGATTATCATGTATATATCTACACCCCTAACCCTAAACTCTGTCTTATGAAGTCAAGCATGCATGAAGAGAAGTGGTTTTTTTGTTTCAAACATGGAAATTTCAAAAACCCTCCCAAGAGCTACATTTTGGGGTGACTAAGAAGGATAGATGCTTATTTTTTCATATTCATGATTTAAACTTGTTTAAACCATGGTCAAACCTAGGATTTGACCAAGATTCAAATGGGCATCAAAATTGAAAAAAATCAGCAAAAAGAAAAACCAAAGCAAATAGTTTTCTTATGTTATATAGTAAGCATTAAAGTTGATAAACAAGGTCTAGACATATTCAAACCAGACAAATCATGTATCTATACCCCTAACCCCTAAACTCTGTCTTATGAAGTCAAGCATGAAGAGAAGTGGTTTTGGGTTTCAAACATGGAAATTTCAAAAACCTCCCAAAAGCCCCTTTTCAAATATTTCAAACTTATTCAAATTTGGTTCAAATTTGAAAGACATACAAGTTATAGCACACATAGTGCATACATTTTCACACAAACTGCACTAGATGCTAACCCTATAATTTGAGGCCATTTGGATGAGGTCGAAAAAATTCTTGGATTAGAATCGTGTTGTTCGAACCCCGTAGTTGGATTTTTTGAACCCTTGATCTGTAGAACTGGGCAAAACCCGAGTTTAACCTATTTAATTATAGATTCGTATATCGATTTTTCTACTACCTTTTTATTATTACTATGCAGCACATGGGTGTTTGCCCGTCGAGTGAAACACGGAGGAAGAGGGATCACTCGGAAGGAAGAAAAGAGTGGTGTCTCCCCTTTTTCGGGTGATGATGTTGACTTTTGCAGGGTTTGTCAGTGAGAGAGTGCAGCAGCGAGCGAGCGAGTCGAGCGAGGCCGAGAATGAGAGAGATTTGTTTTTTTGTGAGAGGGACAACCGAAGGATCCAGAAGGACCCACAGACTTCCAATACGCATCTGATGCGTCTTCTCTTGACAAAGAAGATGGCTGGGAGTTTGCGTACCTACTGCACGTGACTTGTGCTCATGAAGTGTGGGACCTCAAGGGTGGGCACCACACGTAAGTGACAGACCTGTTGGTGTAAAAACTCGGTTGATTATAATAGTGCATTAGAACAAAGTTTCCTATGGATTCAAGGGTAGGAAATCCAAGTTAACTCATTTACGTGTTAAACTTGTCTAAATCTTGGTCAAACCTAGGATTTGACCAAGATTCAAATGGGCAGAAAAATAAAAAAACAGAAAAATGAAAAACAAAATCACATAGTCTTCTTATGTCATATAGTAAGCATTAAAGTTGATAAACAAGGTCTAGACATATCAAACCATACAAATCATGTATCTACCCCTAACCCCTGAACTCCGCATGAAGAGAAGTGGTTTTGGGTTTCAAACATGGAAATTTCAAAATCCTCCCAAAAGCCCCTTTTCAAATATTTCAAACTTATTCAAATTTGGTTCAAATTTGAAAGACATACAAGTTATAGCACACATAGTGCATACATTTTCACAAAAACTGCACTAGATGCTAACCCTATAGCTTGAGGCCATTTGGATGAGGTCGAAAAAATTCTTGGATTAGAATCGTGTTGTTCGAACCCCGTAGTTGGATTTTTTTGAACCCTTGATCTGTAGAACTGGGCAAAACCCGAGTTTAGAGTGACTAAGAAGGATACATGCTTCCCTTTTCATTTTCATGTTTTAAACTTGTTTAAATTATCTTGGTCAAACCTAGGATTAGACAAGATTCAAATGGGCATCAAAATTGAAAAAAATCAGCAAAAAGGAAAACCAAAGCAAATAGTTTGCGTACCTATTGCACGTGACTTGTGCTCACTGAAGTGTGGGACCTCAAGCGTGGGCACCACACGTAAGTGACAGACCTGTTGGTGTAAAAACTCGGTTGATTATTATAGTGCATTAGAACAAAGTTTCCTATGGATTCAAGGGTAGGAAATCCAAGTTAACTCATTTACATGTTAAATTTCAAATCAAAGTTAAGGATTTGACCAAGATTCAAATGGGCAGAAAAATAAAAAAACAGAAAAAAGAAAAACCAAAGCAAATAGTTTTCTTATGTCATATAGTAAGCATTGAAGTTGATAAACAAGGTCCATACATATTCAAACCACACAAATCATGTATCTATACCCCCTAACCCCTAAATTGATTAACTATGTCTTATGAAGTCAAGCATGTGAAGAGGAGTGGTTTTGGGTTTCAAACATGGAAATTTCAAAAACCTCCCAAAATTAAGCTTCATTTTAGAGTGACTAAGAAGGATCCATGCTTACATTTGCATTTTCATATGTTAAACTTGTTTAAATCATTATCAAACCTAGGATTTGACCAAGATACAAATGGGTGGGCACAAAATTCAAAAAAATCAGAAAAATGAAAAACAAAAGCACATAGTCTTCTTATATATGTCATATCGTAAGCATTCGAGTTGATAAACGAGGTCTAGGTATATCCAAACCAGACAAATCATGTATCTACCCCCCGTCGATCTTATATGAGCACTCAATGCGGAAGGGTTTCATTTTTTTATTTCAAAACCAGATCAAAATGGTCGACATGATTATCCATTCAAAGGGGTTGAATATTTCAGTACTAGCTATCACGTACTGGTTTATGTATATAGTGTAAGTAATATGAATCTGAAAATGATTTTGGGGGATTTCTATGACCAAGTTATAACACACCTACATTTCAGATTTGAATTACTTCCAATAAATCAGCATATAGTCATTTAAATGTGTGAAACTGGCTAAAAACACTAAAAATCGTAAAGAGTTGGGAATTGGCACTAAAATATGGCCTAGTTTATCTTTAAAATGTAGAGGCGCCATTTTGACCGGCCCGTATCTTATGTACCCCACTCGAAAATGATAAACTATCACGAATTACCATTTATTTTAGGCATTACTTTTCACGGTAAAAATGATAAACTATATCACGAAGTTCCATTTCCGTCAAGATAGTCTGCATTACTTTTTTGTTGAGATATAAACCCCCACAACGGCGGACACAGATTAGGTGACATGCACCTTTTGCATGTCAGTCTAAATTCAAATTTAAACATTGCGAAAAAATCTGGAAAAATCATGCATGTTCACAGCACATATTAAGATAACCCCTAAAAATTTCATATCAAAATTCGAAACATACATCGAGAAACAAAAAAGAGAAACTCAGATGTGAATAGTGTACAGAGAAACTTAGATTTCTCTTTTCTGTTTCTCGATGTATGTTTCGAATTTTGATCTGAAATTTTTAGGGGTTATCTTAATATGTGTTTTGAACATGCATGATTTTTTTCAGATTTTTTGGCAATGTTTAAATTTGGATTTAGGCCGCATGTCCCACGGGACATGCAAAAGGTGCATGTCACCTGATCTCTATCCCACAACGGCCATCTCCTCCTTAATTTATTGTGTAAAACCCCCACAACGGTCACCTCCTCCTTAATTTATTGTGTAAACCCCTACAACGGTCATCTCTTCCTTATAAACAACCACAACGACCATCCCTTGTGTCAATAGGTTCTGCCTCTCTCTTCTTCGTTCACATACACTTGATCCATTGCCATGGCGTCCACGTCTCGGACACCGACCAGAAGGGGAAGGGGAAGGGGCGGCCGGGGTGATGGATCATCATCATTGCCACCACCACCGTCAACACTGTCTTTGATCATAGAGGAGTTCTTCATCGTCGTCTATGAAGACCCTTTGGTCAAGAAGGTACGTACGCGTTCCCACATATATGATGCATGTGATTAATTATGGGCATGTTCTAAAAAACATTTAATTTCAAACGATCGGCGCTCGATCTCTTTGCAGGCTCTCCCAAAAAAGTTTGCGGACTATCTTGACGGCCAGGAGCCAGCTAAGGTGTATCTGCGAGCAGCTGACTGCGGTCCTCGTCTCTGGACCGTGGAGGTCCTATTTGACGGACAAGGCCGGATGTACCTCGACAAGGGCTGGGAGAATTTCGCCATCGCGCACGGTGTGGATTTCGGCTGCTTCGTACACTTCAAATATGAAGGCGATGATGTGCTCACAGTGAAGGTGTTCGACGGAACAATGTGCAGGAAGTACTACTACTCGGACGACGATGATACTGACGATGAAAGCGACGACGACGTGAAGCCATGCATCCATCCTCTTTAGATAAGGGGACTATGACCAAAAATATATATGTAGCTTCATATATATGTAGCTTCATATGCATCGATTTTAGAGGTGGATAACTGGAGAGAGAGAGAGAGAGAGATAGAGAGAGAGAGTCTTGATGCGTCTTCTCTTGACAAAGAAGATGGGAGTTTGCCTACCTACCGCACATGACTTGTGCTCACTGAAGTGTGGGACCTCACACATGGGAACCACACGTAAGTGACAGACCTGTTGGTGTAATAACTCAGGTGATCATTATACTGTATTAGTACAAAGTTTCCTATGGATTCAAGGGTAGGAAAGCCAAGTTAACTCATTTACATGACATTATTTTTTCCATGAAGCCAAGTTAACTCATCTATCAATTGGTAAATTCTGGTTATATTCGAAATTTTACTTGAAACTTGTTGGTCATATATGCCATTTTACTACTCGCCTAACACTTTTTCCGCGCGTGAAGGGAGGGGGTGGGCATGATACTTGAAGCTTCATTTTAGAGTGACTAAGAAGGATACAGGCTTACCTTTTCATTTTCATGTTATAAACTTGTTTAAATCCTGGTCAAACTAGGATTTGAACGAGATTCAAATGGGTATAAAAAATAAAAAAACGCACATAGCCTTTTTATGTCATATATATAATGCATGAGTACTCAAGTTGATAAACATGGTCTAGACATATTCAAACTAGAAAAATCATGTATCTACCCTTGCCCTAACCTTAAACTCTGTATTATGGAGTCAAGCATGAAGAGAAGTGGTTTTGGGTTTCAAACATGGAAATTTCAAATTGATGAACAAGTTCTAGGCATATTCAAAACAGAAAAAGCATGTATCTACCCCCTAACCATAAAGTCGGTCGATCTTATGAAGTCTATTAGCATGAAGAGAAGTCTTATTGGTTTCAAACATGGAAATTTCAAGAACCTCCCAAAAGCTTCATTTTAGAGTGACTAAAAAAGGTCCATGCTTGCCTTTTCATTTTCATGTTTTAAAATTGTTTAAATCTTGGTCAAACCTAGCTAGTATTCAACCAAGATTCAAATGGGCATAAAATTCAAAAAAACCAGAAAATGAAAACCAAAGCACATAGCCTTCTTATGTCATATATAGATCAACAAGGTCTAGACATATTCAAAACAGAAAAAAGCATGTATCGATCTACCCCTAACCCTTAACTCTGTCTTATGAAGTCAAGCATGAAGAGAAGTGGTTTTGGGTTACAAATATTATATTGAGATTTCAAGATCGAACCCCCCAAAAGCTTCATTTTAGAATGACTAAGAAGGATCCAGGCTTGCCTTTTCATTTTCATGTGTTTTAAACTTGCTAAAATCTTGGTCAAACCTAGGACTTGACCAATATTCAAATGGGCATAAACATTCAGAAAAAATCAAAAAATGAAAACCAAAGCACATAGCCTTCTTATGTCATATATATATAGTAAGCATTCAAGTTGATCGATATGAACAAGGTCTAGACATATTCAAAACAGAAAAAGCATGTATCTACCCCTAGCCCTTAACTATGTCTTATGAAGTCAAGCATGAAGAGAAGTGGTTTTGGGTTTCAAACATGGAAATTTCAAAAACTTCCCCCAAAAGCTTAATTTTAGAGTGAATAAGAAGGATCCAAGCTTAATTACCTTTTCATTTTAAGGATTTATGCTTGTTTAAATCTTGGTCAAACATAGGATTTGACCAACACACATATAGTCTTCTTATGTCATATAATGAGCATTCAAGTTGATAAACATGGTCTAGACATATTAAAACAAGAAAAATCATGTATCTACCATGTCCCTAACCCTAAACTCGACCTGTCTTATGAAGTCAAACATGAAGAGAAGTGGTTTTGGGTTTCAAACATGGAAATTTCTAGACCCCCCCCAAAGCTTCATTTTAGAGTGACTAATTAAGAAGGATACAGGCTTACCTTTTCATTTTCATGTTTTAATCTTGTTTAAATCTTGGTCAAACCTAGGATTTGACCAAGATTCAAATGGGCATAAAAATTCAAAAAACATAAAAAAATGAAAAACTAAAGCACATAGCCTTCTTATGTCATATATATATAGTAAGCCTTCAAGTTGATGAACAAGGTGTAGACATATTCAAAATAGAAAAAGCATGTATCTACCCCCTAACCCTTAACTATGTCTTATGAAGTTAGGCATGAAGATAAGTGGTTTTGGGTTTCAAACATGGAAATTTCAAAAACATCCCAAAAGCTTAATTTTAGAGTGACTAAAAAGGATCGAAGCTTACCTTTTCATTTTCATGTTTATGCGTGTTTAAATCTTGGTCAAACATAGGATTTGACCAAGATTCAAATGGGCATAAACATTCAGAAAAAAATAAAAAATAAAAAACCAACGCACATTAGTAGCCCAAAATCGAACCAGTAGTTGGATATTTTTGAACTTGATCTGTAGTAGTGGGCAAAACCCTAGATTAACCTATTTAATCATAAATTGAAAAAAAAATCAGCAAAAAGAAAAACCAAAGCAAATAGTTTTCTTATGTTATATAGTAAGCATTAAAGTTGATAAACAAGGTCTAGACATATTCAAACCAGACAAATCATGTATCTATACCCCTAACCCCTAAACTCTGTCTTATGAAGTCAAGCATGAAGAGAAGTGGTTTTGGGTTTCAAACATGGAAATTTCAAAAACCTCCCAAAAGCCCCTTTTCAAATATTTCAAACTTATTCAAATTTGGTTCAAATTTGAAAGACATACAAGTTATAGCACACATAGTGCATACATTTTCACACAAACTGCACTAGATGCTAACCCTATAATTTGAGGCCATTTGGATGAGGTCGAAAAAATTCTTGGATTAGAATCGTGTTGTTCGAACCCCGTAGTTGGATTTTTTTGAACCCTTGATCTGTAGAACTGGGCAAAACCCGAGTTTAACCTATTTAATTATAGATTCGTATATCGATTTTTCTACTACCTTTTTATTATTACTATGCAGCACATGGGTGTTTGCCCGTCGAGTGAAACACGGAGGAAGAGGGATCACTCGGAAGGAGAGAAGAAGGGGGTGTCTCCCCTTTTTCGGGTGATGATGTTGACTTTTGTGCGGGGTTTGTCAGTGAGCAGGAGGTGCGGCGAGCGAGCGAGCCGGCAAGTCGAGCGAGGCCGAGAATGAGAGATTTGTTTTTTTTGTGAGAGGGACAACCGAGGATCCAGAAGGACCCACAGACTTCCAATACGCATCTGATGCGTCTTCTCTTGACAAAGAAGATGGTTGGAGTTTGCGTACCTACGCACGTGACTTGTGCTCACTGAAGTGTGGGACCTCAAGGGTGGGCACCACACGTAAGTGACAGACCTGTTGGTGTAAAAACTCGGTTGATTATAATAGTGCATTAGAACAAAGTTTCCTATGGATTCAAGGGTAGGAAATCCAAGTTAACTCATTTACGTGTTAAACTTGTCTAAATCTTGGTCAAACCTAGGATTTGACCAAGATTCAAATGGGCAGAAAAATAAAAAAACAGAAAAATGAAAAACAAAATCACATAGTCTTCTTATGTCATATAGTAAGCATTAAAGTTGATAAACAAGGTCTAGACATATCAAACCATACAAATCATGTATCTACCCCTAACCCCTAAACTCCGTCTTATGAAGTCAAGCATGAAGAGAATGGTTTCAAAATCCTCCCAAAAGCCCCTTTTCAAATATTTCAAACTTATTCAAATTTGGTTCAAATTTGAAAGACATACAAGTTATAGCACACATAGTGCATACATTTTCACAAAAACTGCACTAGATGCTAACCCTATAGCTTGAGGCCATTTGGATGAGGTCGAAAAAATTCTTGGATTAGAATCGTGTTGTTCGAACCCCGTAGTTGGATTTTTTTGAACCCTTGATCTGTAGAACTGGGCAAAACCCGAGTTTAGAGTGACTAAGAAGGATACATGCTTCCCTTTTCATTTTCATGTTTTAAACTTGTTTAAATTATCTTGGTCAAACCTAGGATTAGACAAGATTCAAATGGGCATCAAAATTGAAAAAAAATCAGCAAAAAGGAAAACCAAAGCAAATAGTTTTCTTATGTCATATAGTAAGCATTAAAGTTGATAAACAAGGTCTAGACATATTCAAACCAGACAAATCATGTAGCTATACCCCCTAACCCCTAAACTCTATCTTATGAAGTCAAGCATGTGAAGAGAAGTGTTTTGGGTTTCAAACATGGAAATTTCAAAAACCTCCCAAAAGCTTCATTTTAGAGTGACTAAGAAGGATCCATGCTTCCCTTTTCATTTTCATGTTTTAAACTTGTTTAAATTATCTTGGTCGTCAAACCTAGGATTTGACAAGATTCAAATGGGCATCAAATTTGAAAAAAAATCAGAAAAAAGAAAAACAAAGCAAATAGTTTTCTTATGTCATATAGTAAGCATTGAATTTGATAAACAAGGTCCATACATATTCAAACCACACAAATCATGTATCTATACCCCCTAAGCCCTAAATTAATTAACTATGTCTTATGAAGTCAAGCATGTGAAGAGAAGTGGTTTTGGGTTTCAAACATGGAAATTTCAAAACCTCCCAAAAGCTTCATTTTAGACTGACTAAGAAGGATCCATGCTTACATTTGCATTTTCATATTTTAAACTTGTTTAAATCATTATCAAACCTAGGATTTGACCAAGATACAAATGGGTGGGCACAAAATTCAAAAAAATCAGAAAAATGAAAAACAAAAGCACATAGTCTTCTTATATATGTCATATCGTAAGCATTCGAGTTGATAAACGAGGTCTAGGTATATCCAAACCAGACAAATCATGTATCTACCCCCGTCGATCTTATGAAGTCTAGCATGAAGAGAAGTCGTTTTGGGTTTCAAACATGGAAATTTCAAGAACATCCCAAAAGCTTCATTTTAGAGTGACTAAGAAGGATACATGCTTACCTTTTAATTTTCATGTTTTAAACTTGTTTAAATCTTGGTTGAACCTAGGATTTGACCAAGATTCAAATATATGGGAATAAAATTCAGAAAAAAACAGAAAAATGAAAAACCAAAGCACATAGTCTTCTTATGTCTATAGTTAGCATTAAAGTTGATAAACAGGTCTAGACATATTCAAACTAGAAAATCATGTATATATCTACACCCCTAACCCTAAACTCTGTCTTATGAAGTCAAGCATGCATGAAGAGAAGTGGTTTTTTTTGTTCCAAACATGGAAATTTCAAAAACCCTCCCAAGAGCTACATTTTGGGGTGACTAAGAAGGATAGATGCTTATTTTTTCATATTCATGATTTAAACTTGTTTAAACCATGGTCAAACCTAGGATTTGACCAAGATTCAAATGGGCATCAAAATTGAAAAAAAATCAGCAAAAATAAAAACCAAAGCAAATAGTTTTCTTATGTTATATAGTAAGCATTAAAGTTGATAAACAAGGTCTAGACATATTCAAACCAGACAAATCATGTATCTATACCCCTAACCCTAAACTCTGTCTTATGAAGTCAAGCATGAAGAGAAGTGGTTTTGGGTTTCAAACATGGAAATTTCAAAAACCTCCCAAAAGCCCCTTTTCAAATATTTCAAACTTATTCAAATTTGGTTCAAATTTGAAAGACATACAAGTTATAGCACACATAGTGCATACATTTTCACACAAACTGCACTAGATGCTAACCCTATAATTTGAGGCCATTTGGATGAGGTCGAAAAAATTCTTGGATTAGAATCGTGTTGTTCAACCCCGTAGTTGGATTTTTTTGAACCCTTGATCTGTAGAACTGGGCAAAACCCGAGTTTAACCTATTTAATTATAGATTCGTATATCGATTTTTCTACTACCTTTTTATTATTACTATGCAGCACATGGGTGTTTGCCCGTCGAGTGAAACACGGAGGAAGAGGGATCACTCGGAAGGAGAGAAGAAGGGAGAGCATTATGGTGTCTCCCTTTTTCGGGTGATGATGTTGACTTTTGTGCAAGGTTTGTCGGTGAGCAGGAGGTGCGAGCGAGCGAGCGCGAGTCGCAGGCCGAGAATGAGAGAGATTTGTTTTTTGTGAGAGGGACAACCGAAGGATCCAGAAGGACCCAGAGACTTCCAATACGCATCTGATGCGTCTTCTCTTGACAAAGAAGATGGTGGGAGTTTGCGTACCTACTGCACGTGACTTGTGCTCATGAAGTGTGGGACCTCACGCGTGGGCACCACACGTAAGTGACAGACCTGTTGGTGTAAAAACTCGGTTGATTATAATAGTGCATTAGAACAAAGTTTCCTATGGATTCAAGGGTAGGAAATCCAAGTTAAATCATTTACGTGTTAAACTTGTCTAAATCTTGGTCAAACCTAGGATTTGACCAAGATTCAAATGGGCAAAAAAAAAAAAAACAGAAAAATGAAAAACAAAATCACATAGTCTTCTTATGTCATATAGTAAGCATTAAAATTGATAAACAAGGTCTAGACATATCAAACCATACAAATCATGTATCTACCCCCTAACCCTAATCTCTGTCTTATGAAGTCAAGCATGAAGAGAAGTGGTTTTGGGTTTCAAACATGGAAATTTCAAAACCTCCCAAAGAGTGACTAAGAAGGATACATGCTTCCCTTTTCATTTTCTTGTTTTAAACTTGTTTAAATTATCTTGGTCAAACCTAGGATTTGACAAGATTCAAAGATACATGCTTCCCTTTTCATTTGACATGAATCCTTGTGGCACGACCATGTTGGGGTCACTCCTGGCTGTCTACCCAGCCGAGCATGCGGGCTCTATTACCTTGTACGAATCCTCGTTTTAAACAAAGAAGTGAACAAACGCCCCCCCCCGCGCCACGGACACACACACACACTTTCTCTCTCTCTCTCTCTCTCTCTCTCTCTCTCTCTCTCTCTCTCTCTCTCTCTCTCTTTAGATATCGCATCATTTGTCTGTCAGACTCCATTGATTTGCCCCAAGTTCAACAAGGTCGCCCCCTTTTCCTCTGAGAGTCCATTGATTTTTATTTGCTGGTGTCACTTGTGCTAAACTGTCATTCCTTGTACTCCCTCCGATTCATATTATTTGATGGTAATATAGATGCATCTATACACATTATAGTTGTAGATACATCCATTTTACCATCAATTAATATTGATCGGAGTTGCAGCGTGGTATGAGGCCTGCCGCCTGCCACCGTCGGCGAGGTTCCAAGTAAACGGCGCCAGAAGAAGAGTAGCGCGGCTCCGGATTCAACCAACTGGCGGCGATGGACGGCACTATGGAAATAAACGCTACGAATTTGGAGGCCATCGCGTACAACATCGCTGGAACGGCGCAGGTCATGTGCTCCCACGACGGCTGCGGGGTCATCGTCAGCTACCACGAGTCCCTAAGCCACCAGATCGCGTGCCCGCACGGCCGGTGCAACTGCACGGAGCAGGGCTGCGACTTCGCCGCCCCACCGTCAGCGCTCCTCGTTCACCTCGCAGAGGCCCACTCGATTCAGGTGCACAGGTTAGAGTATGGCAAGTCCATAGAGTTCCGGGTGACCATGACGCACCCGTGCTCGCCGTGCAGGCTGCTCGTCGTCGAAGGGGATGACGGCTCCGTGTTCGTCCTGTACATCGACGCGCTCGGCCCGGCCATTGTCTTGTCTTTGGTATGCGTCAGTTCGGCCACATCCGTGTGGCCGCTCTACAGGGTGAAGATCTGGGCGCACGGCCCGCCGCCGTCCTCGAAATCGGACTGCAGGCGGGATGTCGTGAAGATGTCTGCCGATGCTTCTGGCAGCGCGTCGCCGGGCGCTGTCGTGTTTGAGGAGCTCACGTCGTTCCTCGTTGTGCCGGGGCCATACCTCGTTGGTGCTGGATCGTCCAAGGAGCTGCGTTTCTACATTCGCATATGCAAGCAGATGTAGCTACTGCTACTTTGCGTAGTTGAAAAAACTGTCAATTTGTCATGAGGAATGATAAATTTCGATGAAAAGTACTTGATTGTTCGTACGGCTGCTATTTTTTTATGGATTCTTCGTTTCATATTTGTGCTGAACTGTTTGTAGTAGTACTTATACTGTACTTAATAATAATGCAGCGTGGAAGTGAATACTCCTTTTTTTTGTGAATCGGAAGTGAATACTCCAACTATATGTAATTGTAACCCCTCCATCTGATTTATATAAAACTATGTGCACTTCCAGATCATTTCTCCTGTTTTTTAGATGTCCTTTCACTTACTATAAAAAACAAAGAAGCACTGCTGCTTTGATTCAAAGGAATGTGGAGAGTGTAGAAATAGGAAAGGTGTAGGATTGAAATTTTCCCATAGGAATCAAATCCAACATAATTCCTATGTCAATCCTATGAATCAAAGAAGCCCTAAGTGGTTACCGGTGCTTAATGCACAGTTCCAAAAAGTTCATCCCGCAGTCCAAATAACTAATAATCAGATGATGTCAATTTTTGTGTATGTAGTTGTGCCTATTACCATCACAAATATAGTCTCAAATAGTATGATGGTGGAGATACACATTTTTTAACTACCATGATTTTCGGTAAATGCTTAGTCAATTTTGACATAATTTGACTTTCTAAAAATAATATAAGCTAAGCTTTGAGATGGAGGTACTATATTGGGTTTTCCTCGTCTTAAGCAAAATCCCTTCCCATCCCCTTAAATAGAGTACTCCAGCCTCGAGGCTAGGAGATAAGAGAGGCCATCGATAGGCCACATACTCCTCGCGCGCTCGCAATGCTGGAAACTGTCACCGTTACCCTGAAGATGGACTCCACCGTGCTTCACTGCATTTTCTGCTCCCAGCCCCTCAAGCCCCCCGTCTTCAAGGTCGATCCCTTTCCCTCCCACACTCCATTGATGTTTCTTTTGTGGGTTCACTACTGCAAAAATGGCAATCCACGAACTTTGATTTGTGCAGTGCAAGGGTAATCATTTGGCCTGCGGCCGCTGCCTCAGCGAGCTTCCCGGGAACCGGTGCCATAGGTGCGTGGAACCCCGCGGCGGATTCGAGCACGACCCGGCAATGGACGCCGTCGTATCAGCGGCGACGGTTGAGTGCCCCCACAGCAGCTGCGGGAGCTTGGTGGCCTACCACCAGGTCCACGACCACAAGATTGCATGCCCGCACGCCCCTTGCGCTTGCACGGAGCCCGGCTGCGACTTCGCCGCCCCGCCAACAGCGCTCGTCGCCCACTTTGCAGCGGCCCACTCGATCCAAGTGCACAAGCTCCCGCCGTACAACACGACCAAAGTGTTCGAGGTGCTGGTGCCGGTGCCGGGTTCGCCGTGCCTGCGGATCATCGCCGAAGGGGAGGACGGCGCCGTGTTCGTCCTGATCATCGGCGTGCTCGGTTCGACTTCGACCACCATCGTGTCTACCGTGTGCGTTAGGGCGGCCGCGTGCGTGTGGCCTCTGTACACGGCAAAGATGTGGGCGAATGGGCCGGCGTCGTGCTCGTTGGCGCACTCGAGGAGCAGGGCGGACACCGTGAATGTGTCATTGGAGGCGTCGAGCTGCGCCTTGCCGGGCGACGTCGCGTTTGATGAACTCACGTCGTTCCTCTCGGTACCGCCGCTGTACCAGGTGCTTGGTGGACCTTCCAAGCTGCTGCGTTTCTACATTCGCATCGAGAAGGAGAACAATTAATCCTCAAAATAAGTACTCCTTATATAGAAAGGGACTAACTGTTTTTCGTCCTGCTAATGCAACCTTGAGGTGACCGGGACAACTTTGTACAAAGCATCGTGCTCATATAAATATACGTACTCTACAAAATCATCAGCAGTGGAGTACCTCGATAGGTGCCATGTCCATGGATCGACAAGACAAGACACATACATAGACTGGGTCACTGGGAGATGGATATTACTACTGGATAGCTGTCCTGACGTGATAGGATGCCTACATACACCCTACTCGGCAGGTGACGATACCTTCCCAACAAAGGTATCCAGTCCCATCCATTGATTATATTTTATTATGGACGGAGAGCATTCTACTACGTAGAAGAGATGTCATGTCTTGGGGCAGAGGTTCGGCTTAATCATGGTTTAGATGACTCTAATGTAGATGTATCTAGACATATTGTAACTATAGATACTTCCATTTTAGCATCAAGTAATGTGGATCGGAGGGAGTAATACTATAGTACAATATACTCAGTATAAGGTTAACTTTGGCACACGCTGGGACGCACATATTTGTTAGAAGTACACACATGCAAGACAGAGCACAGAGTAAAATAATTACTATTTACTTATGGGCAACCAAAAGCTTGTACGTGTCCACTCTATATATGGGCATGGACTACACTTATTGCTTGTGGACGAGGATAGCTGTTGTGGACAACACAGTGGATGCTGTTAGAGTGAAACGGCACACTTATTATGGATCGTAGGGAGTATGCAAGATAAAAAAAGATCTACCATACATATTAGTATTATTATCATCAGTTATGTACTCATGACACTGGGAGCATACACACACGATCGTACATACTACAGTAGTACTGTACTACTTTTAAAACTACTTGCAAGATAAAATATACTGTACTACTTATCACTGGGTGCATACACACACGATCGTATACATACTAGTACTGTACTACTTTTAACACTAGGCTATCCTTTTCAGTGGTCTTCCTCTTCAGCTTCCACAGCCTGTACCATGTTGCTCTTCTTCTTCTTCTTCTTCTTCTTCTTACTCCCGCTGTCCTGGAATTCCGCCAATTTTTGTTGACCCTTCTCAAAGTTCACTATTCGCCTGTATACCTCATATGTCGCGTATGCGTCGATGCTTGCATACAGGATATGCTTCATGGACAAGGGCACCTGCTTCCACAGCTTGTGTTCCTCTTTCGTAAGTTTTTTCATGATAGATTTGTACTGGCTGTCTATAATGGCCGCAGCATAGTAAGCCAACGAATCCTTATTGTTACTAGTGGAATCGGCAGGCTTCCACCTTTTCTGGATGTCCACGAAGTTCGCCACTGAGAGGTTGCAACGCCCAAGCCTGGTAATGTCGTTGCCGATGTCAACACCTGCAAATGTTATGTCAGGCCTGCCAAGAAAGTCAGCGAGTTTGGGGCAGGGCTGGTCGGCCGAGGAAATCTGGTACAGGAGGCAGTCTGTGCCCATGCACAACTGTATGAGGGCAGCCTTCTGTTCAGGCCCATAGGTGTACTCTACGTCTAGGCCAACAATTTTGTACGAGTCTTCTTTCTCCAGTATCAACTCGATTTTGTTGATGTGTTCCTCCACCTTAGACGCCATATTGGTATAGTTCGCCGTAATGGTGGTTGTTCCATGAGCGAGGAAAGTGTGTCCTTGGTAGAACGCTTCCATGGAGGGTAGCGAGAGAGGGGCACAGGCGAGAGTGTCAGGGAGAAGACGAAATGAGGAAGACGAAATGAGGAAGACGAATGTTAACCGCCACGCCAGGGCCTGGAAACCGCCCGTCGCTAGATGCATGCATTTGGACGGTTTTGAAGATGACGGGCCATAGGGCACGAATGCAGTTTCCCTGTTAAAATAATAATAACCGCCCACGTACTTAATTAATTGTATGCTTATTTGTTTCTCGAGAGGAGCCTAGTTTTTTTCTACGAAACTCTGAAGATCTATTAAAAATCATCAACATTAGTACAAAGAGATTCAAAATTAATATTACCTTCGTCTAAAAGGAGGTGTCTTAGTTTTGTCTAATACGGATGTATATAGACATATCTAAGTTGTAGAAATTACAAATATGTCTTCTTTGCACCACTTAGCTACCACTACAAAGTACAAACACTAACGCAAGGTAGATCAGCATCATGCAATGTAGACATTACAGTATTTTTGTACTACTGTACTTGTCTTCCCTGGTCTATGATTCAATATCTAGTATACTGTACTGCTTATACACCAGGGAGATTCAAAATACGAGTTGAGCGCCAAAACTCCCGCCTCCATACACATATTTCGAATTCCCTTTCGACCCTATTAGCAATGACGCAAAGGCAGACAAGTGAAGCCGGCGTTGGTTGGGGTCTCGTTCGTAATTTACACACCCCCTCTGATATATATAGTCTACCGCCTTCCATTCGTCTTCCCCATTTCCGCAAAAAATCTGTCGCAATACTCCAGGCCCATCATCTCTCACCTGCCGGACCACCGCACCGGAATATCCCAGCCGTACTTAGCCGGCATACCACCTCACCTACCTGAGGCCACCGACTCCCTCGTCCGCAGCACCAGATCCGCTTCACCAACGCCGCCGTGTACTGCATCGGATCTGCTTCACCGACTGCTTCATCCGCAGCACCAGATCCGCTTCACCAACGCCGCCGTGCACTGCACTATCTGAGTTCACCGACTCCCTCGTCTGCCGTACCTGATCCGCTTCACCAACGACGCCGTGCACTGCACCGGATCTGCTTCACCGACTCCCTCGTTTCAGATCTGCTTCCCCGAACCCATCATCGACCGCCCCAGATCTGCTTCCTCGACGCCGACGCCCACCGCAACCGCAGCACCCCCGCCGTCGTCGACGTGACCCGCAAGGATGCCGAGTATGACTACACGAAGCCGCCGTCGAGGTAACCAGACCCCCTCCCCCCTACACGTTTTGGTCTGTTACCATAGAAGGTTCAAGCATGTCTTGGTCAACTAGAATGTGTCCCATAGATCCAGCTCCGCCCCGCTCTCAATGCGCGTGGCAGATGGCAGGATCCTGCGCATTTGCCCATGCCACTCCTCGAGCTCTCTGTCTTGATGTGCTTCACACACAGGGCTTATAATACTAGGAAGCTTGTGCCTCACATACACTTACACACAGGGCTACTACTACTAGGAAGCTTTATTGGATATCTCAGTGGTACAAAGCTTACTTACATGGGACGGGTGATACTCTATTTAAATTTTTGTACATGACCCTTTAGATTGTTGCCATGTGCCAGAATCCAAACCCTATACCATACTTCTAGAATACTCTACAAACTCTAGATATTTCATACTACTCGTAAATATCTTACTCTAGAACATTCCCCATTCTACAGTTCTCTCTACATACCTTGGATACTTCATGACTAAGCTAGCTCCTTTACTAGCCAACCACATTGATAAGATTACTACTAACAATCCCCCCATAATCTTGTCATATAAACTATCTTTACTATTAAATTTAAAATAGGCCGCGGTGGTTGGTGATGGTACGTCAAACGTGTATACAACTCACCCCGAACATAAAAAGTAAGGTCAGCGTGACCGGCTCCATGAGGAGTTCTTATCAGGATTAGTTAGGTCACGACCAAAATCCAATCCGTAGCACTAGGTAGCAAAATCAGCATCCCTTTCCTAATTCTAATCGGTAAGACAAGCATAGATCGGTCCAGCCACACATCTTTTTTGTTCGCTCCCCTTTTTATTCTCTAAGGAACCCTCTCCTTAACGAGCGTAGATTGATGGAGATGGTTTTTGTACCGGTCAATCTTTATATCCTTTCTGGCATAGTTCTGTAAAAGATCGGCAGGTGATCCGTCCTTTCTCCTCTGCCGTAGTTCATCAACGCGTGTCCGGCAATCCCGGTTAGATCGACACAATCGGCAAAAAAGAAAAAGGCCAAAAGAGACCCATTGATTAGGCTCCTCTTGCCGTGCTACTTTAAATTTTCTAACTTTTCTTTCATTCGCAAACATACAGTGACAATCTATATGACTCTAGGTTTCTTTTCCTAATTTTTGCACGTGCATGCATTTTCCCTTTAAAATTCGTAGGACATACAAATCTCAACACTTATGCAACTAAAAATCCTTAAAAAAACAAAGCTTTCATACCCTGCAGCTTTTAAGAGGTTAGTCACAAGAATCAACCACATGTTTTGGAGCGCAGTGACATTCTCCCTAAAAAAACCATGTTTCATGCGTGGGTGTTTCATTAATAAAGAGAAATATCTGTTCAGTTGGGGCCACGTTTCGACGTGTGTTCTCGACAAATCAGTTTCTCAGACAAAGTATCTTGAAGGTGTTCATAGAGATTGCATGTGCATTTGTGCGTTCGTAGGAGCGAGTATGCATTTAGTGAGCATTTATATTGTACCGTGTTTTGTTAAAAAAGATGGTGTAAAACGGGCACCTTTTACGATATACTCTCTCCGTCCCAAAATGTAAGGCGTCTAAGGATTGGTCAAAACTCAAAAGTCAAACCTTACGAACTTTGACCAAATATTTTAAAAAATATTTACATTTACAATATCAAATTGACATATTAAGAAATTATACTTTAGGGTGACTCTATTGATAATGATTTAGTATTGTAAATATTTATATTTTTGTGTGTAAACTTGGTCAAACTTTAAAAACATTGACTTTTAACTAATCCTTAGACGCCTTATTTTTGGCACGGAGGGAGTATCATTCAATAAATACTATGAATTATTCGATCGTTTGTTCAAACATGTTAATTAGATCGGTCGATTGATCAACTCGGATCGGTCGATCGAGCATCAGAGTTGTCTCAGTGATGACAAAAAATAATGCACATTGTATGATACTGACGTACCACAGATTCTAAAGAAAAATGAGGACCATGTGGCCACACATCCTGGACATAGACATTGCGATTATATTCCATTTATTCTATATTTGGAGGGAGCCATCTTTCGTTATTAACCCGTTGCAACACACGGGTATTATGCTAGTATCCCCTAATCCAGATCACATGGACCATGCACTTCATCTTGTGATGGCATCACACCGACTCACGTCAAGCAACGACGCCGCACCTTGCTTGTTAGCCTGACACCGACTTCATTTTAGATATCATGTAGTACATGTCAAGTACCAAATCACTGAGAACCAACCTGTGGTTGGATGGTTAGGAGGGCAGTGGCACCCCCAGATTTAACGCTTTGGTGTCTCAAAAATGGAGGAATATTCTTCTGTGGGACGCGGCGTTCCCGATGACATTGTGGTGCTAGTGGTGACTTCGTCAATCTCAATACCCGTCGGAACAGTTTCTTGGATGCAGTTTCCTGAAGGTGCTCGAAGGGGTAGTGTGTGTGCCTGAGTGATGAGTGTATGTATGTACGTGTGAGCGTCTATGATTGTACTGTGTGTTGCAAAAAATAGTATTAATTTTGTCTTGTTCATACTAAGACTAGCAAAGCGTTCCCTGCTCTATAAACTCTCAAGAAACACCCCTATAATATCTATCTAGTTCGTCCTAATGTTAGAACAGTAATTGCATGCTATGTAATTCATCTATTTTTGTTAGGAAACCTACATGTTTGTTTGCTTTTCTTATTCTCAGGTGACAGGTTGTGTGCTGGGACCATAGCCGCCGTCTGTTTTGTTCGTTGCAAAATGTTGTTTTATATTCCGCCATTCTGTGCTCTTCTGTGTTCACAAGGTTTTACATTATAATTTCCATCTGTTTTGTTGTAAACAATGACGGTAAATGCCAATTACTATTTCCTTTCTGCTATCCTTTTGCCATCCTGTAGTACATGTGTGAACTCATTGCTCTGGTACATTTAAATTCTTCATTGTTTTTTTTCTTCAAGAGCTGCAACCCTAACTCTTTGCTGTAATTTCATGTTGCACTATCACATGGAACACAGCAAATCGTGGAGTGAATCACCCCTATAATCCAGTAAGTACCTTTCATTTTTGTATTGATATGCTTATCGTGCTGGAACCAGTTTGTGTTTAACACATTTACTCTCCATATAGATAGGATAACTGGTTTGAAATAAATCATGCTATTTGTATGACTGCACGTCTTCGTTCATTTTCCTGCTAGCTTCTCAAACTTGTTCTATTGCCTGTCTAATCTTTTTTTGTTTGATCGTGATTAAACCAATTTAATTGTTCTGCTTAACTTAAATGATCTGGCATTTTATTCCAGCCACATAATGTTTGATTGCTCATGCACTTCCTCATACTGTTATGTCTTCTGGATTTCTTCCATAATGATAAGAATGTTTTGCTTGGTGAATATGAGTCAGATGATGATTCAATTGGTTATTAGTCCTTGATTCATTGAGTTGACTGATGATTAAAACATATAAACCTTGCGACTATCTGGCATGCTTGTTGTGGGATATAATGAGCATATTTGTTTTTTGTAAGACTTTTTTCGGATTTCACTGTTGATTAATCCAATGCCACCTTCTGTAGTAGGAAATCCACCTTCAGTAGGTATCATAAATAAGATTTGTTGTTACTTTTTGGCTGACCCATCTTTTATTTTTAGGCACAAAATGGTTCATTTGTTTGTTTCTCCTTCCCTTATATTGCGCTCATGGGTTAAACATTGAAATAATATGTCAGTTTATATGAATCCCAGAATGGTTGCTGTCTAATCTGTCTTAATTGGTCCTGCTCGTTTATATTTGGCACCAAATGGATATATTTCTCTTTTATCTGAGGCATTCCCATGGCTGGCTGATGATTAAAATAATGAAATTTAGGGGGTTGGAGATTCTCCAACTGCACAATGTCTGGCTACCACTTTTGTGGAACTTAAGGGATCTGAAGCACCCCTTCCAAGTGTCAATTTTAATAGACAGCTGTTATGCAGTTTCCTGGCTTATTTTATTAGGCACAGACTGTCTAGTTACTTGATTTATTTTGTTCATATTTGCCATCCGGTTGCTCTGCCTGTTGCATTGGGGTTGATAGCTTGCTTTGTTATATTATGCCTTGTGCTTTGTGAAAATCTGCCATCTGTTTTGATGCTTTGCAAAAATCTGTGACAACTAATAATATGGTTGTTTTCTCAAATTGTATGGTTCTGTAACTTGCACTGTCTTGTTTTCAGCCCCTGAATAGAGCAAGGAAGGCAGATGGCAGGGCATGTACATCAAGTGTCCAGGTCTTTCCACAGCACAGCCGTGACAATGCCAATTCATCTGATTGTCAGATGATAGCTACTGTCCCAGCCATTCCAGCGCAAACAATCGCTGCCTTTGCACACGAATCACTTGATATAATTCAGCAGCAAAGAGATGAAATAGATTCAAATATCATCATAACAGTCAATGAGATACATGAATTGAAAAATAGGCAAGCTTGGATTGAGCAGATCCTTAATAATCTACTCTGCAGATCTAATGGAAAGCCAGCTGTTACTTGCACTCCGATGAATTCTACCTAACAGAAATGCAGTTTTGCCGATGATGCCATTTGTATGGCTTGTATCATTTGAGTTATTTCGACTTGTTGTATTTGAGAATTTTTGCTGTTATTGTAATCCTTGAGCATTTTTTCCTGTTATTGCTATAGTTTGCAATCATTGTAACAAATTTTCAATGTAATGATTATTTTATCTTGCACTCGGCCTTAAACAGAACTACTAGTATGGTCTCACAATTTTTTATCATTATACTATGCAAGATTTAGCGGTTGCCCCAAATTCAGAGCATCTCCACCGGCGGCCCGGCCTGATAGCGATTTGGGGGCCGGCGTCGTTTTATGGCTCGCACCGGTGCGCTCCAAACGGCGCCGGCCATTTTTCGAGCCCAGTAGAATCTCCGGCATCCCCGAGCCGGCCCCTTCGCCAGGGGCGCGAATCAGGCGCTCCGGGTGCCTCGCGGAACGACGGTTTTCGCTGGTGGAGGCGCCTTGTCAGCGAGAGGACGCGACGGTTCGCATCGACTGGCCACGACGCGGGAAGGTTGGTCGTCGGCGTTTAAATGGCCTCCCGCGCGGAAACCGAGGCAGCGACTGGCCACGAGGGCAGCGACTGGCCACGCGGCGTCCAGTCGCCGTAAATGTGGGTAGTTGCCACCGCTAGATATATAGGACGTACGCCGTCCACCACCGCCGCTCCATTCTCTACTCTCCACATCAAGATGCCGCGCCGTCTGAAGACCACCTACTCGATGCTTGGCCTCAACGGCCGCGCGCTGCCTCCACCACCACGGCAGCCGCAGCCGGAGCCGGAGCCGGAGCTGCAGGCCGACGACGAGCACAGCTCCGACGAGGACGAGGACCCACGGTTCGAGTCCTGGCACGATGTCTACGTAGCAGAAGCGGAAGCAGAGGCGGCGGATCGAGGAGTCAGCGCAGTCGGGCGAGCCGCCGCAGGCCCCCACCGACCCGGAGCAGGCGGCGATCCTCGCGTCGCTGAACGCACAACGATACCAGCGGTTGAGGGAGGAGGAGCGCGAGTTCGTCAACGACGCGAACCTCGAGCACGTCCTCGAGATATCGCGCCAGCGAGCGGTCACGGAGGAGGCGGGACGCCGCCTCAAGGAGGCGGAGCGACAGAAGCTCGCAGAGCTCAACGCTCATCGCCACCAGGACGAGTTCGCTCGCCAGCAGGCGAGGCGCGCCGAGATCGAAGCTTCTCGGGAAAGGCTGGAAGCGCGGGGACAGCGCCGCCGGCCGCCATGCTCCACCGCCAGATGCGCGAAGCAACGAAGGAGAAGCGGGCACGAAAGCAGGCGGCAATGGCTAAGAACAACGACGAGGCAGTGCCGTCGAGCGCCCCAACCGACGGCCCGTAGACCAGGATTAAGTTTAAGTTTAGTTATGTTTAAAGTCGAGCTACTTTGGTATAAATTTCGTATGATTTTGGGTTTTTAAATGTCAATTTTAATTTTAAAATGGCTGCCGTTTGGGGCCGCTGGTGTGGTGTGGGAGCAGCATCCCCAAATAGAGGATCATGGTAACAGAAATTGTCAACGTGATGATGATTTGATGTTGCACTCGACCTTGAACATAAGTACTAGTACGGTCTCACAATTTTTTTAATCATTATACTTTGCAACATTTAGCGCGGATGCGCCAAATTCAGAGATAGATCATGATCATGGTAACAAATTTTCAACGTGATGATGATTTGATGTTGCACTCGGGCTTGAACAGAAGTACTACTACTGTCTCACAAATTCTTTATCATTATACTTTGCGAGATTTAGCGGATGCGCCAAATTCAGAGATAGATCATGATCATGGTAACACACTTTTCAATGTAATGATGATTTGATGTTGCACTCGACCTTGAACATAAGTCCTAGTACGGTCTCACAATTTTGTATCATTATACTTTGCAAGTTTTAGCGGATGCGCCCATTTTCAGAGGTAGATCATGATCATGGTAACAAATTTTAAACGTGATGATGATTTGATGTTGCACTCGACCATGAACAGAAGTACTACTACTGTCTCACAATTTCTTTATCATTATAGTTTGCCAGATTTAGCGGATGCGCCAAATTTAGAGATAGATCATGATCATGGTAACAAATTTTCAACGTGATGATGATTTGATGTTGCACTCGGGCTTGAACAGAAGTACTAGTACGGTCACTAATTTTTTTAGCATTATACTTTGCAACGAATGCACCAATTTCAGGTGCATGTCACCAGATCTGTGTCCGATGATGATCATGGTAGTAACCGATGTTCAACTTGATGATGATTTGATTTTACAGTCGGCCTTGAACAGAGGTACTAGTACGGTCTCACAATTTTTTATCATTATACTTGTACCTTAGCGAAATTCAAAATCTCATAGCGGCAAAACTTCCCGCCCACAAAATACAAAAATTTCACACGCTTCCAAATTCCGATTCTACCCCTGTGGAGATGACAGCAAAGTCGGTTGGTGGGGGGTCTGGCCGTCATTTTTTGGATCACCACCTCCCTAGCCCCGGATACCCTCCCAAAAAAATTCATTTCCCTCAGTCTCTCATCTGAGACCACCCACCGGAACTTCCCAAGTCCCTCTCTCCCACCTCCACGACCACCGCACCGGAACATCCCCGCCGGACTTCCCTGGCCTACCCGAGGCCTCGCGATCCTCGTCATCCGGCTGCCTGCCGGAGCCGCTTCATCGACGCCGTCATCAACCGGACCGGATCATCCCCGCCGAACCTCGAAACCATATGCTCATCCAGCAGTCTACCGCAGTCGCTTCAGCTGCGGCATCGTCCACCCCACCGGAGCCGCTTCGCCGGATCCGTCGTCCACCGCATCGGATCTTGCTCACCGACACCGCTGTGCATGAACCGGATCTGCTTCACCGGCGCCGTGCATGATCTAAACTCTTCTACTGTCGCTTTTCTATTGCTTGCCTGCAAGTTCTTGTTTAATCTTGGGGGAACCTGTTTGTGCTAACGACGCGCCGTTACGTTTTTGCAGACGAGATGAGTAACCATGAAGTGTAATGGCCGTCTCTCCAACCCCAAGTAGCACATGTAGCGTACTTCATCACCGGATCTATCAACCCCAGGAAGATCTGCTGTGACTCCCACAGAGTGCTTCTCCTAATGTAAGTCCCTTGTTTTAGCGCCATGTTCTGGGTTCAGATGCTTGTTTGTCTGAAGCTCTTTTAGTTCATTCCTAGCTATGACCGTAACACCTTGCTATTTTCTACTTCATTGCTAACTTTAAGCGATTGAACATTTTGGTTTGCATTCCCTGCTCTGTAGATGTAGCCATCATAACTTCTATCTTGCTCAGTCGTTGTTACAAAAATTATAGGTATTATAGTAACATCCTGCTATTATTTAGTTCATGGCCAATTTTAAGTAATTGCACATGTTGGTTCGCATTCCCTGCTCTATAGCTTTTGGCATCGTAACTTCTATATTTGGTTTACATTCCCTGCTCTGTAGATCTAGCCATCATAACTTTATCTTGCTCAGTCGTTGTTACAAAAATTATGGCCTGCTACTATGTTGTTTGTGCCAATTTTTTACTCCATGAACATGTTGGCTTGCATTCCCTGTACTACAGGTGATGCCATTGTTTTGTATCTAGTTCATTGTAAGCTAACAAAGTAAGGACTTAGTTTGGCATGCTATCACTCTGCTATCTAGCCTGTAGTACAAATAAACTTGTCATACTACTAGATAATAATTTTGCGTGCCATCTTGTTCTTCAAAAGCTGCATTATTGACTTGTTTCTCTGACTTGGCATGACGCTCACATATGGAAAGCTGAACATATTGGTTTGCATTCCCTCTTATACAAGTTCACAGGTGATCCCACTATATTCTGTATCTGGTCCATCCTAAGCTCCAGCATTAACTATCCTCTATGTGTTGCTCATTACAAGTTTATATCCCGAAACATCTTGATTTGCATCCCCTTCACTATAAGTTCAGGAGTATTATTTAGTTCACGGCCAAAATGAAGTAATTGCACTTGGCACATGTTGGTTCACATTCCCTCCTCTTTAGCTTCTGCCATCGTAACTTCTATTTTTGGTTTACATTCCCTGCTCTGTAGATGTAGCCATCATAACTTCATCTTGCTCAGTCGTTGTTACAAAATTTATAGCCTGCTACTATGTTGTTCATACCAATTTTGTACTCCCTGAACATGTTGGTTTGCATGGGACTCGACAGTAGTAAGTCTGCTGTTTCATTCTAACATGCTCTGTTATATTGGCTGTTGGTATGCGGCATGCACTCTTTGTTTGCTTATTGTGCGCATTACAATGATCTTGTTATAACGACGAAATGATGAGTTCCAAATTCTTTGCCAAACAATATTGGAGTGTCTTTGCCTTTCCATTGTTGCTGTCTTAACTTGTAATGTCTTTGTTTCAGATATAGGTGCTGCATGGACAACTTAAAAGATTGCCGGATCGCTTCATTGTAT
Organism: Lolium multiflorum; assembly: GCA_030979885.1. Taxonomy (NCBI): domain Eukaryota; kingdom Viridiplantae; phylum Streptophyta; class Magnoliopsida; order Poales; family Poaceae; genus Lolium; species Lolium multiflorum. The sequence goes on from CM061749.1 coordinate 112,175,362, forward strand.
TGCTAGGTTTAATTACCATTCAATTTCTCTGGGTTCTGTAATATTTTTTCAATGCCTTGCAGCTGATGTAATATTTAGTTAGTTTTTATAGTTCTTTCGCGCATTTTTTCTTTGGTGCTTGTGGTAAGTGAGGCTATTCGACAGAAATCAATGCTGCGTAAATATTCTCAGTATCTAAATCACGAATTCCCATCCCTTAAACGGCCCAATTAAGCGAAATCACATATGTGCCTGCCCGCAAAATCCTAAAGCGCATATTATGCCGGCATATAAACAGCAACTAAACGGGCTGGCCCACTTACTTCTTGGGCCAGCCCATTTGATTTACGGTGGACCCCACACACTAATTGGGCTTGCTTTAAGGTGGACCCCACACACTACTGGGCCGGCCCACTAATTAGTTGGGCCAGCCCATTTGCTTTTTGGTGGACCCCACGTACTAAATGGGCCGGCCCTTTAAGAGGAAAGTGGGACCCCTGTGTTTTTGGCCCGGCCCACTATCTTGTTGGGGCCCACTTGCTATATGGTGGACCCCACATACTATCGGCCCTTTAACAGGAAAGTGGGGCCCACATGTGATTGGCCCACTTGCTCTATGGTGGTCCCACATGGTAAATGGGCGGCCCTTTAAGTGGAAGGGGGACCCACTGTGTTTTTGACCACTCTTTGTTGGGCGCCCACTATGGTGGGACATACCAAATGGGCCGGCCATTAAGAATGTGGGACCCACTGTTTTGGCCCGCCCACATCTTGGTGGGCCAGCCCTGCTATATGGTGGGCCCATACTAAATGGGTCGGCCCAGAAAGTGGGACCCACGTGTTTGGCCGGCCCACTATTTTGTTGGGCCGGCCCACTTGCTATATGGTGGACCCCACAAACTAAATGGGCCGATCCTTTAACGGAAAGTGGGACCCACTGTGTTTTTGGCCCGCCCACTAGCTTGTTGGGCCGGCCCACTTGCTATACGGTGGACCCCACACACTAAATGGGCCTTTTAACGGAAAGTGGGACCCACCTGTGTTTTTGGCCGGCCCACTTGCTTCTTGGGCCGGCCCATTCTGTAGTGGACCCCACATGTTAAATGGGCGGCCCATTTAAGTTTTGACCAGTCAACCTTAGAGGTTAGGCCCGGCCCACGTAACTAATGGACCAGCCCAGCTATATAGTTGACCGGTCAAACTATGTCATCTGGCCCGGCCCGCTTAAGACGTGGCAGGCCTCGTGTGGGCCTACCATCTACCACGGGGTTTCAGCCGGTTAACGCCGTTAACGGCAGGCGTCTGCCACGTGTCAGTTTGCATGACGTCAGCAGTCAACGGGCTCTCGAAAACACTTCCGCAACGGTCCGATTTTCCGTGGCGGAAGGGCGCCCAAGCGCGACGGACCGAAAAAATCGTCGTTGGACTTTGCCTGACGCAGTTTCGACAACGGAACCCATATCGTCGGGTTAGGCCCATAGGCGACGAAAAATGCCCCTTAGTTGACGATTTTGGGACGTTGTCTATCAGAACTTTTCTTGTAAGTTGAGCCCTTAGCTCAACATTCTCCTTCAAGGTAGATGCTTCACAAGAAGTAGAGTTAGTAGCACAAACATCATTATCAATAGCAATAGGAGAAGGCAAGTTGGCATGCACTTTTAGATAAGAAGCTTTAAGTTGCTCATGCGACTCGGTGAGTTTGGTGAGCGCACTCTCAATGACCCTTGAGCCCTTTTTGAGTTGCTCAAAATCCTCAAGGAGTTTAGCATTAACAAACACAAGCTTATCATTTTTTAGCTTTAGTTCATTTGCCATCTCAAGAGCTCTATCATGGTTTTCCTTTTCTCTAGACAATTCTAGAGCAAAGGTCTCCTCAAGAGCTTCCTTGATGGTTTGTTCTTCTTCAAGTTCATTCTTTAATGATGCGACATCATCGGCATACTCTCGTTCAAGAGCACCCTTTTTATCAATGGTGTTCTCATGCATCCAAATAAGTTTTTGGCTCTCAATGGCGGTAGTCAAGATTTCAAAGAAGTGAGTGCTAGCAATTTTATCTTTGCAAATAACCTTGAATACGCTCTTACCCTTATCGCGTAGAGAGACAACCCAATCCTCTTCTTCATATTCATCCTCATCCTTATCACCACGAGACATATTAGGATCCATGGTAGGAGGTACCGTGGAACCCTTGGCCATAAGGCATATATGAGGACCGTGAGATAAAGATGAGGAGTTACTTGAGGCTCCTTTCAAGATCTTGTCTTGACCAATAGAATCTTTGGTTTCCTCTACATTGTTAGACACACAACAACTAGAGGAAATAGAAGCATTTTTATCATGGCCACAAGACAATGCAAGCATATCATCATTAGATTTATTCAAGCAACTTACACATGATATGCAAAGACTATCAACACAAGCATGTAAAACATTTCTAGTGCTAGATGTGTTTGAGTCCGTAGATGAAGCATTACAATGAGATAGAGATGAAGAATCATCAATAGTAAGCTCAATATCAACATTGCAATTTTCACCACCACTCACCATATCATTACCTTGTGTCTTACCACACTTGGGTGAAGTGGAAGAAGATGAGACCTCATCACGGCCGGAAGTGGAAGCAATACAATCATCCTTAATAATATTGGACACATCATATTTATCTTGAATCTTTGTCCATAACTCATGAGCGCTCCAAAAAGGCAAGTATGGAAAGAGACCTACATCTCTCAAAGCATTCATAAGAACATAAGAAGCTTGAGAATTGAGATATAAATTTTTCTCATCCTCTAACGATAGATTTTGTGAATCCATAGGAGGAGAAAAACCTATATCTACAATTTTCTCCATATGAGGGTCAATGTCCCGAAAATGACTAAGCATGCAAATTTTCCAAACATCATAATTTGTGCCATCTAATATAAGAGTGTTATCGTGCACTAATCCTCTAGCCGACATCTTTACTCTCAAGGCGGTGAAGCCTAAGAATGAGAGACCTTGCTCTGATACCAATTGAAAGGACACGGATGTCGCCTAGAGGGGGGGTGAATAGGCGATTTAAAACTTTTACGAGATGGGCTTAACAAATGCGGAATAAAACTAGCGTTTACTTTGTCAAGCCCAAAGCCTATAAACTATGGTTCACCTATGTGCACCAACAACTTATTCTAAGCAATGGTTCACCTATGTGTACCAACAACTTATGCTAAGCAAGACAAGCAACTTATGTGATAGCACGATATATATATAACTTCAAGCACGATGGCTATCACAAAGTAAAGTGCATAAGTAAAGAGCTCGGGTATAGGAATAACCGAAGTGACGCGGAGACAACGATGTAGCCCGAAGTTCACACTCTTGCGAGTGCTACTCTCCGTTGGAGCGGTGTGGAGGACAAGTCACTCCAAATGCACGAGGGCCACCGTATTCTCCTCGAGAATTCCCACCAAAAGGGATGTCCTCGATCCACTATGGGACCTTAGGAAGGTCACCGAACCCGCACAAAGCTTGGGGCTATCTCCACAACTTAATTGGAGGCTCCCAACAAATTGCCACAAAGGCCTTGCCCTTGAAGATTCTCCACAACTTAATTGGAGTCCCCAAGAACACCACAAAGATGCCACAAAGGCCTTGCCCTTGAAGATTCTCCACAACTTAATTGGAGTCCCCAAGAACACCACAAAGATGCCACAAAGGCCTTGCCCTTGAAGATTCTCCACAACTTAATTGGAGTCCCCAAGAACACCACTAAGATGCCACAAAGGCCTAGAATCCGTCTAGGGTTCCAAGAACCCAAGAGTAACAACCTTCTTGCTTTCACCTCCACGAATCACCGTGGAGAACTCAAACCGATGCACCAAATGCAATGGCAAGAACACCACAAAGATGCTCAAGTCCTTCTCTCTCAAATTCCAACAAAGCTACAAAAGCTATTGGGGGAATAAGAGAGGAAGAACAAATAAGAGGAGGAACACCAAATTTCTCCAAGATCTAGATCTAGTGGATTCCCCTCACAAAGAGAGGGATTTGATTGGTAGGAATGTAGATCTAGATCTCCTCTTCCTTTTCCCTCAAAAAGATTCAAGAAGCATAGGAGGAGTAGAGGGAAAGGGAAGCTCTCAAGGTCAACAATGGTGGAGAGCACAAAGGGGAAGAGGTAGCTGCCCAAGGAGGAAGAAGGGGGGCTTAAATACCCCCTCCCATCGAAATATGACCGTTTGGGTCAGCTCAGGCCGGATTTTCCGGGCCGGATATTTGCAAAATATCCGGGCCCCGAAAAACGGCTAAGGACATGAGAAAACTGCTCTCAGGATGGGGGCCGGACATTTGGCCGGATATTTGCCCGGATTTGTCCAAAAACCGGATTTTTCCGGGGGGCCGGATTATCCGCCCCAAACTTGGGCCGGAATATCCGCCCCCCTGAAAACTGGCAGAAACATCAAACTGAAACGGGCATAACTTTAGCATCCGGACTCCGATTTTGATGATCTTGGGCTTGTTTTAAAGCTAGGAACAAGCTCTACAAGATCATGCAGGAAACCATCATAGTCCAACAAGGGAGGATAGAAACAAATGATGAAAGGTTTGACCTATCTAAAAAAGACATACCGGTAAAACCTCCAATCTTGAAAATGCAACAAGTTGCCCGTGCAAAAACCATTCTTGATGAACTAGAGCTTGTCATGAGAATAAGCACAAGCTCTAAATCATCACATGGATAAGATCCAAATAATAACCAAGAAAGATGATGCAAGGATGCAAAGGTTTGAGCTCTCTCCGAATGATACGATCGAGTTACTCACTCGAGAGCCCTCTTGATAGTACGGCAACTAAACTATAAACCGGTCTCCAACTACACTATGAGACCGGTGAGAAACAAACCCTATCAAGAGCAAACCTTATACTTGCGCATTCCACTTGAGCTTGATGACGACGATCTTGACCTCAACAAGATGGAACGCCTTTCTTGCTTGTGCTTGCTTGACGAAGTCTTGTAGATTGCTCCCCCATAAACCACCATGGGAGAGCTTCTTCTTCGGCGCATCTTCACATATCCATGATCACCATATGGATGGCAAGACTCAAGCAAAGGATCTCTTCGAGATGGCTCATCTTGAACTTGCACATCATTTCTTCATTCTTCATCATGTTGATGTCTTGAAGTAACTTGAGGGCTCACTTCATCTTCATCTTCAAGACATACTTGACACTTGATATCCTTCATCAATTTCTTCTTATTGCAACCTTGAAGCCAACATATGGTTCAAGAATTGCCTATGGACAACTCCTACAAATATAACTCAATGCAAACATTAGTCCATAGGGATTGTCATTAATTACCAAAACCACACATGGGGGCTCCATGCACTTTCAATCTCCCCCATTTTGGTAATTGATGACAATCTCTTTGAGAGGGTTTATATAAGGAATTTAAGTAACAAATAAGTTGAATCTATAGAGCAAACTCCCCCATAATATATGCATGTGTGAATGATCTTGACTTTCATTGCATATATTGGCATTCAAAGCCTAGTGGAGTTTCCTCTAAATATTCAACTATGCAAAGCAACAAGATGCAATGCAATAAAGGCACATGCTTAAGCACAAAGCAAAGACATAACCAAATTCCCTTAAACCCTCCAAACTTCTCCCCCATTGGCACCAATTGCCGAAATGGGTGAAAAATTTAGAAGGCCAATATAGTGAGAGTTCCTCCATAGCGTGTGCATTTCTCATAATTTGAGTGGAATCAAATGCACATATCCAATTACGAATATTCGGAAGGAGTCACACCATAGATAGGATCAAAGATTGCAAAAAGATAACAAAGTCAAGAAGCTTCAACAAATGAAGCAAGCAACCAAATGAACCACAAAGAAGATACCAAAAGAAAGAAAGATATTATGATAAGATCAAGAAGATTGCTCTAAATAATATGAGGAAGCTCCCCAAGGTTTGTGCACAAAACAAGACAATTTGCATTGGAGTATAAAGTGCACAAACATGGAATCATCACTCCCATAATATCATTCAAAAACAAAATATACCAAGTGAATCAAACTCTAATGATCACCAAAAGATAGTGCTCTAAATTAAATGAGGAAGCTCCCCAAGGTACATGCATAAATTAAAATGTTGTATTTGAATACAATATGCATAACATGGAATCCTCACTCCCTCATTACCATTTAAAACACAAACATTTGGAATAGATCATAGATAGAGAAATAAGCTTAACACTTGCAACAAACAAATAGTTGAGCAACAAGTAAGAGGCACCATTATAAAAAGGCTCAACCAAGAGGATATGTGAAAGGCATGATAAAGCATATTATAAGACTATTACAAGGATGAGCAAAAAGCATCATCATAGTCTTCAATGAATTATATTGCTTAGCATGACCAATCAACACGCAATAAATAAATAAGATATCAAAAGGAGATGTATCATCTCTTATGTGTATAAGTTTCTCTAAGTGGGCAATATCACAAAGATATTTATCCACAAAGAAACATGCACACATAAAATAGATACGCAAGAAAAATAGTATGATATCCAAGACGAAGTCATGCAATATACCAATAAGAATTTTTGCTTAATAGCATGGCCAAAGGCTCAATTTTATCTTATTGTACATTCATGAACTTCAACCACAAACAACTAAAATACATCACAAATATCAACAAGGGATAGAAGATAGTTGGGATGCATTTGAGAAAGGCAACAAGTATCACAAACGGGGATACCAAAAGAAGTAACTAAATTTGCACTTTCATCTATATTGCACATGTGAGAGCCTTGAGGAATTGATATGCAACAAAATTGCTAGATAGGCATAGTTGGGATGGATGAATCATGAGCATGATTTAAAATACTTCCCAACAAATGCACTCATCTCAAATTACTCACATTCACAATAAAGAGGTTTCATTAAGACTTTTGCAAGAAGCACAACATTTGCAAATCAAGAGATTCATGCCAAGATGCAACCATAAGGTTGGATACAACAAAAGTATGCATGAGAAGATACTTGTTACCAAGATAGCATTGGTGTGGATGTAGTAGATATGTGTTCGTTGATCATCCTATCTTGCCTCACGTTACCATTGAGTCACCACTTCTTTCCAAGAGTGAGACAAGCATTCAATGCATATCCATTGTACCTAACACAAAGGTAAGTACAAAATGGTCCCCAAACTAATTGGGTCCGAAGTAGTTAGACACACTACAACATATAGGACAAACTCCACAATTCTATGTGCATATAGATATGAAATTGAATTTCATGCACATCTTAGTCAAATTAGGATTTGATGGAGTTTACCCTATATATTGGATCAAAGAAAGTGACACATGCCATAAGATATACATATATTAAATATGCATGCACAATACTTTCAAGAACCAAAGGAAGATACAATTTGGACAAAACACCAAATAAACCAAGAGACAATGGTTGTCCAAATTATATCAAAGAATCAAATCAACACAAGATTGACTCCAAAGACTTATCTCATTATAAGAAGCTAATTAAACCTAAGCACAAAGGAATGAGATAACCAACTCCCAAGAGAGCAAGGTTCCAACAAATAAACCAAACCCTCGACACTTTTTATGATGGCACAAAGTACCAAAAAGAAAATTTATGACTCCCAAAACCAAATTTTTGATAAAGATCAAGAGATGTTAAGCATTCTAACAAATATAGGAGAGCTCCCCCAAGATTAGTGCATTATCTAGGATTTTGCATATGAATACTAAATGCACAAAACTAGGATCATCACGCTACCTAAATCTACTAAAATGCTAAGAAAGTTTGAATAGACAAATTAGATCCATAAGATGCAAGGAAGACACATGGGAGTCAAAGCACAACACATTCATGGCAATAAATAAGACAATTTAAACACAAGAGCCAATGTAAATATGATCAATAAATTTCTACCCAATAATAGATTGCCAATTGTCCTAGGACAAGAGGTATTAGGAAATATTTTCCGGTGGTATTTTGTAAGTATATGTAAGATCATTTTTACACCAAATAAAGCATATGGTAAAAGATAAGAGTTAACCAACATGCAAAGAGAGTTTCTTGATAGCTTCAATTAGTCATACCAACATGCAAAGCAATTAATAGTATTCATACCAACATGCAAAGCAATTAATAGTATTCATACCAACATGCAAAGAAATTAATAGCATTCATACCAACATGCAAAGCAATTAATAGTATGACTTGAAGCACATGGTTTTACAAAAATGTATTGAGGGACACATTGTGAAAAACCATGCCAAGAAAAACTTTCACAAATAAGATCCACAAAGATATTAGCAATGAAGCCATTTAAGCAAATTGGAACTTGTTTGAGAAAACATGTCACATATGAGAGATAATTTACAATATCAATTCTATGTGACACAACCTCAAATGTTCACATTTCCTAGGCTTGTAATATGCACAAAGCTTATTACTCCCCCATAATGTGATAAGGAATTTATTTTCACAAGAGGCAAATAAGATCCAACTAGAGATATTAATGGACATTAGAATTTGAATTTCTCATGAAGATGACATACCACATAGAGACTAGATAATCTTGCAATATCAATTCTAAGTGATATTCCTCATGTACACACATTGTTAGGATTGTGAAATTCCTAAAGGCATATCACTCCCCCAAAATGTTATAGTCCATTAATCTCTCATAAGAGCCATATAAGATACAACAAGATGCAAAGAGGCTCCAACACAAGCACAAATACATGGTGTGCAACCTAACATACATAGACTTGATTTCTCAAGAAAAACAAGTAGGATGCACAACATATACAAACACATGTTAGGAACAAAACTAACACATGCAAAGGGGCGAGTAACTTTCAATATAAATGAGTTGAGCACATGTTACCGCAAGGAGGAACATTGGGTGTATGATAGAAGTAAGATAACCAAAAGACTTGGCTTGAGATAATATAAATGATGAAGATCCCTTAATTCTTCATGATGTAGCCAAGTCTCCAATGCCCTCCAACAAGCACCTATTGATCAAGTTTTGGATTGTTGGTCCCCAACTAAGTTGGGTCCTAAGAGGTTAGTCACAATAGGCTTGGCAACCCAAATGGTTCTTTTCTTGACACCACTTTGAGCACCAACAAATTTGGCAAACACATTGCCACCCTCATCCTTACGAAGAGAATAAACATCATCAACGGTGATAGAGTTGGATGAGGTACCAATAGTGCAAAAGGAGGAGATGTGGCCCTTCTCGCGGCATATGTAGCAAGTTCTTTTCTTCTCCTTCTTCTCACTAGATTTCTCCACAATGGGAGCATTGGCTTGATTCTTCTTGGGAAGTGACATGGTAATATAGCATTTTGAGTAGTAGTGCTAGTATCCACATGAGGCTCACAAGGTGTTTCCTTTGATATGATAGCCTCATGAGCTAACTTTAGCCTATCATGAGAGGCTAGAAGATCCTCATGGGAGCTAGAAAGCTTTCCATGATTTTCTTCCAATTTCCCATAATTGCTAGTTAGCAAATCAAGTTGAGCCCTTAGCTCAACATTCTCCTTCAAGGTAGATGCTTCACAAGAAGTAGAGTTAGTAGCACAAACATCATTATCAATAGCAATAGGAGAAGGCAAGTTGGCATGCACTTTTAGATAAGAAGCTTTAAGTTGCTCATGCGACTCGGTGAGTTTGGTGAGCGCACTCTCAATGACCCTTGAGCCCTTTTTGAGTTGCTCAAAATCCTCAAGGAGTTTAGCATTAACAAACACAAGCTTATCATTTTTTAGCTTTAGTTCATTTGCCATCTCAAGAGCTCTATCATGGTTTTCCTTTTCTCTAGACAATTCTAGAGCAAAGGTCTCCTCAAGAGCTTCCTTGATGGTTTGTTCTTCTTCAAGTTCATTCTTTAATGATGCGACATCATCGGCATACTCTCGTTCAAGAGCACCCTTTTTATCAATGGTGTTCTCATGCATCCAAATAAGTTTTTGGCTCTCAATGGCGGTAGTCAAGATTTCAAAGAAGTGAGTGCTAGCAATTTTATCTTTGCAAATAACCTTGAATACGCTCTTACCCTTATCGCGTAGAGAGACAACCCAATCCTCTTCTTCATATTCATCCTCATCCTTATCACCACGAGACATATTAGGATCCATGGTAGGAGGTACCGTGGAACCCTTGGCCATAAGGCATATATGAGGACCGTGAGATAAAGAGGAGGAGTTACTTGAGGCTCCTTTCAAGATCTTGTCTTGACCAATAGAATCTTTGGTTTCCTCTACATTGTTAGACACACAACAACTAGAGGAAATAGAAGCATTTTTATCATGGCCACAAGACAATGCAAGCATATCATCATTAGATTTATTCAAGCAACTTACACATGATATGCAAAGACTATCAACACAAGCATGTAAAACATTTCTAGTGCTAGATGTGTTTGAGTCCGTAGATGAAGCATTACAATGAGATAGAGATGAAGAATCATCAATAGTAAGCTCAATATCAACATTGCAATTTTCACCACCACTCACCATATCATTACCTTGTGTCTTACCACACTTGGGTGAAGTGGAAGAAGATGAGACCTCATCACGGCCGGAAGTGGAAGCAATACAATCATCCTTAATAATATTGGACACATCATATTTATCTTGAATCTTTGTCCATAACTCATGAGCGCTCCAAAAAGGCAAGTATGGAAAGAGACCTACATCTCTCAAAGCATTCATAAGAACATAAGAAGCTTGAGAATTGAGATATAAATTTTTCTCATCCTCTAACGATAGATTTTGTGAATCCATAGGAGGAGAAAAACCTATATCTACAATTTTCTCCATATGAGGGTCAATGTCCCGAAAATGACTAAGCATGCAAATTTTCCAAACATCATAATTTGTGCCATCTAATATAAGAGTGTTATCGTGCACTAATCCTCTAGCCGACATCTTTACTCTCAAGGCGGTGAAGCCTAAGAATGAGAGACCTTGCTCTGATACCAATTGAAAGGACACGGATGTCGCCTAGAGGGGGGTGAATAGGCGATTTAAAACTTTTACGAGATGGGCTTAACAAATGCGGAATAAAACTAGCGTTTACTTTGTCAAGCCCAAAGCCTATAAACTATGGTTCACCTATGTGCACCAACAACTTATTCTAAGCAATGGTTCACCTATGTGTACCAACAACTTATGCTAAGCAAGACAAGCAACTTATGTGATAGCACGATATATATATAACTTCAAGCACGATGGCTATCACAAAGTAAAGTGCATAAGTAAAGAGCTCGGGTATAGGAATAACCGAAGTGACGCGGAGACAACGATGTAGCCCGAAGTTCACACTCTTGCGAGTGCTACTCTCCGTTGGAGCGGTGTGGAGGACAAGTCACTCCAAATGCACGAGGGCCACCGTATTCTCCTCGAGAATTCCCACCAAAAGGGATGTCCTCGATCCACTATGGGACCTTAGGAAGGTCACCGAACCCGCACAAAGCTTGGGGCTATCTCCACAACTTAATTGGAGGCTCCCAACAAATTGCCACAAAGGCCTTGCCCTTGAAGATTCTCCACAACTTAATTGGAGTCCCCAAGAACACCACAAAGATGCCACAAAGGCCTTGCCCTTGAAGATTCTCCACAACTTAATTGGAGTCCCCAAGAACACCACTAAGATGCCACAAAGGCCTAGAATCCGTCTAGGGTTCCAAGAACCCAAGAGTAACAACCTTCTTGCTTTCACCTCCACGAATCACCGTGGAGAACTCAAACCGATGCACCAAATGCAATGGCAAGAACACCACAAAGATGCTCAAGTCCTTCTCTCTCAAATTCCAACAAAGCTACAAAAGCTATTGGGGGAATAAGAGAGGAAGAACAAATAAGAGGAGGAACACCAAATTTCTCCAAGATCTAGATCTAGTGGATTCCCCTCACAAAGAGAGGGATTTGATTGGTAGGAATGTAGATCTAGATCTCCTCTTCCTTTTCCCTCAAAAAGATTCAAGAAGCATAGGAGGAGTAGAGGGAAAGGGAAGCTCTCAAGGTCAACAATGGTGGAGAGCACAAAGGGGAAGAGGTAGCTGCCCAAGGAGGAAGAAGGGGGGCTTAAATACCCCCTCCCATCGAAATATGACCGTTTGGGTCAGCTCAGGCCGGATTTTCCGGGCCGGATATTTGCAAAATATCCGGGCCCCGAAAAACGGCTAAGGACATGAGAAAACTGCTCTCAGGATGGGGGCCGGACATTTGGCCGGATATTTGCCCGGATTTGTCCAAAAACCGGATTTTTCCGGGGGGCCGGATTATCCGCCCCAAACTTGGGCCGGAATATCCGCCCCCCTGAAAACTGGCAGAAACATCAAACTGAAACGGGCATAACTTTAGCATCCGGACTCCGATTTTGATGATCTTGGGCTTGTTTTAAAGCTAGGAACAAGCTCTACAAGATCATGCAGGAAACCATCATAGTCCAACAAGGGAGGATAGAAACAAATGATGAAAGGTTTGACCTATCTAAAAAAGACATACCGGTAAAACCTCCAATCTTGAAAATGCAACAAGTTGCCCGTGCAAAAACCATTCTTGATGAACTAGAGCTTGTCATGAGAATAAGAACAAGCTCTAAATCATCACATGGATAAGATCCAAATAATAACCAAGAAAGATGATGCAAGGATGCAAAGGTTTGAGCTCTCTCCGAATGATACGATCGAGTTACTCACTCGAGAGCCCTCTTGATAGTACGGCAACTAAACTATAAACCGGTCTCCAACTACACTATGAGACCGGTGAGAAAGAAACCCTATCAAGAGCAAACCTTATACTTGCGCATTCCACTTGAGCTTGATGACGATGATCTTGACCTCAACAAGATGGAACGCCTTTCTTGCTTGTGCTTGCTTGACGAAGTCTTGTAGATTGCTCCCCCATAAACCACCATGGGAGAGCTTCTTCTTCGGCGCATCTTCACATATCCATGATCACCATATGGATGGCAAGACTCAAGCAAAGGATCTCTTCGAGATGGCTCATCTTGAACTTGCACATCATTTCTTCATTCTTCATCATGTTGATGTCTTGAAGTAACTTGAGGGCTCACTTCATCTTCATCTTCAAGACATACTTGACACTTGATATCCTTCATCAATTTCTTCTTATTGCAACCTTGAAGCCAACATATGGTTCAAGAATTGCCTATGGACAACTCCTACAAATATAACTCAATGCAAACATTAGTCCATAGGGATTGTCATTAATTACCAAAACCACACATGGGGGCTCCATGCACTTTCACATACTGTTCCGTTGTCAGATCTTTTTCTTAAAAAGGAATGGTGAATTGAAAGGTGACTTGACTTGAATCACAACGAAGTTATGGGAATGACACTAATGTTCCCACTTGAGTTAGTCTAGTAAATAAAGTCTTTACTAAATGTTTATGAACTAAACTTGGCTTTATGCAAATAAACCTAGAGCTTAGCACC